>JAMXDD010000002.1:26947190-27117088 GCA_024733475.1 Syzygium grande
AGACGAGGCATTTCATAAAATTCCGGTTCAAAGACCTTTAAGCAAAAGAAAGCAAAATGGAAATTTCTCCGTAAAAGAGTCTCCAGGGAAGAACAAGAAAGACATACGTTTTCCATTTCTGCTTCAGTACTTTGGGGGGTGTCAAAATCAAACTATCACCTTCTGTTTCTCCAAAACACGAGCAGCTGCAATTCTGTTCTTAATTTTTGTTAGCTCCCAGCCTTTGCGCATCTTCAAATGGACCCTCTTGATACAGTTTTCTTGTCAAGACGGACTAATGTTTAATTGCTTGCCAAAACTACAGCAAGATTGGCATGATGTAAAGTATCCCAAGATGTAAATTTTTAAGCTGAATGATATTAGGATAATGTCAGCAAGCATGAGTTTTCTCTTTTTTGTTTGACTTCTACACTCGCATTCTCTTCAACATGGTTAATGGCTTATGAAGCCGTTTGGTTCATCAAATTTAGGGTTGTAGTGAAAAATAAGGGCAAAGATCTATCCACACCACAAGTTTCTATTTCATTTTCTTCAATTCCACATGAAGACTAAACAGTATAAGTATCTCTAGAAAATGAGCGTGTAGTGAGTAGTACAGATATTTTTCCACTTGACATTGCATATCAGCGAAGAACTTGAGATGTCCTCCGATCAATGAAAAATGGGGCAATCTTTAACCTGAATGCCCGGAGCAGTAGGACAACTAGCGAGAGGGCAGTGATCATCCAATTCCAGGCCCCACCACCTCATTTCATTAATGTCCCTAATCTGCAATGTGAAATAGCAAAGAATGGCCATGAAGGCGACACCAGCATCAAGACCAAAAGACAAAATGTAGTTGTGCCTTGCCCACCAACTTTTGTACCTCCTGTACACATATATGTTGAAGAAAACTCCGATGGTTATCCAACATATGTAGTTCACTACCGTGGCTTGTAGCATGTTCCCCGCACCACTTATGATGATAGGCATGTTGATGAGCCTTACCCATTTCTTCTCAGGAAACATTCGAGAGAGGATCCAGACAGGGACTGGAGCGAGAAGTCCGATGAGAAAGAACTAGTTCATCTTGACTTATAGCCCTAGGGGGCCAAACATCCTGAGTGGTCCGACCACACCCCAAATGATGGAGGCATTGTAAAATACATTGTACCCAGGGCACGTCCACTGGCTTCCCACAGGCAATTTGGACGGATGGCACAAGTAATCCACAGATGTGAGGAGCCACCAGGCCGTGCCAAAGTAGACTGAAGATGCAACTACCGTTCACACCAGCTTCATTCAGGAGAAATAAGTCAATGTTAGTTCCTGCTATTTGAATGTGTACAATTATCTGACAACAGTACTAAACATAAGATGAGACATGGTAGTGGTAAATATTGACACTCGGAATTTACCTGAACAATGAACATGGACTTTGGTGGGATTTTCATGTAATGGCCCAACTTAAAGTCTGAAAGAAAAGTTATCGCCTGCACCAGGCTTACATAACCATATGTCTTGAATACAACATTCGCCAGAGGCCTTCCAGGATACAGGTAACCAATTATTAGCTCTGAGATGACATTCAATCCAGGTTGCTGATCATCAAAGGCGACGTCTCATCAATAGCAAGAGGGAATTTACATAGAAGATTGAAAGCGACTTATATTGACTATACCTGGTTTGTGGTGGCCGTGATTACTCCAATCGGCAACATGAAGAATAGAACTATACCAATTGCTAGCATGACTCCCCAGAACGGAAGTTGGAGCTGTCCACCAAATCCTTCACAAGCAACCATGGCGAGTCCGATCATTATCAGCGACAGTGAATAGAACCACCATTGTGGGACAGCATCATAGTTCTTCTTCATCAGTCTAGTATGCACGTCATCGAACTTATCTCGAAAAGTTGCCTTTGTTTGTTGCCAAATGATCCTGTAAATGGAATGTTAGAATCTGCTTTTGAGATGATTCATTCTCACTGCTCCGCAAGTTTGTGTGCCACCAATTTTGTAAGCCACATGGTTTTTATCAGTCAATTTCTAAAAGCTATTCTGTTTTATTGCAACAGTTTTGTAGAATTTGTTGATTTATTTTGCACGTGAATGACAGAAAGAATAGAGATAGCTCTCTATCCATCTAGTGATACTCAGTGAAGATTTAAAAGCATTCACCTGCCATGGAAGAGAGCAACATGAGATAGCGTAGCTGCCAAGGTCGCAAAGCTCAATCCATAAACAAAAGCGAAGAAGATACTCAGGTGAACTTTACTGTAGGCGTCATATCCTTGCTGATTGAATTCGAAGTTTGTCTCATTCAGAACTAATCGAACGTTGTATTCTCGTCCGTTCCAATAAAAAAATGTGCGGTGAGATAATGGGGAACCGCTTGGCTTTGAATGCATTAGTCTAGTAGGCAATAGGGATTAACACGTAGACTGTGAGGAAGAAACCGACGATTATGTTTATAATTGCAAACCCTGGGTAGGCTAACGGAGATCCATTGAAGGCAGCAACAGTCACCCAATCCAGGGCAAAGAAGCCAATACCGAGACCACTAAATCCAGAGCCGATTATTTGCACTGTGACCGAGTCCTTCCATATCCAACAAACAAAGGATAGGGCAGCTATGGATGGAAACAGATAGTTTGGAACAACATAGTATGCGAAACTCGATACGAGGACTACAAGGAAGAACTGCAGCCTCGTCAATGCTCTTTTGGGCCTGACCTCCTCCTCATGCAGTGCCCTAAAAGTCCAACGAAAGTCGACTCTTGACAACGAAAGAAGTAACTGCAGAGAAAGAAGAAAATAAAGCCGTCTTTGAGGCATACCTGAAGAGAGAGACCTGAATCGGGTTTGCTGGCCACCACATGTATGGTGAATCAACAAGAAATTTCCGGAAAATCCCCGCCCACCCATATCCAAGGATCTGCAGTTTTTCGTACATTTTGTTCCATCATGGAAGGTCAATAATCGCAGTAGCTTGTAGACAGGGCAAGAAAACATCAACACTAATGATTGTCAAAGCCCAGGCCAAGAGCGATTACTAATGAATATAACTGTGTAGTTAGTGTTAGCAGCATGGCTGCTAGAGGATGAATATGACGGTGATAAAAGGCCATGACAATGGTGACGATGTTGATGGCATACACACCACTCGAGCCCGCATTGGCGAATATGGTTATGAGGACATGTTCCTTCAAGTTGAAGGGCCCTGAATTCAATGAGAAGGACCATTTAGTCCCTGGGATGCAAACCGCTTTCTTTGGTAGAACCGCTGCCATAAATTTTCCCAGAGGAAGTACCGCAATCTGAGCTGAAACCGACGTCAAAGAGAGCGAGTTTTGCTGGAAGCTGAAGAACTGATTTAAAAAAAGACAGAACTGCGCCTGCAGTGATTCCCAGGAACCATGTTCGAAATGTCAAGTAGGGCAAGGTCAGATCATCCTTAATCGAAACTGTCAATCTCACTTCCTCGATTGGAGAATCATTTTCTTCATCTGCAGATAATTCATCCACTAGTGAATGATTGTTGAAGCAACTCGACAATAGTTTGTGAAAGTTCCAACGAAAGATCAGTTATGGAATAATGCTCATGGCATTCATCAAACAGAAGGAACGAACCCCATCACCTTTGAAACTGCTTGTTACAACCGGTTCTGAGACATAGAGTTTTCCTCATTTATTAAAGGCCATTATGTTAACACGCACACTGACTCAGACGCTTGGTCATGTTTCAACAGATGTAGAAGCAAATAGTAAGTTGAGTTCTAAACAGGGCGGTTTCTCCAAAATTTAAACTTCCAGGACTGACTCGCAGCAAAATTTATACAATTAACCAAGTTAACAGTTGAATTGCACTTCCACATTCGGTGTTGCGGTTAAAACTCACTGTGATATTCATATACAGATCAGACACCTTTATTCAGCAGAGTGCAAAAAGAAAACTCTAACAACATATTTTAACGCAAACATCATAAAATCAAAAGAGGTTGCTGTATCTCGAAAGCCAATAGCAAAAGTTCACTAAAGAAAGATTCTTTCACCAGAATTTTCGAGTTTGTGACTATCAGGTTCAAGCTTCTCGGGCTGATAAGAGAGTGGAACTCCAGAGTCATCACACGGTTGCTCCATTCTTGATCTGTAAGAATTGGTATCGCTTTCTAAAGAAGAAGGGCTTAACACTCCGTAAAAATCAGAGTCTCTTATAGCATCTGCCGGCAGGAAGCACATGGGTTAAGGTACGTTTAAGTATGTCATCTTCGCGTGATATGTCGGGTGGAGTTAGGCTTTTATTTTCAGTCGTCCCTACTACACACAGCTGCTCATGATGGATCACTCTCAGACTCAGAGTACAGCTCAAGGAGAGAACGTTGGTGGTCTTACTCTTTTGGGACCACTCTAAAATGGGATTTTAGAAGAATCTGGAAAGGTTCCTCTTTGGAAGTCAACAAGTCACGTGAAGTTTAAAGACAATTTCTGAGTGGCCACACCCACATCCACTGGTTTTGATGGGGTTATTTCAATTTTGCATCACAAGCTGTGTGAACTTCGATGTGTTCATAAATATCCCCATCCCTGTCTTTTCCTTTCGTATTATAAACAGCATAAGTTCATTGCTTTTCTTTTGCAATCTCAATCATGCACAGTACAATATTCTATGTGTCCACCCATGTCTTTCAATGTTTTCATTCGTAGATGAACCTTTCTTTGGTTTTTGCGGCCCCTTTGGTTTTCACGGTGTAGTTGTACTTAAGTCAATATGAATGGTTTTACGAAAGTCCAAGAGAGTAGATTTGTCACCAATTCCTGCTTTTGGCGAGTTCCTTCCCCCTATGAATTGCTTGGGATGGACGACACGAACAAGATTGCATCAGACCTCGTTATCTTGCGAACAAATAGCATTCTCCCTTTCTATTCTTTTTCCCCAACGATAGTGTTAAATTACGTCTTGAGTTTAAGCAATCAAACAATACCCGATCTAAAACTATTCACGTAGTCCACATCGCCGACTATATGAAATGTTTATACACATGGAATTTGTTGCGATGGGTGTCGCGCGGGGTTTACACTTATTTCTCAGCCACACAAGGGGAACTTTCTTTCTGACTTCACGTGTGTTGTAGCCACGATATTAAATGAAGGATGGAACACACAAGCTTCTCTCTTTTAGCCTCACAGGGAAACTCCTTCGCAAGTTGAATTGGCAAAGTAAAAGTGGTGGGCTTGTTTGGTATCCTTTCATTTCCTTCTTTCGTTTCTTTCGTTTGTTTCCTTCCTTCCAGCCGCAGCCAACAAAAGGAAAGAGTAACTGAAGATCCCATGCGCACATTAATCGAAGGAGCATGTTGGAGACTTACCGCAGTCTCATCATTGATTTAAGTGGGGGGCTCTCGTCGTGTATAAATAGAAAGCTCCTTGTCAGCTCTTCGACAAGCGAAGTAAGAGCACGAAGAAGAAGATGAATAGGTGCTCTGAACACCATGTCTTTTGTGAGTAATATCTACCTCCATCTTGAGTGTTCTAGGTTAGATTAAACATTGTGGATTTCGGATGTAAATTATAAGGTTGGAAAACACTTGAGCGTGAGCTATTGCAACTCTGTGATTCTCCAATTTTACAGTGGATTATTTATTGGCCTCCCTCGTGGGCGTAAATTCCGACACTTGGATCGAACCACGTAAACCTCTCGTGTTCATCTTTACTGTTCCTTGTTTTATTTTCTCTGATAATTTTCATTTTCTAGTGTCCCGATATAATTGCCCGTTTTATATCAAATGGAAACTGAGACAACGGCATATTAACGATGTTATTGATAATAAAAATTTGATTGCATAAATGTGCCAGTTAAGGGACCTCATTGCATAAAAGAAAAGTTATAAAACTAAATTGAACAAACAACATTACTTTCAAGGTAAACGCTGTTTATATGTCATGTAGTTGATTATGGGTGCTCAATCGGAGCTCAGTTTTGTCCATGGACATGAACAGGTCAACCCAACCAAATACAAAAACAACAAACATATCGTTCGTAACCCTTTCAACCCATTATGATATTCTTAGACCCGTTTCATTGAATAGGTTAACATATTACTTGCATTGACACGATTTTAGATTATATTTAAACACGTCAATATACGTTCAAACACATTTCTACATAATAAACACTTGAATATATGTTTGTCAAGTCCTAGTAGGGTCAATAATAGTTCAATTGTAAGCATATGTTAGACCTATCTTATTAGAGTTTCGAATATAATAGATAAACTAATCAACTAGGACATCTAATTTAGAAAACACCAAGGATGGTATCTAAATTTTTGCTCCATGGGATACTATCAACACATTGGATCCATTCATTCTTGTTTTTTTCCCTTAATGAACTTGCAGAGAGAAATAATTATCATTGATTTCACTTCAAATTTGCACATGAAACATTGGATCCGACCGTGTACAAAGTCAAGTTTATAACTGATGGTCACACAAAATATGGTTTTACTTCTCTTTAAGTACAATGCCCAATGGGCCTTGCTGTTGTCTTCCACGATGGATGTGTCATAAGCCTAGTAGGTTCGATCTCGTGCAAAATATTACCTTGTAAGACACAAATACATGCCGAAAATAATTTACAATCTTTAGCTTGATCTGTGTTATATAAGTCAATTTAAAATATATAGGTTGAACTCAAATACGACTCATCATTTACCGCAAAATTGTGCAACTTTTAGACTCAGGCCATGTCATTTTTTTTTGTTACAATGTCAAATATACCGCTTGACAATAGTAACTTATCGATCTTGTTATTCGTTTGGCTTTGATTAAACAGGTGCAGAAACAGTTGCGGAAACAGCTACATTTTGAGAGAAAGCCGATTGGTTTGACCCCTGCCGCTTGGTGCATGGTGCAAGCCGAAGATTTTGACAACTGGAATTAAAAGCATGGATAAATCTAGAGTTGGGAAAATTATCAGAAAAGTCCTAATTTTTTAGCTAATTAAGTCCTAAACCTTTTATATTTATGCTAATTCAATCCATCCGGTCAATTATGGCTAGAAATTATAGATGTGGTGCCGTTGTCGATGACGTAAACAATTTTAAAATTTTATAAACAATTTTATAAAAATTTTATAATTATTTTCTCTTTCCTTTCCTTCCTTTTTTTCTGTTTTTTCATTGTGGTGGCGAGGTACTGTCTCACTGGATAAATTTGCGGCCTCTAGCAAGCGCTCCAGGGGCTGGGCGAGGCACAACCTCACCGGATAAATAGTAAGTTGAGTTCTAAACAACACACTTTCTCTCTTGCTTTAATATCATGTGAGATTTGGATGATATCACTGTTAACATTTCTAAAAGTTACAATTGTTCAATGAATGTGTGATTTAATTTTTAATTATTATAACTGGTTAAACCAAGTAGACACAACGAAATTGACACGAGAGGAAAGGTCCTAAGATAGTCAAATTTTTCATTTGTGTGTGATCACATGTAAAGTAGATGCACGTTCGATCACACAATAAAGAAAAGCTCAACCTAATTTAGCACTCCCCCCTCCCCCGTGTGTTTATTGTGCAAGTGTGCTTTCAACCCCTCACCTCGCTTCTTACCCCGTAACAAGCAACAAAACCACCATCACGACCACCATTGCGTCCATTTGCAGCTTTACTCTCTCTCTCTCTCTCTCTCTCTCTCTCTCTCTCTGTAATTTATGGGCCTAGCAAAACCCAGCCCAAAGCCCATCTAATCTAGCCTTAAGGGAACTGCAGACAGGAGAGAAAAAATTTGCGCGTACATGTCTCTAATGACTCGACAAGCCGGATTAACTCCAATTCGCAATGTCTAGTAACGATTCAAGCTATTTGTTCATCTAATCAAAGTAATTTTCGAAGTTAAAGCGTAAATTCAGACTTATGTGAATTCTGAATTGCGGAGTCCGATTTAAGAGTTGTTGATCTATGGAATTGTATGAAAATGATAGTTCAAAGAGTTGTCGAGCCACAAGGTCTGACGAAATTCCATTCCAAATTACTGTTTGATCGAAATGAATTTTTTGAAGTTTCGCTTGCAAGCGCCCCATAGGGAATAGGTTTGAATAATTACTTTGGGCCACAGTTTTGTTGGCTTGTAGGAGGCAATTTGTCAATGATCAAGCTTAGTTTAGTCAATTTGTACTTGAGTTAGCATTTTACTTGATTTTGATATTGTTTTTCGCATATTTGATAGGATTGCAAGTTCATTGTCTCGAACAATCTTTATTGTTTGATGTTAAGGCATTTTTAGGTGAGTGGTGCATATCTCTTCTTTAAATTTATAGATTCATGACTTGAAAGTGATAGGGATTCAATATGTTATGAGTTACAAAATAGTAAGCTATAATGTCTAAATTTAGGAAAAAACTCACCAAAAACCCCAAACTTTATCGGTGACAACAAAACCACCATCACGACCACCATTTTGTCCATTTGCAAAATCGAACATTTTCTCTCTCTCTCTCTCTTCTCTCTATCTTGTAATTTATGGGCCTAGTTTAGTCTTTTTTAGCCCATCTAATTTTTATTTTTTTCCTTTTGCAGACAGGAGAGAAAATTTGCGCGTACATGTCTCTAATGACTCGACAAGCCGGATTAAATCCAATTCGCAATGTCTAGTAACGATTCAAGCTATTTGTTCATCTAAACAAAGTAATTTTCGAAGTTAAAGCGTAAATTCAGACTTATGTGAATTCTGAATTGCGGAGTCCGATTTAAGAGTTGTTGATCTATGGAATTGTATGAAAATGATAGTTCAAAGAGTTGTCGAGCCACAAGGTCTGACGAAATTCCATTCCAAATTACTGTTTGATCGAAATGAATTTTTTGAAGTTTCGCTTGCAAGCGCCCCATAGGGAATAGGTTTGAATAATTACTTTGGGCCACAGTTTTGTTGGCTTGTAGGAGGCAATTTGTCAATGATCAAGCTTAGTTTAGTCAATTTGTACTTGAGTTAGCATTTTACTTGATTTTGATATTGTTTTTCGCATATTTGATAGGATTGCAAGTTCATTGTCTCGAACAATCTTTATTGTTTGATGTTAAGGCATTTTTAGGTGAGTGGTGCATATCTCTTCTTTAAATTTATAGATTCATGACTTGAAAGTGATAGGGATTCAATATGTTATGAGTTACAAAATAGTTTTTTAATGTCTAAATTTATAAATTTGCACGTACATGCCTCCGACATCTCGACAAGCCGGATTAACTCCAATTCACAACGTCCGGTAATGATTCAAGTTATTTGTTCATCTAATCAGAGTAATTTTCGAAGTTAAGGCGTAAATTCGGGCTTATGTGAATTCTGAATTGTGGAGTCTGATTTAGTAGTTGTTAAGCTGTGGAATTATATGAAAATGATAGTTTAGGAAGTTGTGGATCCATGGGTCGATTCCAAGTTGCGGTTGTTTAGAATGAATTTTTAAAGTTTCGTGTGTAAGCTCTGCATAGTGAATAGCTTTGAATAATTACTTTGGGCAAGCGTTTTATTGGCCCGTGTGAGGCAATTTTTCAAGGATCAAGCTTAGTTTAGTCGATTTGTAGATGAGGTAGCGTTTTACTTGATTTTGATATTGTTTCTCACTCATTTGATAGGACTGTGAGTTTCGTCATCTTGAATAATCTTTGTTGTTTGGTTTAAGGCATTTCTAGGTGAGTGGTGCTCATCTCTTCTTTGAATTTATAAATTCATGACTTGAAAGGATAGGGATTCAGTACATTATGAGTTACAAAATAGCATTTCTGTTGTATAAAAAATGGATTAGGAATTTACTACTTTTTGGATATTTGTGAATGGTTGAAGAAGTGTTTTGTGAAAGGTTATAGCTATTACTTTGCAAATTTGGTTTACGAAATGATTTGAGAAATGCTTTAAAAATGGTATTCTGACTGATGAACTAAGTTGTGAAAGAGTATATGTTTAGGTTTATGAAATGTATTCTGATTTATGCTATGGATTTTGGATTGATTTTTCGGATTATTAAAATATGATGGTTTGATACTCATTATCATTGTGAACACGAATATGGACTTTTGGATATGCATAATAGTTTTAGAATATCCTTTTGTGCCAAGCTACCAGCTGACAATATGTGGACACCTTGTTAGGGCACATTGTCACCAAGCGTTATGTTGTAACCATGATTAGATATTGAGCATGAAATTGATTGATGGAATAGACCATTGATGCATTATTCAATATTGTTGATTTAAATGCTTATTTTTTATACGTATAAAGCTCTATTGACATGAAATAACTTTATTTGATATGATACGTAAATTATGTTATGGGTTTAGATTATTGAGTTTTGGTATTGCTTATAAATTTGCATAGTGGGTGTTCTATCTGCTTAAATAGATATGTACTACTTAGTGGACTGTAATTAGTATGGCTAGTGGCAAGTAGAGCGAGAGGGTTATTAGCAGGGAGTATGGGTTGAGATAGTTGTATTTAAGTGTGAGATGGGTATATGTAAGGTTTAGTTAGATATGTTTAGAAATATAACCATATTTTGTTTCTTTTTGTGGAATTTAGAAATATCTTTTTGTAACTAATTCCTTGTTTTATTGGATATATATTTCGATAATAGTTTAATATTGATTCTTATTTGAGGGTGCCTTCTTTTTTGGATGGCCGTGTCATTTCCTTTATTTTTTAATTCCATCTCTAATGGTCCAAAGATTCAAATCTGTGTAACATTCTGAACAATTCATGTAGAGCACCGCAAATACAATTAGAACTTTAATAGCTCCTACATAAAGGAGAAGTTGCGCAGCAGTTACGAAAGAACCAATCCCTAGGTGAACTACAAGAACCTAGAGCAACAACTCGGGAGGATACAACAGACAATGGACGCGATTGCAGACTGACTTAATGTCCTGGGGCTAGAGAGAAACCTAGGTGAGGACAAAGAAGTGGGCGTCTGAGTCAGTGTGAGTGTTAACATAATGGCCTTTGATAAATGAGGAAAACTCTGTCTCAGAACCGGTTGTAACAAGCAGTTTCAAAGGTGATGGGGTTCGTTCCTTCTGTTTGATGAATGGCATGAGCATTATTCCATAACCCATCTTTCGTTGGAACTTTCATAAACTATTGTCGAGTTGCTTTCAACAATCATTCACTAGTGGATGATGAATTATCTGCAGATGAAGTAAATGATTCTCCAATTGAGGAAGTGAGATTGACCGTTTCGATTAAGGACGATCTGACCTTGCCCTGCTTGACATTTTGAACATGGTTCCTGGGAATCACCACATGTGCAGCTCTGTCTTTTTTAAATCAGTTCTTCGGCTTCCGCCAAAACTCGCTCTCTTTGAAGCCGGTATTTGCTCAGATTGCCATACTTCCTCTGGGAAAATTTATGGCGGTAGTTCTACCGAAGAAAGCGGTTTGTGTCCCAGGGACTAAATGGTCTTTCTCATTGAATCTAGGGCCCTTAACTTGAAGGAACATGTCCTAATAACCAAATTCGCCAATGCGGGCTCGAGCAGCATATACGCCATCTACATCATCACCATTGTCATGGCCTTTTATCACCGTCGTATTCATCCTTCAGCAGCCATGCTTCTGACACTAACTACACAGGTATATTCATTAGTAATCACTCTTGGCCTGGGCTTTGACAATCATTAGTGTTGATGTTTTCTTGCCCTGTCTGCAAGCTACTGTGATTATTGACCTTCCATGATGGAACAAAATGTACGAAAAATTGCAGATGCTTGGATATGGGTGGGCTGGGATTTTCCGGAAATTCCTTGTTGATTCACCATACATGTGGTGGCCAACAAACCTGGTTCAGGTCTCTCTCTTCAGGTATGCCTCAAAGATGGCTTTATTTTCTTCTTTCTCTGCAGTTACTTCTTTCGTTGTCAAGAGTTGACTTTCGTTGGACTTTTAGGGCACTGCATGAGGAGGAAGTCAGGCCCAAAAGAGCATTGACGAGGCTGCAGTTCGTCCTTGTAGTCCTCGTATCGAGTTTCGCATTCTATGTTGTTCCAAACTATCTGTTTCCTTTGTATGTTGGATATGGAAGGACTCAGTCACAGCGCAAATAATTGGCTCCAGACGTAGTGGTCTCGGTATTGGCTCCTTTGCCCTGGATTGGGCTACTATTGCTGCCTTCAATGGATCTCCGCTAGCCTACCCAAGGTTTGCAATTATAAACATTATTGTCGGTTTCTTCCTCACAGTCTAAGTGTTAATCCCTATTGACTACTGGACCAACGCATTCGAAGCCAAGCGCTTCCCCATTATCTCATTGCACATTTTTTATGCTAACGGACAAGAATACAATGTCGCATTAGTCTTGAATGGGACAAACTTCAAATTCAATCAGCAAGGATATGATGACTACAGTAAAGTTCACCTAAGTATCTTCTTCGCTTTTATTTATGGATTGAGCTTTGCGACCTTGGCAGCTACGGTATCTCATGTCGCTCTCTTCCATGGCAGGTGAATGCTTTTAACTCTTTGTACTGGTCACTGAGTTTCACTAGATGGATAGAGAACTACCTCTATTCTTTCTGTTATTCACCTGCAAAATAAATCACCAAATTCTACAAAACTGTTGCAGTAAAACAGAATAGCTTTTAGAAATTGACTGATAAAAACCATGTGGCTTAAAAAATTGGTGGCACACAAACTTGCGGAGCAGTGAGGATGAATCATCTCAAAAGCGGATTCTAACATTCCATTTACAGGATTATTTGGCAACAAACAAGGGCAGCTTTTAAAGATAAGTTCGATGACGTGCATACTAGACTGATGAAGAAGAACTATGATGCTATCCCACAATGGTGGTTCTAGTCACTGATCCTGATAATGACCGGACTCGCCGTGGCTGCTTGTGAAGGATTTGGTGGGCAGCTTCAACTTCCGTTCTGGGGAGTTATCCTAGCAATCGATATAGCTGTATTCTTCATGTTGCCAATTGGAGTGATTACGGCTACCACAAACCAGGTATAGTCAATAAAATCATTTCTGATCTTCTATGAAAATCTCCTCTTGCTATTGATGAGACATTGCCTTTCGTGTTCGGCAACCCGGATTGAATGTCATCACGGAGCTGATAATCGATTACCTGTATCCTGGGAGGCCTCTGGCGAATGTGGCATTCAAGACTTATGGTTATATAAGCATGGGGCAGGCGATAACTTTTCTTTCAGACTTTAAGTTGGGCCATTAACATGGACTTTGGTGGGATTTTCATGTAATGGCCCAACTTAAAGTCTGAAAGAAAAGTTATCGCCTGCCCCATGCTTATATAACCATATGTCTTGAATGCCACATTCGCCAGAGTCCTTCCAGGATACAGGTAATCGATTATCAGCTCCGTGATGACATTCAATCCGGGTTGCCGAACACGAAAGGCAATGTCTCATCAATAGCAAGAGGAGATTTTCATAGAAGATCAGAAATGATTTTATTGACTATACCTGGTTTGTGGTAGCCGTAATCACTCCAATTGGCAACATGAAGAATACAGCTATATCGATTGCTAGGATAACTCCCCAGAACGGAAGTTGAAGCTGCCCACCAAATCCTTCACAAGCAGCCACGGCGAGTCCGGTCATTATCAGGATCAGTGACTAGAACCACCATTGTGGGATAGCATCATAGTTCTTCTTCATCAGTCTAGTATGCACGTCATCGAACTTATCTTTAAAAGCTGCCCTTGTTTGTTGCCAAATAATCCTGTAAATGGAATGTTAGAATCCGCTTTTGAGATGATTCATCCTCACTGCTCCGCAAGTTTGTGTGCCACCAATTTTTTAAGCCACATGGTTTTTATCAGTCAATTTCTAAAAGCTATTCTGTTTTACTGCAACAGTTTTGTAGAATTTGGTGATTTATTTTGCAGGTGAATAACAGAAAGAATAGAGGTAGTTCTCTATCCATCTAGTGAAACTCAGTGACCAGTACAAAGAGTTAAAAGCATTCACCTGCCATGGAAGAGAGCGACATGAGATACCGTAGCTGCCAAGGTCGCAAAGCTCAATCCATAAATAAAAGCGAAGAAGACACTCAGGTGAACTTTACTGTAGTCATCATATCCTTGCTGATTGAATTTGAAGTTTGTCCCACTCAGGACTAATGCGATGTTGTATTCTTGTCCATTAGCATAAAAAATGTGCGATGAGATAATGGGGAAGTGCTTGGCTTCGAATGCGTTGGTCCAGTAGGGAATAGGGATTAACACGTAGACTGTGAGGAAGAAACCGACAATTATGTTTATAATTGCAAACCTTGGGTAGGCTAGCGGAGATCCATTGAAGGCAGCAATAGTAGCCCAATCCAGGGCAAAGGAGCCAATACCGAGACCACTACGTCTGGAGCCAATTATTTGCGCTGTGACTGAGTCCTTCCATATCCAACATACAAAGGAAACAGATAGTTTGGAACAACATAGAATGCGAAACTCGATACGAGGACTACAAGGAAGAACTGCAGCCTCGTCAATGCTCTCTTGGGCTTGACCTCCTCCTCATGCAATGCCCTGAAAGTCCAACGAAAGTCGACTCTTGACAACGAAAGAAGTAACTGCAGAGAAAGAAGAAAATAAAGCTGTCTTCTAGGCATACCTGAAGAGAGAGACCTGAACCAGGTTCGTTGGCCACCACATGTATGGTGAATCAACAAGGAATTTCCGGAAAATCCCAGCCCACCCATATCCAAGCATCTGCAATTTTTCGTACATTTTTTTCCATCATGGAAGGCAATAATCACAGTAGCTTGCAGACAGGGTAAGAAACATCAACACTAATGATTGTCAAATTACTAATGAGTATACCTGTGTAGTTAGTGTCGGCAGCATGGCTTCTAGAGGATGAATATGCTGGTGACAAAAGGCCATGACAATGGTGATGATGTTGATGGCGTACACGCCGCTTGAGCCCGCATTGGCGAATATGGTTATGAGGACATGTTCCCTGGGACGTGAACGGCTTTCTCTGTTAGAACCGCTGCCATAAATTTTCCCAGAGGAAGTACCGCAATCTGAGTGGTAACAGACGTCAAAGAGAGCGGGTTTTGCCAGAAGCTGAAGAGCTGGTTTAAAAATGACAGAGCTGCGCATGCGGTGATTCCCAGAAACCATGTTCGAAATGTCAAGCAGGGCAAGGTTGGATCGTCCTTAATTGAAACGGTCAATCTCACTTCCTCGATTGGTGAATCATTTACTTCATCTGCATATAATTCATCATCCACTAGTGAATGATTGTTGAAAGCAACTCGACAATAGTTTGTGAAAGTTCCAATGAAAGATGGGTTATGGTATAATGCTAATGCCATTCATCAAACAGAACGAACGAACCCAATTACCTTTGAAACTGCTTGTTACAACCGGTTCTTAGACATAGAGTTTTCCTCATGATGTTAACACGCACACTGACTCAGACGCTTGGTCATGTTTCAACAGATGCAGAAGCAAATAGTAAGTTGAGTTCTAAACAGGGCGGTTTCTCCAAAATTTAAACTTCCAGGACTGACTCGCAGCAAAAGTTATTGAATTAACCAAGTTAACAGTTGAATTGCACTTCCACATTCGGTGTTGCGGTTAAAACTCACTGTGGTATTCATATACAGATCAGACACCTTTATTCAGCAGAGTTTAAAAAGAAAATCCAACAACATATTTTAACAAACATCATACAATCAAAACAAGTTGCTTTATCTCGAAAACCCAATATCAAAAGTTCACTAATGAAAGATTAATTTACCAGAATTTTCGAGGTTGTGACTATCAGGTTCAAGCTTCTCTGGCTGATAAGATGGTGAAACTCCAGAGTCATCATACGTTTGCTCCATTCTTGATCTGTAAGAATTGGTATTATTTTCTAAAGAAGAAGGGCTTAACACTCCGTAAAAATAAGAGTCTCTTATGGCATCTGCCAGCAGGAAGCATGCGGGTTAAGCATGCGGCTTAACACCCACATCCGCTAGTTTTGATGGGGTTATAACAATTTTGCATCGGAAGCTTTTTCTTCTTCCATATGGTTCATTAATATCCCCATCCCTGTCATTCCCTATCGTATCATAAACAGTATGAGTTTATTACTTTTATTTTGCAATCTCGATCATGCACAGTACAATATTCTATGTGTCCATTTATGTCTTTAAATGTTTTCATATTCGTAAATAAACCTTTCCTTGGTTTTTTCAGCCCCTTCGGTCTTCATGATGTAGTTAAGGAATGGTTCTACGAATGTCCACGAGAGTAGATTTGTGACCAATTCCTGCTTTTGGCAAGTTCCTTCCCCCTGTGAAATAATTGCATTAGACCTCAATATGTTACGAACAAATAGCATTCTCCTTTTCTATTCCTTTTTTCCCTAATTATAGTGTTAAATTATGTCTCCAGTTTAGGTCATTGAGCAATGCCCGATCTAAAAAATTTGACGTAGGCCACATGGCTGACTATATGAAATGTTTATGCACATGGAATTTGCTGTAATGGGTGTCGTGGGTGATTTACATTTATTTCTTAGCCATAGAAGGGGAACTTTCTTTCTGATTGCTTAGATAGCCGACGAAGACTTCATCCCTTCAAGGGGATAATTGTCCAGCAAATCCTAAACCTATTGTATGGCAGTCCATTTAGTCATAAACATTTCAATTGTGTCAATTTAGTCCCAAACATTTTGATAATTTGCCAATTTACTCTTAAACCTTCCTAAACCTTTTGAAGATTTGTCAATTTAGTCATAAACCTATTAATTCGATATTTGGCCGAAAGATCTACATTGACAAATCGTCAAACAAATTATCAAAAGATTTATGACTAAATTAGCAAATCATCAAAAAAATTTAGGGCTAAATTGACACAATTAAAATGTTTGTGATTAAATTGAGGTTTATGACTAAATTGATGAATTGAAAAACTTAGGACTGAATTGATCTTGGTACAATGGATTTAGAATTTTTGGGACAATTTTCCCCGCCTCCACGTGCAGTAACCGCGTTATCAAATGAAGGAGGGAACCCACAAGCTTCTCTCTTCTGTGTTCACGCGGAAACTCCTTCGCAAGTAGAATTGGCAAAAGTGAAAGTCGGGGGCATGTTTTGTATCCCTTTCATTTACTCCTTTTGTTTCTTTCCTTTGTTTCCTTCCTTCCAGCTGCAGCCAACAAAAGGAAAGAGTTGGTGAAGCACCCATGCGCACATTAATCGAAGGAGCAAGGTGGAGACTTACGCGCAGCCGCATCATTGATTTAGGTGGGGGGGCTCTTCTCGTGTATAAATAGAAAGCTCCTTGTCATCTCTTTGACATGCGGAGTCAGAGCACGAAGAAGAAGATGAATAGATGATCTCAACACTTTGTCTTCTGTACGCAATATTTACGTCCATCTTCAATGTTTTTAAGTCGAGATTAAACGTTCGTGGATTTCAGACGTAAATTTACAGGATCGGGAGACATTTGAACGTGAGTTACTGCAATTATGTGATTCTTGATTTTATAGTAGATAATTTGTTGGCTCTTCTTGTAAGCGTAAATTCCGACGCTTAAACCGAACAACGAAAATCTCCGTGTTCACCTTTATTGTTTCCCATTTTATTTTCTCTGATAATCTTCATCTTCTCGTGTCTCGATATAATTGCCCATTTTATATCAAATGGAAACTGACACAATGGCGGATTGACAATGTTAGTGATAATAAAACTTTGATTGCACAAATAGTTAAAGGGACTTCATGACATAAAAAAAAGAAAAGTTTGAAAACTGAATTGAATAAACGACATCACTTTGGAGGTAAACGTTGCTTCCATGTCACGTAGTTCATTATGGGTGCTCAGTCGGAGCTCAATTTTGTCCATGGACATGAACAGGTCGACCCAACAAAATGCACAAACAACAAACATATCATTCGTGACCCTTTCAACTCATTTATGACATTTTCAGACCCGTTTTATTGAACAGGTTAACATATTGCTCGTGTTGACATGATTTTAGAGATATTTAAACACATATAGTTCAATTGTAAGCATATGCTAGACTTATCTTATACGAGTTTGTAAATCCATAGATAAACTAATCAACTAGGATATCTGATTTCTAAAACACCAAGGATGGTATCTAAATATTTGCTCCATGGGATGCTGTCAACAAGTTGAATCCATCCATTCTTGTTGTTTTTGCCCGTAATGAGCTTGCAGAGAGAAACGAATGATCGTAGATTTCACTTCAAATTTGCAAATGAAACATTGGATCCGACCGTGTACAAAGTCAAGTGTATAAATGATGGTCCCACAAAATATGGTTTTACTTCTCCTTTAAGTACAATGCCCAATGAGCCTTGCTGTTATCTTCTGCGATTAATGTGTCATAAGCCTAGTGGGTTGGATATCGTGCAAAATATTACCTTGTACGACACAAATACATGTCGAAAATTATTTACAATCTTCAGCTTGATCCGTGTTATATAAGTCGATTTAAAAATATAGGTTTAACTCAAATATGACTCGTCAAAAACCGCAAAATTCGCAACTTTTATATCTAAGCCATGTCATTTTTTTTTTTTTCGTTGCAGTGTCGAATATACAGCTTGACAATTGTAACTTCTCGATCTTGTTCTTCTTTTCACTTTGATTAAATAGTTGCGGAAACAGCTACAGCTTGGTGCATGGTGCAAGCCGAAGATTTTGACAAACGGAATTACAGGAATGGATAAATCTAGAGTTTGTTTGGAGAGATTTTACTTTTGATATTTTTTCTGATCTTAACTAAGTGAAATTTTCACAATCTATAAATATTGTCACATAATTGTATGGATAATCATATAAAATTTGAATAATATTTCAGGTCTGGACAAGAAAAAAAAAAAGTTGGAACCGTGCTTATTTGCTGTGTTTTATTGGATCGTCGCGGTTTGCTTCTTTCTAGAAGTATAAAAAATTAAGAAATTTCCCTCTACGTGTTTTGTGCGTGTAAGCTTTGGGTGTTCGTGTTTGCGAGCTTCGACTCAGCGCTCTTCGATCTCATTGCAGCAGAAAGCAGCTATTTGAAGTCCCGACTTGAAGCAAGATTAAAGGTCTTTAGGATTTAATCGATGACTCCAACACTCAACTAATGTAAGAATCTAGTTCTTGCAACCCTCAGGACTAGACACATAGATTACATGCAAACACGACGAAAATAGTTAAAGTAATCAACGCTCACATTCTCGACCTTTCGACTCTAGGAGGGTGTCAACACGTCTCCCTGTGGTATCGATTCGGTTTACAATTCCGGTGTGGTTTCTCCACACGACCAAGGGGACCACCAACCCGGCGACCACCAACGACACATAAAATCCCCCTAGCAAATTTGCTGGGACAGCCTCAGATTTTGGGAATTGGGATACAAGACTATAAGAGAAGGCAGTGCCGAGAATGACCATAGCGATGCAAACCATGTTAGTGCGAGGCAATAGTGGAATAGCGGTGGCCCAGATTGCGCCGATGGAGGTGAAAAAGGCCATGCTGTTGACGACCGAGAAGAAATATAGACTCCAGCCGTTCATGATAATGTCTCCGGCTTGATGCGGGTTTTCAATACCAGCGGTGGTGGAATTGGCCGAGGGATTTGAAGAAGAATCCTGCCAGTAGCCTCCTGGAGGGCTGAGAGCGGCTTGGTAAGTGGCGGTAGCAATTAAGGTAGACACTACAAGGATTATGTCGCGTGCTTTTTCGTCTCCGAAGCCAAAGAAAAATTCGTAATTCTCTAGGGCAGTTAGTTCCATCCCAAAAAACTTTGATAGAGAGAGGGGGGGGGGATGGCTAGAACATCTTTTAGGGCGTAACCTCTTCTCAAGATTTTGATTGTCGCAAGGATTTTCCATAAAGATGTCAAAAGCCGTCTTACCGTCAGAGTTCTTCGCATTTACATCCGCGTGTTTGATCAGAAGCTTGATGATCTGGAAGAAATGTGAAGGAAAGAAAATGATGTATTCATACCTTCAATTTGAATCACTGCTTTGTCACTAGCTTAACCATTTTGCACGAAGTTAGCTCATGCCATATGTTTGAATAATGCTAGTGATGCAACAACTGATGTACAAATGAAAAAAGTTCATTGGACCTTATTTATCAAACAAAATCATTTCAACCAATGTAACAGAGTCCCGAATCTTTTCAAAAAGTGTAATTTAGTCCTTTCACATGAAATTATTCACATGATAGCTAGGAATTGCCCATGTGAGTTATAATGTAGGTGAATCCCCATAAGCGATGACTTGAATGACTAATTATTCAAAAAAGTTTAAAATTTAATCACATCAACTGAAAGGTTTATAATTCAATTTTAATTTGTGTGTATGCTATGAAGGGGAAGATTACTTTTTTTTTTTGGTCGAAAAGGAAGACTACCTTAGACAGGTATACTTATAGCCAATATGCATAACATTCTACTAGTCAGGGAGTAATTTTCCCGTCCACAAAGCGATTGTTTTATGGTTGTATGCGATTGTCCATGTTAGCTTTCATTGCACTAGTTTCTATTTAGTACAATATTTTCGGATGGACCGATTTTGAAAGAAGGAGAGAAATTTTGCTAATCAATAGTAAAAACAAAGAATAGACAATGATGAATTAAGTTAGTAGGTATAACTTAGAGATATTGAGCTCACTAACAACTGAATTTTATAGGGGTTCGAAGGAAACAATTTCAATCATACCTTTACTCTCCACTAATTAAACTGTAGGCAAGGTAATCTCTACATCACTCCTTTATCCTCCAACCAAAAAATTATTAGGCCTATGAAACCAAACAAGTTGATCCCGTTATAATCCCCTCTCTCTGAATGTTTTTAAAAACCATGTATTTTCAACTCCTTGTGTTTCATTATCATTACATTGTTTCTTGGATTAGATTATGTCGAAGTCAAGGATCGAACAATAAAAGCACGAACAACCACGAAATCAATGAACTATGCTGGCATGAGCTATTACCTCAGGTTGCTTTTCAGACACGGCAATATGCAAGACATTGTTACCATCGTGGTCTTTCCATTTCAAAATATGTGTCAAATTGACTCGTTGAAGCCATCCAAACAAAACCTTGAATGCTTCAACATTTTGGTTCTTGACGGCAATGTGAACCGCGGTCTCACCTCGGCTCGTCAAGTCTTTGATAGACGGTTTGCAAGCAAAAAGGAATTCGGGCCAAGATCTCCAGCTCCTTCTCTCCTTGTTTCTCGGATATATAATGCAAAGGGGTGATGCCGTATCGTCCTCGGACTCGGATCAACTTAGGGTCGAAGGTCTTAAGTGCCCTTGCGGTGTCATAATGCTGGAATTGCAAAGCCAAGTGCATGGGGCTGTAACCCTCCGGATTCAGCTTCCGAGCGAAGGACGGTTTCATAATGGCCATCTCCATGGCCACGTTGATTTTCCCAGCGGCTGCGGCAATGTGTAGTGGAGTGTTTGGGAAGGGGTCCTTAGATGCACGATCTAAGAGTTTTCGCTCCTCCACGATCAACCTGTGTAGCTCATCAACATTGTCATGTTCTATAGCTTGTTCAAGCCGAGTGTCCCTAGCCTTTCTTTCTTCTTTTTGCCGGACTCGTGGCCATTGTTTGAGGAGGGAAATGTAGGAGCAGAGGGGCTTTGCTCGTTGGTGATCGAGCAAAATCATATATAGTGCCACGGTCAACGAAAATTTAGTTAGATGAGTCAACAAGTGTACAGGTGGGCCCAACGCCATGTTGGGGTGAGTGGGGCCCAATATATCTTAGACGGTGCTTTTCTCTCTACCCTGTCAATTTCCCTTTTTCCCTTTTTTATTTCTCCATGTAAAATAATGAGCTAATAAAGCTGAAAGCAAAATAAATAAAGGTAAAGCAAACCAAAAAAAGGAAAAAAGAAAAAGAAAAGTAAAAGTGCCACTTCCCATCAACCCATCGAATCTTTCTCAGATAATAGAAAAGCAGTCACGCCTAGTTATTGCTAATCCCAAACTAAAGAAGATAATTTGCAGAATTTAATTGAAGATTTGAGGAGTTAATGCACCAGACCTGCTTTCTCCTTTATTTAAAACGAGTCCACTTATAAACTTAAGAACAATATTATCTCCTCGAGCTCAAGACCTTGCATCAGTTCTTCGATTTGATTCAATATAGGAAGGCGAGTTCTCTACTCTTGACTGTAACGGTTTATTGAATGAAGATTTTGAGTTTCGAGTTTAGCATCAAATTAACTCGTAAAATAAAGCTCTTTTAAATTGTGGATGCACAACAAATTTGACAATTTATTTATAAATTGTTAAGTCACTGGTGGGTTCTTCATCGCTTGCTCCTTTTTGATGTAATTGGCAGGTGAGCTTTCCATAGTCAAAAATCAAATGGCTGCTAATAATAGTTCACTTGCTTTTTAATCTCAGAGCTTTTAACCCAAAGGTTTTAGGAACGCTCTCGTGAATTATAAACATGTATTGCAAAACGGTAATGCAAAATTAGTTTACATAGCTACTTGCTTACTTTGGGGAGGAGTTAGTAATTTAAACTTAAATATATCATATTCTATGACTATCAAAAGCCGACTTTTAGTTGGAATTTTAAAACAACCATATAAATGATGATAACTGACTCAATTAAGATTGTAACTTTGTTCTAGAGTTGCTTAATCGAGCTTCACAATTAAATATTGATAAGTTACTTGAAGCGCCAATTATTTTGAAAAGTATTTGCCAACTACAACTAATTTTGATAAGCTCCTAAAAAAATGTCAGTAAATTATAGGAATAGTTGATACCTTCAAACAATCAAAAGAATACTGGTAAGTGGACTCAAATAAGCATTGGTAAATTCGTATACGAGTTGATGACCTTAACACGTCAGTCAGCTTTGCAAATGAATCCGGGTAAATTATTGGAACAATTAATAATTTGAAAATAATCAAATGTACATTATTACAACTTGAGTTGGTAACTCATGTTTCACAAATAAATTTCTTAAGCTTTTGAAAAAGTCGGGTAAGGTTTAAAAGTGATGGTAACTTCGTAAAAGTTTTGATAACTTTAACACCCGTTGGTTAGCTCCGTCAATAAATATTGGTAAAATATTGGAATAGTTCGTAATGTTGAAAAAATCAAATAAACTTTGGTGAGTGAACCCAAATAGAGTTGTTAATTTTGTCTAAGTATGAGTGATTTTAAAACAGTTTGAAAATCCTAGAAAAATGTCATTAAATTATTGGAACAGTTGGCAATTTTTGAAAATAATAATAAAAAAGAACATTGATAATTTATTGAACTAAAGTTGATAAGTTCATATAAGAGTTTATAATTTCAGTTCCATAATAAAATGTTAGTAAGATATTAAGAGAACCAGTAATTTTGAATTAAGTTGGTAATTTCGTGTAAGAATTGGTAACCTTTAACCCAATGATCAGTTATGAAATAAATGTTGTGAACTATTGGAACAGTTGGTAATTTTGTGGAATCAAATAAATGTCGGTGAGTGGACTCAAATAAGTGTTGGTAATCTAATATAATAATTAGTAGCATTATCAGTTGGTAAACTGCATAAATTAATTTTGGTAAATTAATGCAACAATTGATAATTTCGAAACAATCAAATTAAAGTGAACAAGTGACTTAAACAGTAGTTGTTGAGCTAAAATTAGTTGGTAGCTTAATGGAAGAAAAATGGGCAAGTCACTTAAATTAAGGTTGGTAATTTTGAATTAAAGTTAGCACCTCATCATATTGGTAAGTTATACATATTAATCTTGATTAATTATGAAAACAATTAGTAATCTTGAAAGTACAAAAAAATATTGGTACTTTCAAAAACTCATCAGTAATTTAATAATATGTTAATAGCTATATAAGTATACATATCGATGATCAAACACCATTTGTGAAAAGGAGAAAATGTCTCTCTTTGTTTTCTAAGAGTCGAAATTGTGATGACTATTCGGAAGACCAAAAATCAAAGTATTGGTCATCGATGAATAAAAGCAAAGTGCTAAATTTGATATCACATGTATCACGTTTGCATCCTCATGTCTTTATTCTGTTCTTTGTCGGGAAGAAAGGAGAACTCTTGGAGACGAAAAGCACTTTGCATACTTGACTAGTTAACAGCATCTTCAATCTTGATTACTGGCAATATAAAGTCTTTATTGATTATAGCTAACAAAAGACAACATAAGGGCCAAAGGCAAAGATATCATATTATATAAATGTAATGTTCGTATGATCATGTCTTTAATGTGTTAGGCTCCAGCCTCGTTAAAAGTGTTTCTTACGATGACGTTGGCACAGTGCAAAGAAATCCAAATCTGTTCAAGTCATCCATGCGTTCGGCAGAGACTAAATTAATCACTCATTGGACCATCTTCCATTCATATATTAAAGGTTCAACCTATTGTCTGCCCTACCACACAAAAAGAAAAGAAAGAAGACCAATCGTCCACACCCAATTTGGAGAGAGCACATTCTCAAAAGTGAAAGTTATTCTTCTTTTATGTTCAAAAAAAACGTTAAGAATTGTTATTTAATCGATCATTCCTTCAAAATTGTGAGATAAAGTCACAGCATCTATTTATCTTCTAAAGAGGTTAACACTGTTTACTACATTTGGTATTGGCTGTTCAAATTTGTTGTCCCTTTTCTATTTTTCCTTTTCCTTTGTCGTTCCTTTCTTTCCTTTTCCCTTCCTGTTACTGCCCCTTGCCCTCTCTCTCTCTCTCTCTCTCATGAAATGGTTCGAGCCACCACCACTTGTCGCCTCCTTCGCCATGGCAACTCTGTGTGTGGTGTATGCCTGTGCTTGTTTACGTGTGCGTGTGTTTATATATAACTTACTGTGTTTGTTTACGGATTTTATTTTGAAGGAGAAAGAAAAAGAAAGGAGGAGGAAAATAGGTTGACCAAATATCGATCGTTGACCCAGTTGACTATTGAAGTGAAATGATGTTTATGTCGCGTGAAAGAGTGCAAGGAACCAAACGAGAAGAATTTTATTCCAAAAGGTGCAATCTTTAGAACAACTTACCCTAATAGGTGCGATGCATCATAGATGTTCTAATTAACCTATTGAGAAGATGCAACTTATCAAATTATATTTGGATATAACAATTTATGTGGATTCAAATTTTCCAGTCACTTGGATAGACTGAGGTACTTGACAGGTTGTGTGTTCAGTTTTACAAGTCATTAGTTGGAAAGCGTGGTTACAGCTGGATGTTGCTTTGTTGACTATTAAGGTAGAGTATATGATGTCAACCGACGCAATCAAGAAAGTTATTTGATGTCGCGACTGACCTCTGCATTTCAAAGATCCCGTCTAGTAGGTGCTAAGTCTAGATCTAGAACTTAAATCGGGCTTTCCATACTATATCGCAACTTGTGGTTTAGGCTTTTAACCTTCCAAGTGGTTTGTATCTAGAAGTCACTACTAATCGGTTTAGGATGGATCGATTATACACTCAAGTAAAGTGACGGGAGAATCACCCTACTCCTACGAACTAGAAATTAAATGAGTTCGGGAACTTGGTTACACTAGTTAGGTAATTAATGCCCTTTTGGTACCTTTTTACCCTATTCATTTCAGAAAATATTTATCAGGCAATTTGGATCATTTAAGGACTTTTCTCTTAACATGTGAGGTGATCAAGCGCGTGCACAATCATTAAAGATTAGCAATCAAACTAGATATGCACCCTAAGGTTCTAATTCTAACTAAGGCAACAACATTCTCAAATATGACAATTTATGCGATTATATTCTAATTCAAAACAACATGCATAATAATAATACAACAAAGAGTAAAAATACATGCAAAATACTACCGACAAATTCCTATAGGTCTATCCAACTTAAACCTAATTACTAATCAAATAGTTCACATAACTTAGAAAATTATTCAAAATACTAATTTTTGAATTATCTCATAATTTTAAAAGAAATAAAAAAATTTATTATTTTTTTTAAAAAAGTAAAACAATAATAATAATACGATAAAAAATAATTTTTTATTATTTTTATTTTTTAAAAAATATTAATATAATAATCAACCTGATCGGATATAGTCAACGGATCTGACCTAAGGCATTGACCTGGGTTATTGACCCGATTCTTGAACTGGGTTAGGTCTATTCCACGTCGGCTGAGCGAGATTTGGCCACTCGCCGACTGACCCAGGCTAGCTCCGGCTTGGTTTTCAACCCTAAAGACCACCACGAAACCCCCACAGTCACCCAGCTCACCATCCGACCACCTACTCGCCAGCCGACAACCGAAACCAAATCGACTTCATTGAGCCATTTCATTGAACAGTTGGTCTACATAGTTGAAAATGGGGAACTAGGATCTGTTTTGGAGCTTCGGCCTACTCAAAGGACCACAAATCTTTTCCGATAACGTGTATGGACCTGGAGGGGTGTCGGTATGTGTCGCGCCCCGAACCTTGAGCGCACTAACATCCCACCAATGACCGTGTAATGGCAACGTCTCAAAATGAGTTGCCGACCCAAAGAAATAACACCGATCAAATGAGCGCATACGGAAGTGAACTTGAAAACCCCAACAACAATCAATAAAATGGAATATTAAGGAAAACACTTTGAGAAGAAAACTAATGAAGCCATTTTATAAACACATTGTTAACCCTAGGCAGATACATACATACAAGCCTATCACGAGGCCACTTCCTAAAAGATCACACATAAACAAAAAGAGATTCGGTGGTCAGGTTAACCTAGCTTTATTATCAAAAGGAGACGGTAAAAAAAATAGGATTTCCAAACCCGTCATTAAACCCGGTGATACCCGGGAGGTGTCTTTAGATCAGATTCCTCTTCGTCCGGATCGAACTCCTGATCCATCACTTTTCCGTCCAGCGGGTCGATATCCATTGGATCCCATGCTTCTTCCCCTATATCTCCATTCGGTGGTCCATCAAAACCCCTAATGGGTCCAAACAACCCATCTTTGTCCCTAAAAAACTACTCTATGAACTCATGTGGCTTCCACATTGCCAATCCTTCGTCCGCCTAGATGGTGGTCGCGTGCTTCTAGTATGCCCTATCTGGCCCCACCGAATACTCAAATATAATTGTGCCTATGTCCATGGGCACTCCAAAATGAGTGAGTGGTCGGTTCATAGTCGGGGGTCTGAAAACATTTAACGAATAACAATAAGATAAACTCAGCAGGTTAACGACCTAAGCCTCTATTAGGAAGTCAACTCATCTTGGATGCACCTAAAACATGCAGCGATACAACAACAGCAAATCAATAGCAAAGCAACCCTTGCTTTGCCCTGACCATATACACAAGCAGACAATACAATCTTGCATAAACGAACAAGCCATAAAATCATCGCAAGCATTCTTACATTGCCTTAGTACACACGCCCTGCACGATATAACTCAGTACGTATCACAATAATACAATCGGTAAATAGATAATCCGAATACATAGCAAGTTTCACAAACTCAATGTCTCAATCATTACGGCCACTCGGGGCACGCCCATCCTTGCACGAGAGTCTTTTGGTTTTAACTGGGTATTTCATTGCGGCCACTCAAAACATGTCCATCCTTGTCTTGGGGTCTTCCGGCTTAACCGGGTATTTATTATGGCCATTGAGGGTGCCCGTAATCCACATCCTGGGGTCTTCCGACTTAACCGGTATTTATTATGGCCACTCAGGCACGCCCTTCCTTGTAATGGGGGCTTCCAGCTTAACGGGTATTTATTATGACCACTCAGGGCATGCCAGTAATCGACACAGGGGTCTTCCCACTTAACCGGGTATTTCAAATTATTGCAACCTTTATGCCCAAAAAAAATGCAATAATTAATTTACACGTGATATTATACACATAATTAAACCGTCAAACTTTGCATACTTCTCTTTTCAAACATCATTGCCCTATTTAACTTATAAAACTTGACATATAAATAGGACATCTCGGGGCATGTTATTTATATGTCCACAAAAACCCTTTCAAAAAAATTAAATAACAAGGTTTCACATAGGGCAATTATTATTTAGGGCAAGATGGACAATAAAAAGCATAAAATGAGCATAATTCCACATTTAAATCAAGTAGAAAACAATCATATAAAATGCACATATCGCCCTAATTATGATAACTTATCAACCAATTAGTGATAGCTTATCACTCAAAACTTTGATAGCTTATTATCCCTTTGACGATAGCTTATTACCCTTTTTACTATAGCTTATCATCATTTCCTCGATAGTTTATCATATAATTGGCGATAGGTTATCATTAAAACCTCGATAGCTTATCACATTTTCTCAATAACCTATCGAGTCCACTTATCATTTATCGTGATAACTTATCACTACTGCTTATTACTTATCACGATAACTTATCAACTAATCCCCAATTAATTAGCACTAAGCATAATTAACTTAATCTAAACTCATCCTAATCAAATTTAACATACTAATCAAGGGATTAGGGCGATAACTGACCCGTTAATGATTCCAATGACACGAGTACGGCGAGGGCGATGAGGGCTACACGTAGTCATGGCCCGCGGTTCGAAATCGTGGGTTCCGATTAGTGGCCAAGTATGAACCGGAACTGAACCGTCCCTCAGGCTGTTCCGGTTCCGGTTCCGGTCGAGCCCGCCCGGTTCGGGCGGTTCCGTTCGATTCGGAACCTCAAATTCCGTGTGTTTCTCCATCTACCTTCACCTTCTCCTACAATATCTCTTAGGTATTTGTCTCAGTCTCTCTTAGTCATTGTCTCACTCTCAACTCCGCTCGCTCTTGGTCCGATCCCGTCCTTTCCTGCCGTGGCGTACTCGTAGGGGCGTGGGCGAGACGCCACAGTTGGTAGTGAGCCCTAAGCTAGATGGGGCGGGGCTCGGCCTCAGCCCGTCGGTCTTGATAACTCGCCTGCTGATGGCGGTCGACCTCGCCCAGGCGTCGGTGGTCGGACTCCCTTGAATCTGGCCAAAATTTCCGACCTGGCCGTGCGTCCCGAGGCGAGGGCCGGCCTCTGTTCTTGAATGGTCCCGGGAGCCCTCACCACGATCTGGCCGAGGCCAACCTCGTGACCAGTGAGGCTACTGCAAGCCAGAAGCAAGTGACTTCGCTGGTACGTGACCAGGGGACCTGCAGGCTGCTGGCTGGCACAGCTGCCCGCTTTCTTCTCTTTTTTTGGGCAGGGCCGGGCAGGCTGGTTCCGGCCGCCCAAATTTTATGGAAACCGTAATCGAGACCGAGGCCACGGGCCGCCCGATTCAAACCACGGGCCCGGTCAACGGGCCGGTTCCGGGCCAAAACTGGCCCGTGGCCACCTCTATACACACGTCTCCATTCGAAAACGACACGTGATGATGGCAAATAGCTGGATAGCAGCAGCAACAACTTCCGTGGGTTGAGCTTGGCTCACAGTGGAGGCGAACCGGTAGGGAAGCGGCTCAAAGCGATGCAGGGCAGCACGGTGCGGCTTGGGGGCGGTAAGGGAACGGGTTGCCAAGATAGCAGCTAGGGGCAGTGATGGTGGCTAGAAATGGTGACAGCGTGAAGGAGGAAATGGAGAGAGAGAGAGAGAGAGAGAGAGAGAGAGAGAGAGAGAGAGGGCACCGGTTGAGGGCGAGAGGAGAGAGAGAGAGAGTGAGAGTAAAATGAGAGATATTTCTCATGCAAGACTTCTTGATCAAGTCTAGATCAATTCCCCAAATGTTCATCATTTCCTCACATAAATGCTAAGACTTTTGCTCCGCCTTTGTCACTTCTCAATAAATGCTAGAAGGACATTTTGGTAATTTCACAAAGTATAGTATAAAATTTTATACACATATATGGACCAGAATTTTGTACGGGCTTGAATAAATCGAGTTCAAGCTCAAAAGGATAAAGATTGGGCTACAATTGCTAATGGGCTTGAAAATAGGCTATGTGGGCCTCATTGGGTTCACTTGGGCTTGCTTGGGCCCAATTGGGCCGAAGCACAATGGGCGTGAGGCCCAATGCACCTTCGTGAGGTCCAATGGGCCTTCGCTCAGCCCACTTCTTCGTGGGCTCCAATTCTCGGCCCGTTAACTCCTTTTCCTAGTATTTCGAGCAAACCGATAAATCGGAGGATTAACAAGGCAGCGTCCAATAGTTTCATCTTAATATCCTTGAAAGTTCGACCCCCAATTTCAAACTCTAATTCATGATCAAAATCGATTAATTGCGACTTTAGTACATCTTAAACTAACGGACGGCTTTTAAGAGTTACGCGAACTTGACCCGTGGTTGATTTTGATATCAAACCACGTTTAAGTTTTCTCGAGTCATGGGTGACATCGGTTGTCATGCAATTGCGAAGGGTTAATCACTAGTTTTGAAGTACACGATTGTTAGGAATTGGTTTAAGATCATTCGAATTCCATACAATGGTCAGGCAGAATCACTTGCAATCCAATTGTATACTATATGGCAAAACATTCTATAACCATTCCTTAATCAGTTTTATAATGGTTCAAAATTTTCCCTCGTCAATCCTTATGGTCGAATTGTTAATCCATGGTCGAGTTCTCAGGTCATGCATACTTAATTCCTTAATAGCCTTTCCCTATTGGTTAGTCTCTTATAAGTGATCAATTCAAAGCGAGATTTAACTAACAGTGCATTAATAAATACAGTCATTTTATTACATCATGAATAGGGTTGAAATTTGAGGATGTCACAGTATGGGCTAGGATTCGTGCAAAACGACCAGCACAAATCCCTACCAAATCGTGCTAAAAAACAAGGGAAAACAGAGGGTGCCGAGGCCAAGAAGACTCATTGGTTGGCGTTGTCTCTAGAGGGGGTCTCCGGCCTTCCTGTTGGCAATGATAGGGTTGCTAGTGCTCCTTGATGACTTTCAAACTCTCTTAGCTCACTCTTTTTCTGTTGGTTGCTCTCAAATCTTTGAAAATCTCTCTCTCTCTCTCTCTCTCTCTCTCTCTCTCTCTCTCTCTCTCTCGTGTTCTGCTCTATTTTTGACCTTTGAACCAAACCCGTCTCTCTCCTTCTCGTTGATTTTTATAGTGGCTGGGATCCACTGCTCCTACTCCATTAATTCATTGACGACGGTCTTGGCCTACTTAAGCCCGTGATTTTGGTGGCCATCCTAGGCCAGTGCAGGGAAGGAGAGTCCTACACCCCTGCTCCTCGGTTCTCACGGTCAACTAGAGAGGAAGAGGAGAGAGGGAGAGACCAGGAAAGGAGGGAGGACAGGACTAGCCATCAATGCCCTCCCTGCGCTTCCCTACTTGCCTGGTCTTCACTTGATGGGGATGTCAAGGCCGCTCCGCTATCCGTGGATTCTACGGTCAAAAACAAGGGAAGATAGAGGAGAGAAGAAAGGGCTGACAGAATGGAGAAAAGGAGAGGAGGGAACTGGGCCAAGCCGGGCCGAGCCTAGCTACCGTGGGAGGAAAAGAAGAGAAAGGGGAGCGAGCTGGGCCCACGGGTAGGAAAAAAAGAGAAGGCTGGGTCGACCCAACCCAAGTTTTTTAATAATTTTTATTAAATTTTGTTTTTTTTTGTTTTGTTTTTTTTTTTTTTTTAATTAAAAGAGGAAAAATATATTCTAATATTTGAAAATGCACCTATGTCTATATGTAATGCAATTGAAACTAAATAATTTTATTGTTTAGGAATTAAGGACATTAACCCCTAAATTTTGTGTAATTAAAAATAGGTGTCAACATATTTGGTTGAGAGGTTTGCTTAGTTGTTTGAAATTGTTGTAGGAGAAGATTGTTATTTACTGCAATAATCAGAGTGCGATATATTTGGCCAAAAATTAAATGTATCACTTGCAAGCGAAACACATTGGTGTCAAATATAATTTTATATGTGATATCGTGTCATAAGGAACCTCATTCGTTGAGAAAGTGCACACAATAGATAATCTAACAAAGCATATGCAATTGACTAAGTTCCAATACTATTCGGACTTCGTTAGCTTCTACGGTTAGTGAGAAGCCCAGAGGGGTTTGGCAGAAACCACAATCGATGAGATAAAATTGGACTTCTCGCCAAGGTGGAGATTCGTTGATCCCAGCTCAAAGTTAATTCTGATTGTTTTGAAATTCGATCGATAATTGAATCACAAGGTAACTCAGGCCCTATTATTGGACTCTTGCCAACAAAATGGTCGGTGATGCAAAAAAAGAAATTTATTTCCCACAAGGCTTCATTTAAGATGAAGTCCATGTTGACATTGGAGAAGGGCTCATAGTTGTTTTGCGTATAAATAATTTTGTTGTTGAGTTTGGTCTCGAGAACATTGTGAGCATGCTTACATATATGAAAACTTGCAAGAGATACAAAGAGCATTGAGAACCTTCATGCAAGAGAGTGACAGTGTAAAAAACTCCTCTTTTGTGATTGATTCTTGTAAGTTCAAGTTTAATCTAGAATTGTGAAACACTAATGAGTGAATATGATTAAACGATTCTAATATCTTCTTAACCAATTATAATGGAACCATCTTAACGATCTCTCCCTATGTAGTTTGTGCATGGTCCAACCATGTCAATTCATTGTATTCAAGTTTTATTTATGCAATTTATTTCTTACTCAAATTGTGTTTTTGTTCACGTTTCCATATTAGTCATAACAAATGACATCTTAGAGTCAGAAAGATTCATTATGGGTCCCATAAAAAGAATTCTAGTTTCCATGCATTCCTTAACTTACGATTGAGTTTGACTACTTATCATTCATATGATAAATCTATCATATCATACTTTCTTGATAAGTAGTGATATATAGCGATGGACTCAGGTTTAGTAGGTATCGATTTTATCTTTTTTACATCCAACCTTATATTTCGTGGTTAGTCACTTGAAAGGTGGCTTTTAAAGACAAGATGTTGAAAGCAAAATTGATGATGTTGGATCTATATGTTATCTTTTTCACATCCAACCTTCTATTTCGGGGTAATTCTATGTAGTATTCCAGTCAATTTCTTTCTTTTTATGTTGGATTTTCGATGTTGAATCTGTCATTGTAAAGATTTTTCTAGCATATATAGAGCTTAGTTGTGTCTGATTCATCGATTCTTGCAATCCACATAATTTCAATGATTATTAATTAATCCGTGGGAATTGCTTCAAAGACCTCTAATTTGATACTTCAATAAACACTAGGCATCTTCAATCTTGATTATTGGCAAAATTCAGGGATTACTTGTGTAATAATTGGGGTGCTCGCGCTAACACCATCTTTAGGTTACACCAGGCAGACACCACGCAATTTGACTCGAGCAGGAGGCTAAGACAGAGTCAAGTATTTCATTTGTGTGTGATTACACGTAGAGTAGAGTAGATGCATGTTCGATCACACAATAAAAGAAAAGCTTGACCTAATTTAGCGCCCCCCCCCCCTCCCTCTCTCTCTCGTGTGTTTATTTTGTAATATTTCTCAATATTTATTTTTCCTTTACTTTATTCAATAGTAAGTTTTAGAAAAAAGGGGTCACAACCGTGTTTTTTTGTTGTTTTCTTTGATCAGATCACACGGTTCTCCTTTTTCTAGAAACATAAAGAAATTTTGAGAAATTTCCCTGTGTTTTTTGCATCTACACTTCAAGCGTTCGTGCTTACGAGTTACGAATGCTTTTCGTTTCCAACATGTCATTTTATGAAGTTGAATTAAGGAAAAGGGCTGTTCGAAGTCCCAACTTCATGCAAGAGTAAAGGTCTTTGGGGATTGAGGAATCAATAGAGTCCACCACATGCAACTAATAAAAAGAGTCTAGTCCTTGAAAACCTCAAGACTAGAAACATTGATTATATGCATATGCGAGAAGAATACTCGAGAGTAAATAAAGCTTGCAAACTATTTCCGATCCTTCAGTTCTAGGAAGTTGCCGATGTGTCTCCTTGTGGCATCGATTCCACACAGGAATTGGTTGTAGTATCAATACAAATACATGGGGATCGCCAACACGACAATCAGTATATCGATACAAAATATCACCATGTTGTGTCCTGTGGCCTCATCGAATATCGGGAGTTCGATAGTAGTGGTAGCAAAGTAGGCAACACTGAGAATCATCATCAACGCGTAAACCATGAAACTGTAGGGCAATAGGGGAATAGCGGTGATCCAGATTGTGGTGACAGAGGCCAAAAAAATCGTACCGTTGAGGGCCGTGAACTGGTATGGTCTCGAGCTGTTCGGGATAATGTCTCCAGCTTGATGCAGTACTTCAACAGCATTGCCGCTGGAACTGGCTAGGGGATTTGGAGAGTTATCCAGCCAGGATCCTCCCGGTGAAGTGACAGCGACTTGGTAAGTCGCGGCCGCAATCAAGGCAGCCACTACGAGGATTATGTTGCAAGCAGATTCATCTCGGGGGCCAAACCAAAATGTGAGCTTCTCATAGATAGTTAGTTCCATGCTTAAAAACTGTGACAGAGAGAGGTTGAGGGCAAAGTGCCTTGCTACACATCCTACACGGCGTAACCTCTGCGCAAGATCTTGATCGCCACTAGGATTCTTTTGGAAGATATCCAGAGCCGTCTTATCCTGGAAGTTCTTTGCATTTACTTTGACGTACCCAATCAACAGCTTGATGATCTGGAAAGAAATGCAAAGGGAACAGAATGAAGTATGTAGCCCTTCAATTTCAATCAATGCTTTGTCACTAGCTTCACTATTGGGCACAAAGTGGGCTCATGCCATATAGGTTTGAGTGATGCTAGTGATGCAATGACCGATGCACTGTGGGAAGAAAACCTTATTTATCAAATGCTGTCATTTCAACCTGTGAACGAAGTCCCAAATCTTTTCAAAAGGGTGGGATTTCGTCATCTCCCCCAAAATTATTTACGTGATAGCTAGAAATTGCCCACGCAAGTTGTAACATGGTCAAATTCATAGAAGTAATGATCTGAATGACTATGATTTTTCATAAAAGTTTAGGACCTAATCAAGTCAACTGAAAGGTTTAGGATTTAATTACATTTTATATATGAGTTTTTTGGCTATGAATAGAAAGACTACCTTCTTTTTTTTTTTTACATAAAAAGAAAGACTTCCTTGGACGGATATATTTTTATCATTTACGCATAACATTCAACTAATCATGGGGTAATTTTTCCGTCCGCAAAGTGATTATTTTAGGGTTGTGTGGGATTGTCCATGTTAGCTTCCATTCCCTAGCTTCAATCTCATACAATATGTTCAGATGGACGGATTTCGAGAGAAGGAAAGAGAATTCGCTAATCAATAGGACAAATAAAAGAATAGAAAAGAATGAAATAAATTATTAGGTTGGAGGTGATTATGATGGAAGGAGTTGGAAGGAAATTATTCGTCCAAAACCATTCATCTTAGAGATATTTAGAGCTCGCCAAAACTTGAGTTTGATAAGGGGTTCAAAGGGAAACAACTTTTATCATCCCTTTTTTCTCCACTATTAACTGTAAACAGGGTGAAGTCTATATCCCGCCTATGTTTTCCCTCCCTTTTCTCTACATCCTCCTACCAAAACATTATTAGGCCAAATAAAAATAGTTTTCCCACTAGTAGCCTTGAAATAAAAAAATTTGTTTGAAAAATACATCACTGAATATGATTATTTTCTTACCAAACATGAAATTGCGATAACTTAATAGATGGGTTATTTCATGAAGTTTATCGGTAGAATTTTGAGGTTGAAATCTCTAAAAAAATTTATTTCATAAAATAAAGAGTTCTGAAGTCGAATAATGTTGTGATATTATCCATTAGCAATTCAAAACACAAAATAGATTTATAAATGGATGTGTCCAATGTGTGTGTTTTTTTTTACTGGGAAGCCTTCAATACAATCTAATTATTACAATATTCACCTACAATACATCCCATGACTCGATAAATCATTTTGTGAATCTTTCTTGTGTTTCTGGTGGATCACTCGAAGCAAGCAAATTTATGGACACTTCTACAATACACAACGCCATGGAATATAACAAATGTCAATCCTCAGATTAGACACTTATAGACAAATATTAATCGTTGGATAAAAATAATACATGATAAAAGTTGCAAAACATGTAGTACAAGTCTCCTCTCTCTCTCTCTCTCTCTCTCTCTCTCTCTCTCTCTCTCTCTCTCTCTAAATGTTTATAAATCCATATATTTTCAAGCAAGGTATTTCATTATAGGAACATTTGTTCCTGGATTAGATTATGTCAAATTCAAGGATCAAATAAGAAAAGCAAGAACAAGGAGGAAATCAATGAACCAGACCTCGGGCTGCTTTTCAGACATGGCAATATGTAAGATTTCTGTCAAATGAACTGGCTTAAACCATCCAAACAAACCTTGAATGTTTTCAAGTTGCGTTTCTTGACAGCAATGTGAACCACAGTCTCGCATCGGCTCGTCAAGTCTTCGATGGATGGTTTGCAAGCGCATAAGAATTCAGCCAGGAGCTCCAAGGTCCTCATTGTCTCCTTTTTCTCAAACAACAAAATGCAAAGGGATGATCGCGCCTCGTCCTCGGACTCTGATCAACTCAGGGTTGAGCGTCATCAGTGCCCTCGCGTTGTGATAATGCTTCTTTCGCAAAGCCAAGTGCATAGGGCCGTGACCCCCTCGATTGAGCTTTCGAGCGAACAATGGCTTCAAGATGGCCATCTCCATGGCCACTTGAGTCTTCCCCCTTGTCCACAGCGTCGTGTAGTGGAGTATTTGCGAAGGGTTTCTCATATGCACGATCGAAGATATTTCCCTCCTCCTCAATCAAGCGATATAGCTTATCAACATCAACATTTTCTATTGCTTGTTGAAGCCAAGGGTCCATTGTTTTGACGAGGGAAATGTAGGAGAAGAGGGGCTGCGCTCGTTAGAGATGGATGGAAGTAGGACTTGCAGAATCATAAATAGTGCCATAGTCGACCAAAACTTAATTGAGTCATTCTTTATGATTTATCCCGTAGAAACAACTTAAATGGTCACCTCGGGTTACTGTTCACTCGAGCAGATGCTCTCTCCTGGTTTCCTCGCTGACACTGTTCACGCGATGGATTTCTGCTGATTTCGGTGGAATCCGTTGGTGGTTTGGGCTGACTTTTGGTGTCAAGACCGCTTGGTACCTCCTCTCCCCTCTCCCCAAAGGGCTCCCCTCCTTCTCGGTCTAGAAGTGGGGACATCAGATCTGGAAAATCGTCTGGTACGTGGGTTTCTGCCCTCGACTCTGACTCGTAATGCTGGGTTGGGTCACAGTCGGGCTTTACCGCTTCAAGGATCTCTCTCCTTAGGCCTCGCCTTAGTGGTAGGACTGGAGCTTTGGTCCTGGTGAATGCTTTTATGCTGGGTATCCAAATAATCGCAGGTGCTGCTACTGTTTATCTTTGGGTGATGCTGATACGTTGGTTGACTGGTTGTTAGAAATTGGGTGTTGGCTCTCTTTTTATGGAGGAGGTCATTAAGAACCCCTCGTCTGACCCCACCCTTGGTGCTGAACCACCTCTGGAAATAGTTGGACCTTCTGGTCACTCTATACCTCTGCAACCCAAAGGAAAAAGCAACCCTTTTGACTCCTGAAAATGAACCCCCCTACTGGCCCCAAAATGTTCCACATTGGCAACACTAGGCGTAGCCAAAGTAGAGGACGTTCAAGGCTAGAAGCCGTTCCAATAGGCATGCCCATTATGCTGGTCCTCCCACTCAATCATCCCCGGCCCCCAGGTAGATGGACCAACGAATGGGACGAGACAGAACCCTAAGCGGGCTCAAAGCCAACACAGCCTAGCACCCGGTCCCAAAACGTGGGTGAATGTAGCTAAGGTCCTAACAAAAGGGTATAACCTGGCTTATGTTCCTCCTCTGGAGGTGGATGGGGAAGTAATTGTAGACATATCTCCTGATGTTGTAGCTGATGTGAACCCAATGTGGCTGGAATGCATTGTGGGCCACTATATTGGAAAAAAATCCCCTTTAAAATGACGGAAGAAGCTGTTAGGAAGTCTTGGGGAGACCAGAGTTCTTGATGTAAAGCTTCATGACAAGGGTTCTTTTTCTTCCGAATCCACGATCTTTGGGTTCCGCGGAAGATTTTAGACTTGAGGCCAATTTCCATTTTTAGCAGCACCATGTTGCCGCAACAATGGCATTCAAGCTAATATCTTTGAAGGAAGGAATTCTAGAATCCCTCCCGATATGGGTCAGATTAAGGGATGTCCCATTCTCCCTCCGTCTCCGCTGGGATTGGACGATATAAAGCGCCATTGGGAAACCTTTATATGTAGATGCTCGGGCCCGAACTTATGACTAGAATTTCATATGCTCGTGTATGTGTGGAGATGAAGGCAAGCGATCCGCTACCGTGAAATAGTGAAAATTCAATGGAAAATGAAGTGAGTTTAATCAATGTTGAATATGAGTGGAAGCCACTAACTTGTACAGCCTGTGGTATTTTTGACCACAAATTGGGCTCCAATGGCTTTGCTTGTGTTGCTGCACACTCGATAATCGAGGAAGACATCACTGCTGCTGTTCTCAACCAAATGGGGCGGACTCAGTCACTAGGAGGAAGGGCAAAACTACTTTTGCTTTACCTGATGGATGGCCCAACCTGCTACAATTCCACATCTGATCCCATCTCCGGGAAAGATATTCTTCACAACTTGCTTCTAGACCGTCTGTGGAACCTGGAATGATGCGAATTGACCCTAGCCCCCTCTTGTGATGTTGAGGCGGATATTAACCATCCTTTGGATCTCTTGGGCTGCTGACCCGCTAGGCCTTCAAGAGAAAGATTCCTCTTCTTGCCCTCCTTCCTCCTCGGGCGACAACTCGGTCTCTAGAGCTGCGATGAGACAAGATTTATGACTACGAAGAACATCCGGAAGAGGAACCGCGCGATTTTGTCCCCCCAACACTTTCGTTCACGAGCCATGGCCTCTAGTGCAACGGATGATATCACGAAAGCATCGCTGGCTCCACTCCTACTTGGCTGCACCTCTCTGAAACTTCCAGGGCCATCCTCCTCAAAGAAGAATTCTAAGAAGAGGAAGCCAAAGAAAACTAAGGGTAATATTCCTCCCCCCTTTTTGAGATGTTTTTGGCATTTGGAACATTAGGGGCCTGGTTAACCCCTTAAGGCAAAATTTGAGATCACGTTGGCTTTATAAGGGTGAACCATCTATCCCGCATTGGTATCATTGAAACCAAAGTAAAAGCCCCCTTTTTGATGATATTGCCGAGACTTAAGGGTCGGCGGCTGGATTTCTAATTATGATCATTCACCCCTAAACGAGAATATGGCTTGGGTGGGATCCTAATGAGCTTGATTTGAGTCTTTTGTACTCCTCCACCCATTTATACATGCTCAGGTCAATCTGTTGAGTATGCAAAAAGCTTGTCTTCTCTCTATAGTCTACGGTGAGCATACCTTTGTGAATCGGCGTGCTCTTTGGGCTGACCTTGTCGGGGCTTTCGTCTTACCAATTACCATGGGTAGTGGCGGTGATCTTAATGCTATTAGAGACCACGATGATAGAAGGGGTAGTTCAACTCCTTGGATATCGGCATTCGATGATTGTTGGAGCGGCTTAAACCGGGCGGTTTGGATGATCTTCGCTATGTAGGCTGCGGATATACTTGGTCCTACTCTTGAGGAGTTAACCGGAAACTACGGAAGATCGATCGAGTTCTCGTTAATGACTTGTGGACCCAACGGTTTTTCCTTCTCTGAAGCCAACTTCATGGTGCGGGCATTTGATCATTCCCCATGGTGATCAGAATTCTACCGCCTCATATGTCCAAGAAACCTTTCAAATTCTTCAACTTTTGGATCTCTCATCCACATTTCTTGAACATTGTAGCCCAAACTTGGGAAACGAGATTCTTGGTTCACCGATGCACCTGTTTCTTTGTAAACTCGAGAATCCTCAAGGCCAAGCTGAAATGTTGAATCGAAGCTGGTTCTCGGACATATCTTCCAAGGCCCGAGCAAGCAAGGGCGAATCTCTTTGCGGTGCAGACTGCCCTAGATTAGCACCCCTTTGATCAGAACCTTCTTGCTTCTGAGTCGGAGCGCCTACGAACCTTCTCAACACTGAGGCAACAAGAAGAATCATTCTTGAGACAAAAATCTAGAATACGCTGGCTTAAGGAGGGTGACCTCAATACCAGGTACTTCCATCATTTTGTAAATAAAAGGCGGATCCAGAACCGTATCCTCTCGGTGTCCACGAGTGATGGAGTGCTTTTAACTGACCCAGTAGATGTTGGGAATCATATTGTTGGCCATTTTCAGCACCTTCTTAATGGCAGCCCAGCTCCTATCCAAGGCTCTGTAGAGGACATCAGCTCCTTCATTGGAACGAGTCTGAATGAGATTCAGAGGAATCTTCTGGCTGCCCCGATTTCTGATGAGGAGATTCGGTCAACTCTATTCTCACTTGCCAAAGGCAAGGCGCCTGGCCCTAATGGGTATAATGTTGACTTCTTCAAATCCACTTGGGAGATTACTGGACCATCCATTATCGCGGCGGTAAAGGATATTTTCCAATCGGGTGAAGTTCCTAAGGAGATCAACACGACCATTTTAACTCTAGTGCCCAAGTCTGACAACGCCTTGGCTATGAATGACTTCCGGCCCATTGCTTGCTGCAATACCCTCTATAAATGTATCTCCAAAATTTTGGCGAGGCGAATTGCAAGTGTATTACCTACTCTGGTTGATTCTTCCCAAGCGGCTTTTGTTAAGGGACGCCGGATTAGTGACAATATAATGATCGCCCAGGAGTTATTTGCTGACTTTCATCATGAGGCCTACTCTCCAAAATGCGCCATCAAGGTTGATTTCCAGAAGGCCTATGATACGGTGGATTGGAAGTTCATTGAGAAGACCCTTTTGGCTTTCAAATTTCCTGACCACTTGATCAAGATGGTCATGGCTTGTGTAACAACAGCCAGATTTTCAATCTCAATCAACGGGGGAACTACATGGATTTTTCACTAGTTCTCGAGGCATTCGACAAGGTGATCCCTTATCCCCTTATCTTTTCATTTTGGTAATGGAAGTTCTTTCTGGAATTTTGAAGGCCAAAACAGACAGCCCGTGCTTCCACTGGTTCTGGAGATGCAAAAAATTGCGTTTATCTCATCTTTTCTTTGCGGACGATGTCCTCTTATTCTCTGAAGCGCACCTGCAGTCAGTCAAGTTAATTAAGGAAGCTCTTGTTCTTTTCTCTGACTGGTCTGGCCTTACACCAAACAACAGCAAGAGCAATGTCTTTATCTCAGGGGGGACGCCAGCTCTCCATGGGCAAATCCTTCAGTGCCTCGGCTTCCAACAAGGTACACTGCCCTTTCGTTACCTTGGTGTTCCTGTTATATCCTCTAGACTTCGGAAAGAGGATTGCAAATTTTTGGTTGACTCTATCACGGCTCGCGCCCGATCATGGACGCGTCGGTTCCTGTCCTTTGCTGGCCGAATCCAGCTGATTAAGTCAGTTCTTCACTCAATCCACACTTACTGGGCCACAGTCTTCTCCTTGCCGAAGTCAGTGTTGGATAGAATCGAGACTATTCTTCGACAATTTTTGTGGAAGGGCCCTGAGCTAGGTGCTGGTAGAGCTAGAGTTTCATGGAAGGTAGTCTGTCTTCCTAAAGAGGAAGGAGGCCTAGGGATTCGTCGACTCACAGAATTTAATTCAGCCATGATCCTTAAACATATATGGCTCCTCTTTACGGACAAGGAGTCTATGTGGTGTAAATGGATACACTCAACTTTTTTAAAGAATTACAGCTTCTGGGTTGTGTCCAAGCCGACCATTTGTTCATGGACTTGGAAGAAAATCTTAGACATGAGAGCTCTCGCACAGACTGTCTTCCGTTGGAGAATTGGCAATGGGCGTTCGATTTCCCTTTGGTTTGATTGGTGGCATGACAAAGGTCCTCTCCACCTTCTCTTTAGCAATGCTGACATCTATCAATCACGAATCCCTCGGGATACCTCTGTTCGGGATTTTTTTGATCGAACATGGTAACCTTCTACCATTCTCGACACCTTACTCGACTGGATGGTCCCAGCTCCAACCTTCCAGGATAATACTATGGATAAACCAATTTGGTCCCCGCATCCATCTGGCACCTTCTCGGTTGCGTTGGCCTGGGATCATATCAGAACAAGGAGTTGCTCGGTTCCCTGGCATACCCTCATTTGGGATCACCATATAGTCCCTCGGCACTCCTTCCTTCTATGGCTGGCGACGTTGAATAGACTGCCCACCCAGGTATTTCTTCTTCATTATCGAAGAATTGACGCAGCTTTATGCCCTTTTTGTGATGCCACACCGGACTCGGTAAACCACCTTTTCTTTGAGTGCATGATTACTAGCAGATTGGCATTCTTCTGGGCCACAAAATGTAACCTGCCATGGCGTAATAGGCCTTGGCATGACAATCTTACCTGGTTGCTGAAAGTTTCTGGAGGATCGTCCTTTGCCCATTGCATATCCAGGTTCTCCTTTGCTGCACTTTGCCACATAATATGGACTGGAAGGAACAATTCCTTATTCAGAAACAAGAGTCCTTTCATTCCCGGAATGTGCAAGCATTTGATTAAAGTAGTGAAGGATAAGGCCTTATCCCTCGGACGGATCGCGGATACAAATAGGAATCGCAAAATGCAAAGAAATTGGGGTCTCCCTCAGTCACTCTTTGAAGACGAACCGAGGTTCAATTAGTGCTTTCTCCTTAGCCTACGGGCGTTGTTGCCTTTTTCGGGCCTTGTATTTTCTGTTAAGCACCCTTGACCCCCGCTGGACAATTACTTGTCCCTTTTGGGTCGAGGTTTGTTCTTAGCTTTCTTCAGCTTCCTTGTGTATATGGTGATTTGAAAAGTAATATAGTTTTACATTTACCAAAAAAAAAAAAACAACTTAAATGGTCGGGTGGTATTTCTCCCCGTCCTATCACGCAGTGATGGTAACTACTTAAACTGTGTAAAGTATAGAAAATCCAAAGGTTTGAATTCCACGAACGGCAAACTCGACATCTAATTGAAGCTTTTTTCAAATTTTAAGTCCTCAGTGGCCAAAACAAAACCTTTCAAAGTCCTCAATTGACCAGCTGCTCAAACTTCGAGGCCTGTTTTTGCACTTATCCCTATTATTATCAAGAATATTAAATTAATATTTAAAATCTGATGAGTCTTTGGTGGGTTCTTCATCACTTGTTCCTCCGTAATGTAGTTGGCAATTGGGTTTTCCACAAAGAACCACTATCATGTTCAGGGAGCCAACACATTTCAGTATCAGAGGAAACTGCAACTAAAGTCTCTCTATTAACTGAGCTGAAATAAATCAACATAAACTATTCAGGCAACATAAAAAGTTTTGTACACTTAAGAGTAGTAGATGCATGCCTTTCTCTACCCGAAGATGAGATTGTGTTTAAGAGTTTCAAGAAGTTTCAGTATCTGCTATTTGATTCACACGCACGTAAATTTATAACCCCTCCAGATAATTTAATGTAATGTCAGCAGGAGATGTTGAGTGGGGCCTTCAGAACCTGCGCCTTAGGGAGAAGATAACTGATGTTGTTGAGTGGGGCTTTCTGCAAATGTTTGTCAAAAACTAACATTTAATCACCAGTAGAATCGATTTTTTCAAAAAAGAAGTATCTCCATTTTTTTCACTATATGTAACATGTAGCTTCTTCTGTGTAAAACGGGTCTGGCCTTTAAATATGAAGCGAAATAGAGACAGCACGTGGAGCTTGCAGCTCTATGCATGGAACTGTGTGTGTTAAAAATTTGTTTTATAGCGTAGTGTTTTCGAAATATTCGACTGGCCTTTCTGTTATCATCACATGACCACACAGCAAAAACAAGATCTAGAGAGCCTTTAAATAGGAAGAGAAATAGAGAGAGCATGTGGAGCTTGCAGCTCTATGCATTCGAAATATTCGTCTGCCTTTGTGTAAATTAATTATCATCCATCATCGATCATTAATTGACCACAAATTGAAAAAGGAGTGCATGTTGAACCACATGCAAAGTGCCCGAGAATGATAAAGCCTAAGGATGATAGGAGACCGAAAATGATTTTTGCAAATCGAGGCCAAGAGAGCTTGTTATTCCATGGACCATTCCCTAAGTTAGTGTGAAGCCCAAAAACTTGAAATTTCTTTATATATAGCATGATATATAAAGGTGATCGGTTTCAGGGTGAGCCGATTTTCAGTTTGTGGAATCAAGAACCGGGCCTACCGGATCCGGGACCCACTCGGGAGCTGGACCAACCGGTCCGGTTTGGTTCCAAGGTTGATCCAGGAGCCAACCGTATCTCCTTTTTTTCCCCTAATATCCTATTGGATTGCAAGTGTTGTTGCATAGTCTAAATACATAAAGGAGAGGCGTTATACCACAAGGAAGATGTGAGCATGAGGCATGGAGCCGTGAGGGAGGCGTGAGCATTGCGTGGTTGACACTGAGAGAAGTGAGAGTGAGAGGCGTGAGCGGCGAGCGTGCGTGATTGACTACGAGCAAGAAAAAAATGAGAACTAAAATTTTGGAAATTTGGAATAATAAGAATTTTAAAAATCCCGGTATAGTCCAGGTCCATGCTTGGAATCGGAAACCGAACCGATATTCACTGATTTCAAAATTTAGGAACTGATTGGTTTAGTCTAGTTCAATTTGGTAATTTTGCTCACCCCTAATGATATATAAAGCCTGTCATGCGACAAACGAAACAATATTTTGATGATGTCCCCCTTGTGATATTTTTGGATAAGTCTACTTATCATCTTGAAATAATACAGATTTCCAGAGTTTATTTACCTAAAAGGTAGACAGTTTCGATCTCATAAAACGGAATAGAAAAAACGGAAGGAAGGAATGAAAACAAGCGGGGTGAATACGAAGGAGTCGAACGTGGAGGGGAAGAGTATGGAGGCAAATTATTTGCAATCCAATCATATTCTGTTCGGCTGTTTTCCAACAAACTGCACCACCACCAAGCTTAGATAGCAACCATTTATGGATTTTGTCTCATCTAAATCTGACACATAGTTGGCATCATTGTATGGCAACTTCTACCCCTTTTTACATTTGAAAAGTACAAAAAAGCAACAAAAAGAAATAGATAGAGAAGTTGACATCGAAGTTGACAGCAGAGACGGTAGCCTACTCCCCTCATCTAGCAACAATTACAATCAGCAAGGCCTTTTATCCAAACTGCAAACTATGCTCTTTTGGAGAGATTGGAATCACAATCAGCAAGGTCTTTTTTGGCCAGAAAATATTAGGAAGACATTGCAAATACAATCAAAGTGCTTGGGCTAGAAGGAAACAACACTGAAAATGAAATTCCAGTCTTGCAAGAGTTTTCCTTTGATCCACTAGCGCTTTTTGACATTCACATCGATGCAACAGCATGACTTGAACCTGAGCCGATCGATATCAATATATTGATATCACTTCGATTCAATTTCACTCTAGTTACAGCTAGTGAATGAACCTGTGCATTGCATGAGAAGAATATCATCGTAAGCAAATTTAGGATAATACCATCGTACATGAGAACTATTCGTACACACCTGTCCAAAAATAACAAGTACAGAAATACGGGTGTCAGGGCAGTCGAGGGAATTTAGAGAAATCTGGCTGCCTCCGCTGCATGTATGCTGTTTTTCCCTCGTTCCCTTCTTCGGTTCCATAGAATAGAAGTGTTGCATCTCCACCTAGTCCCTAAACGAAGGGAAGAAAGAAAAATAAACAACAGTAAGTGTTATCAACCATGCCCAATGAATAATTCAAAGGGCTCCCGAGAAATTGATTGAAGGTTTTATTACATCATGATGATGAATGGAACCTCAGCGTTATGTACATTGGTCACATAATAGCTAAAATCAAAATGCTTTTTGTGTGATAAATGGAATACAATGGAGAAACTGAGGAACCTGAATCTGAAACTTGACTAGCTATGACATGTTTATGAGGGCAGATAGCTCTAAAAGGTTCGACTGCTAGATGGGAATGAAACGCGTTTGCAATGCCCATCAAACCCAACATTGGAATGCTGTTGGACTCTTAACAACATGGATGGTAACAAGACAACTATTATTGCTGTGTAATGAGATGTTCGGTACTGAAGGTACCTGAAGCCCTGCGTGGCCATCGTCGACGGCATTAAGGGCTGATTTGAGCACCCTGATTGCCGTTGGGCTATTTCTCAATATCCCTCTGCACCACTTGATTGTCTCCTGCTCCAAATTCTCTAGCTGAACAAGATCAACAAATCATTAGCATTGCTTAAGTTGGTAAACTGGATGGTCGAGAAAACGTGCCTAGTTCATCTTTGTATATATTGCAGTCTGCAACACAATGAGAATGCTATTAGGTTTTTGCAAGCTATATACTTTTGTCCTAGTAAACAAGATTCAAGCATGGTTCTGCAGCTCTTTCCCATTCTCATCAGTTTTTCCTCTGGAAGAAATTAAGGACCGGTGAAGTTACGATAAGTCAGTGAAATGAACTCACCGGCACAACAACATTAATGAGTCCCATCTTGTCTGCTTCAGAAGCTGTATAGAACCTTGCCAAAACCACATTTCACGTGCCTTTTAGGCCCGACCTGTTTGTTCATATTTATGCCACAAGTTTCTTACTATGCAGAAGTATAACACAGTCAACAGTAACCCATCCAAAATTAAGAAGAAAGAAAACGATGTGACATGTCGTAATTTAAGCAACATGATAGCAAAGGCAAGTTCATCCATAATGCTCACCAATCGAGACATGATTGAACTTCCGTAACCAGCATCAAAGCTTCCAACCTTAAAAGAGCAAAAACGAGAACAGATTACATCATAACTTTATGACTTCAAATTGAACAAATGGGAACAGTTGAAAGGCTGTCAGCTTAGATTAATTATATGGGTCATACTGTGCTATACACCATAAGGCAGAACCGACCAGGTATCCTCTATCAAAAGCAATTACAGTAGTATCTCCTTCTTACCTCAACCTCAATGAAAACTCTTTTGCTAGAATAAGAAACACTTAGACAAGTCATAAGTACCTTAGGACCGGTTTGACCAAAAATAGCATTATCAGCAGCAATTGTCAGATCACAGACCATATGCAGTATATGCCCTCCTCCAACGGCATAGCCAGCAACCTGAATTGGTAGAGGGGGATAATCCATAAACCCCATCAGAAGTAAATTCACCAGAGAACACGGCAATTAATATGTGCAGTGAGAGTGAAAAAAGGAGAACATTTACCATTGCTATTACTGGCTTAGGGAGATGCCTAATTTGGACCTGCAAATGGAAGCAACCAAAGCATGAAAGCCTGCTTTATGTGACACTCAAGTAATGGGAGCGCCTTGTTTTGCTTTGCACGAACATGAAAAGCTCCATTAGCAGCCGTTTTATTTATGTGAAAGGAATAGAAATGTATAGTTTTAACACCAGGACTGAAAAATAGGAACCAGAAAGATTCATCGATCGATAAAAAGGTGATACAGGATAGGCAATTGCACCAACTTAGAATGACTGTATCACGCTAGACAAAGTTTGGCCAGGTTAACATTGTACTTGCAAATCCAGGACATTTAGCCTGCCAACATCTCCGGGATCAGCATAACCGTCCTTCGTCCTCAAAGCCTGCTCACCACCGCTGCAGAATGCCTTGGTTCCCTAAACATTGAGTGTGTTGAAGAAACAAAATTAGGCATTGCACGACCCTGAAATTCACTGGATGAATGAGCCACCGACATTTTGATGCGGCTTCGATTTTACACGCGAGACTTTAATTTCATGAGCAAAAGACAATGCATCTGGAATTTGCAAAGATTCAAAATGAACTCTATTTTAAAGACTCCCCCAATCAAGTTTTCTCAAGCCATGAGTGAAGAAGACTAGTTTACTTGGCCTAATTTAATCGCGAACCCAAAATTTTCGAAGCATCAGTCTGCCCTGCTATTACTTTCATGGAAAGTGCGAATTATAAGAAGAAAATCAAGATATTAAAGAAATGGACAGTACCTTTCCAGTGAGAATGATGACCCCAATCGAAACATCGTCTCTCGCATCGCTAAGTGCCCGGCTCAGCTCCTTGATTGTCTTCGGCCTGAACGCATTTCTTCACTCCGGTCTATTAATCGTAATCTGCACAGCACCAACGAAGGAGAAAGGGGCATTGCTTATGTATTAATGATCATTCATTGCAGAAGGCTGACCACACATCATAACCGAGCTTCGTCGCTCCATCGAAAAACCTTGGCGATTCCTTCGCCGACAGCTTTCTCGTAGATGACGTCGGTGAACTCCAGGCCCGACCCATCGTCCGCGGTCCTCCACACAACCGGATGGTCGGGGACTTCGCCATGAATGCGATGGTAGGCGTCGTTCATGGAGCCGCCGCCAGCACAGGGCCGAGCGGAGACAGGAGACGGCCCCCCCGGAGCAGGGTCGGGAGGGGACAGGTGGTTGGCGACCGCAGCGACCCTCCTGGCGACGGCGGCCATGCCCTTGTCCGACGTCGTAATCGCCATTGAAGGAGGAGGAGGTGGTGGAAGCAGTCGGCAGTAGCAAGTGAAGCACAAAATAATGAACCAGACAGAGAAAGCACGTGGAGCTCGCAGCTCTATGCATGGAACTGTGCGTGGATATGTATTCGAAATATTCGTCTGCCCTTTGTGTAAATTAACCATCACATCATCATTTATCTATTGACCATGTAGAGAAAAGGTTGTGAGTATGCAAAAGGAGGTGAGAGCTTGTTACTGTTAAAATATTTAAACACTAAACACACTTCATTTCACTATTTAAGTTTTTAGAACATTTTAGGGTGATTTTACTAGATCCTTCACATATCAAACAGGAGATTTTAAATTCAATTTTTTACAAATCTCTATTTGCCTCACTTATTGTATATTTTCATGTTCAGTCATAGATAGAAGTCCAGCCTAAATGTGAGAGGGACTGTTAAAATGATTAAATATTAATCACGCATTTACCTAACAAATTAATCTTGTAGATAACGCACATAGTTCATGTTGATTACGAGAAAAACCCTTTGGCAGGACTTGGCTCGATTCGTAATAAATATACCTTATTATATGAGCCCAACAACTTCTCATATAATCAATTGAGATTCGACCATGAAATGTGCCCCGACCAAAAAAAGAAACTGTGAAATGTGCAGGGGCCTAACTGTCTATTAAGGACCGGTTCTGAAAAATTAAAACTAAAAACTGTCCATTGATTCTATAGATCCACATGGGAACTGGATCAAAACCGGACCGCCGATCTTGTCCGGCTCCCGGGTGGGTCCATGAAACCGGTTCCAAGCGAGGGAGAGAGACAATGAACGGCCGGATGCGCTGCCATAAATTAATGGGAGTTGAGAGTTGAGATCGTGAGTCGATGAGCGATGAGCTTAAGAGTTGAAATCATGAATGAGAGATAGAAAGACGACTCGGACAAATTGAGAGTGAGACGAAACGAGCGCTTAGTTAATTGGCGTTGAGTTTTAGATTAGGGATTTAAGAATTTTCATTTTTCTTAAAATGTTTTCTTTATTTTTTTGGTTGGAAATTTTCTTAAAATTATATATATTACCCATTCGGTCCACGCGGATGGTTCCATGCCTAGAACCGGGAAACGGACCGGTCCCCATGGGAGCCACCAGTTTCGATCATATCCAGTCCTGGCGGTTTCTAGTTCCTTTACACACCTCTAGTTTGACCAACCCCACAAGTTAAAAAAAATGTTAGAATAATTAAATATTAAATTACACATTCATCTAACAGTTTAAGCTTTTAAAATAGTTGGCAATGGTCCCGCTGAAATCTCATATAGTATCAAAACTGAAGATCTTGAGTTCAAATCTTTTTAGGCCCAATTCACCTCCTCAATTAAATATGTCAACGCTTAATATTAGGCAAAACAAAGCACACTAAGCATGAGGAGAGTATTATAATAATTAAATATTAAACCATATATTCATCTAACAGTTTGAATCCACCAAAAGAAAGTAATTCTTCTATTTAGTTGATCCGTTGGGATTCTCTAAAATTATGAAATAAGATTTCGTTATATTTATTTTCTTGAGAAGATGCAATATATCAAATTGTGTTTTAATATAACATGTTATGTAAATTTAGATTTTCCTGGTCACTTGAATAGATAGAGGTCCTTGATATACTGTATGTTTAGTTTTGCAGATCGTCGGTTGGAAAGCACAATAACAATTGATGGTTGCTTTGCCGACAACTGAAGCAGAATACAATGTGTTAACCGAGGAAATCAAGGAAGATATTTGACTAAGAGGTTTGCTCTGTGATTTGGGATTGCTGTAGGAGAAGATTGTTATTTACCACTACAATCAGAGTACAAGAGTTAGGGACATGGGCATTGTCGATTTCTTGAAGGCTGATACGTTCGCAAGGTCTGCTGCTCCCATTGGGGCATTTCGATTCGGTCTCTCTCTTTTCACTGTCCACATGGTGAGGGAATGCGCTACTCTGTTTTCTCTCTGTTTGACTACATATATTCTTGCTTTCGATTGTTCATTGAGATGGTTAATGCTTTTATAATTTTCCTTGATAGATTCGGGCGGCCTTGTTTCGCAAGAGAGCTTATCCACTTCGGAGTTTTTGCAATCTACAGATATGTTCATCATCTGCTATTTGATTTACACACGTAAATTTATTTCCCCTCCATGTAATTCAAACTAATGTCAGCAGGATTGAGTTGTCCTAATATTTATGTCGAGTAGGGCTTTCAGAACCTGTACCTTTTGGAGAAGATAAACGATGTTGTTGATTATGTTCGTCAAAAGCTAAAATTTCAATCACCGATATCATTGGCATTTGCGAAAAACCAATCACCATTTTTGTTCACTATCCGTACCTTGTTGCTTCTTCTGTGCAAAACGTGTCTGGCCTTTAAATATGAAGCGAAATAGAGACAGCACGTGGAGCTTGCAGCTCTATGCATGGAGCTGTGTCTCGTAAAATTTGTTCTGTAGAGTATTGGATTCGAAATATTTGTCTGCTGCCTTCCTGCTAAAATATCATCACATGACCACACAGCAAAACCAAGATCCAGAGAGAGCATGCAACTCTGTGCATGAATCCGTGGGCGGATATGTACTCGAAATATTCGTCTGCCTTTGCGTAAATTAATCATCACATCATCAATCATTCTTTGACCATAAACTGAAAAAGGGAGTGCATGTTGAACCACATGCAAAAAGCCTTCTGTCTTTTTCTTCCCCTTTCCCTACTGATCTACGTGCCCAAGAACCATCTAGCCTAAAGTGAGTTTTGCATATCTAGGCGAAGAGAGCTTGTTCCGTGGACCATTTACCATTCTCTCAATTAGTGTAAAGCCCAAAAACTCGAAATTTATTTGTATCTAGCATGTTATACAAAGTTTGTCACTTGACAAATGAAAAAATATTTTGCTAATATCCCCCGTGTGATATTTTTTAATACATCTGCTTATCATTTTGAAATAATACCTATTTCTGGAGTTTATTTACATAAAAACAGACAATTTCGATTCATATAACTTATCACATGAGTCAAACGACTTCTCAAAGAATCGATTGAAATTCAATATGAAACGTGGACTAGGCACCGGCCTCTTCTAAAGATGTTAAGAAAACCAAGGAGTGTTGTACTGTGTCTGTGCTGACGTTGTCACAGGGCATATAGTCAAAATCTGCTCAAGTCATCCATTGTTTTAGCAGAGACTAAACTAATCGCTAGTTGGACCTTCAATTCATTAATTAAAGGCAGCTCTGTATATCACGTGACCCCGCAGCAATAAAGCCAAGATCTAAAATGTCTTTATATATGAAGAGAGATGGAGATAGCACGTGAAGCTCGCATCTCTATGCATGACGCGAGAATTTTTTTAAAAAAAATCATAAATTTATTTATGAATATCAATTTAGTTATAAATTTTTTATTTTGGTCAATTTAGTTATAAACTTTTTAATAAATTATCAATGTAATCATTCTGACAAATTTTGACTAGAAATCGTTGACGTAGATGCATGTCATCCTACATAACTCAGTCATAAATTTATTGTATGGATATTAATTTAGTCATAAATTTTCTATTTTTGTTATGAACCTTTCAACAAGTTGCCAATGTCATTACGATTAATTTTGATAGAAATCGCTCATGTGGACACATGCCGTCCTATATGGCTCAGTCGGTTCTAACGTGGACAATTTTGCGAATTTTTAAAAAAAGTTGGGTTTTTTTATTAATTTCTTTTTCCTTTTTCTTTTCTGTTCATTTTTTTCTTTTTTTTTTTTTTTATCGTGGTCGGTGAGGGTTGTTGGGGCCTTACCAAATCGGGACAAGGGCTGCCTCGCCATGACCCCACAATGGAAGAAAGAAGAAGAAAAGAACGAAAAGCAAAAAAGAAACAGAAAAATTCAAAAAATTCAAAAAAGTTATTAGAAATTTCAGAAAAATTATTTAAATATTGCAAAAATTGTCAACGTAAACTCTAGTCATGTCTCGTAGAACGCTACGCCATCCACTTTAGTAATTTCAGTTTAAAACTACCAATAGAACTACATTGGTAAATCACAAAAAAATTTATGACTAAATAGCTGAATTGAAAATTTATAATTGAACTCACATTCATATATAGATGTCAAGACTTTTTTTTTCAGTTATCCATTGAAGCTGTGTATGGATAAATTTGTTTTGAGCTTATTGTATGCGAAACTATCCTCTGCCTTCGTATAAAAAAATCATCACATCATCAATTATTAATTGACCATGAACTGAAAAAATCATCAACATCATCAATTATTATGTGGAACCACATTATTATTAAAACATTTAAAAATTAAATACCCTTCATCTAACATGATAAGTTTTTAGAATATTTGACAATGATCCCACCAATTCTTTCATGTATCGAGCAGAAGAGCTTGAATTCAAATCTCTACAGATATTTATTTGATGTACTTATTATTTATTTTCAGTCACAGATAAAAGCCTAAACGTGAGAGGAACTGTTAAAATGATTGAATATTAATCGTGCATTCACCTAACTGGTTAATCTTTTAGATAATGCATAGGTCATGTTGATTGCAAAATGGACCCTATTGGCGAGACTTGGCTTGGTTCCTAATAAATATACCGTATTAGAGCATGTGTTGAGCTCGGGCCTCATTAAAATCTGCTCAAGTCAACTGTTTCTCAAGACGACGTTGCCACAAGGCAAGTAATTCAAGCCTGCTCATGTCATGATCCATGTGTTCAGCAAAGACAATTAACAGGACCACAAATTGAAGGCAACTATCCTCTGCCTTGTCTTTTTGTTACGACATTTGCGGGAGGAAAATGACATTGCCACAAGGCAAGTAATTCAAGCCTCTCTCTCTCTCGTATGTTTATTGTACGTGTGTGCTTTCGAACCCACACCTCGCTTCTTACCCCATAACCGACAACAAAAGCACCATCACGACCACCCTTGCGTCCTTCTGCAGTTTGCTTCTTACCTTCTCCGATTGCCTGCAACCAACAACAAAATCACCATCACCACCACTGCATATCGCAGCCTCTTCTTACCTTCCCCAATTGCCTGCAACCAGCAACAAAATCACCATCACCATCGCTGAGCTGGCATCAAGAGATTTCTCTCTAGGCCCTTCATGCATATTTTTTTTCAGGCATGCATGCTGAGAGTTGTGACTCATGCTTTTCATCTCCACTGCATCGGTTGATATTAGAATATGGAAGACTATGGTAATGTAATGTCTAGTAGGAGCGAAAATTGCCTCATTGACAAAGATCTTGTTGACAAAGATCGGGGCCCAGGCTCTAATGTCAAGCATCTCAACAGAACCTGGAGCAGCAATTCGATGGGATGCAGCTGGCTATAGGCGCGATTGCAAACTGACTTGGTGTCCTAAGGTTGAAGAGAAACCTGGGTGGGGACAAAGAAGTGGTGCCACATTAGTCATGGCCACGGGCTGATTTTGGCTCGGAACCGGCCCGGGTCAAACCCAGGACCGACCTGTTGATCGGGCCCGCGGTTCGGAACCGGAACCGGTCCATGGCCTACGGGCCTATAGTTCCGGCTCCAATAATTTTGGAACCGGCCCAACCCCGTGTTTCCGAGCCTTGTTCCAAAAAAAAAAAAAAAAAAAGAAAAAACCTTCTACTGCACAGCACAGCAGTCCCACCCCAGGCCCCACCTCCAGTCCTCCTCCTCCAAATCCCTCCTTCCCCCCCTCCCGGAGGATGAGGACCCCCCGCTCCTCCTCCTCGTCCCATCCTCGTCCCCCTCTCGGCCCCTCCTTCTCCCCCTCGCTGCCGCTCCGGTCTCCCGCTTCATCTCCTCGCCACCTTGAACCCCGCCTTCGCCACCGTGCGTGGCCAAGGCCGCGAAGCCCAAGCGACGACCGACGGAAGACCAACGACCAGGTCTGCAAATTTTATTTTATAATTTATTTTATTAATTTTTAAATTACGAACCGGAACTGGTCGGAATTGGCTCGAATCGGCCCGAAACCAGCGGTTTCGAATCGAAACCAGAACCGCCTCTTGTGGTTCCGGTTCCGGTTCATACATGGCCACAAACGGAACCGCTGGTTCCGAACCGAAACCGGCGGTGCTTGAACTGTGGCCATGACTACGCCACATATATTGAGCCTGGGGCCAACCGTTAGATGAACCTATTCCGGTGGTTCAAAGTAGTGGGATGTCCTGTTTATCTCAAGACTTCAGCTTCAAGTGAATGACGGTCGACATGGTGGAGCTGTTCATGGAGATTACTGACACAAAATGAAGGGAAAGAAGGAAGGATCGAAGAAGAAGAATTCCATAAGAAGATGAAGCTATTCTGGTGTTTCAAAGTAGTGGGACATCCTGTTTATCTCAAGACTTCAGCTTCAAGTGAATGACGGTCGACATGGTGGAGCTATTCATGGAGATTACTGACACAAAATGAAGGGAAAGAAGGAAGGATCGAAGAAGAAGAATTCCATAAGAAGACTGGAGAAGCTTTTGTATTTATTGCATTTCGGCTTGTCTTCTTTACATGTACAATGCCCAATGTATAATACAAATATGAACAATAAAAGGAAAGAATATCTCCTAGGAGAACAATATGGAATCAATTCTAATCCTAGATCGATTCATCCAATCAAATATAATTTCATACTAATTTAATATATCAATTATAATCCGGACTGGTTAATCATATCTCCAGCATATCTTCCAACACTCCCCCTCAAGCTGGTGGCCTATATATATTAAAGTTATTATTGAAAGATATATTTGAAGATCCCGATTGTGGTGCCGATTCTAATTAAGGACTGATTGATTAGATAAATCTGTTATCGATACAGTGAATATGAAATTCATAATTCTCCGTATATTATTTCTCTATTTACTTAATTCTTAGACTATAAATACATCAATGTAATTGTACAGAATCAATATATGAAAAAGGCTTTCCCTTCCATTTTTCTCTTTATGGTATTAGAGCCAGGTGATCATTGAGCCCTTCTTTTTTTTGTCGGCTGCCACCAGCCATCCACTACAAAAAAACTTGTTTTTTTTAAGCGACGGAAACTTCGAAAAATCTGTCGCAAATCGAATTTGCGACGGATTTTGGCGACGGAAAAAATTCCGTCGCTAATCGGCGTCGCAAAAAATTTGGCGACGGAAAATTAACAAATCCGTCGCAAATTTAAACGGATAAAATTCGCCGCAAAATTCGTCGCAAAATTAGCCACGAATACAATCCGCCGCAAATTTCGTTCCGTCGCAAATTAGCCGACGGACTATTTCGGTACAAAAACCGTCGCAAATTTTGCGACGGACGCGAGAAGGTCCGTCGCAAATTTTGCGACGGACGCGAGAAGGTCCGTCGCAAATTTTGGCGACGGACGAGCGAAGGTCCGTCGCAAATTTTGCGACGGACTAGCGAAGGTCCGTCGCAAAATTTTGCGACGGACGCGCCAAGGTCCGTCGCAAAAATTTGCGGACGACGCTGGCGTCCGTCCGCAAAATTTTTGCGACGGACGACGCGAAGGTCCGGCCGCAAATTTTTGCGACGGACGAGCGGGGTCCGTCGCAAATTTTGCGACGGACGCGCGAAGGTCCGTCGCAAATTTTTTGACGACGGACGGGGCGTCCGTCCGTCGCAAATTTTGCGACGGACGTCGCCGGTCCGTCGCAAATTTTTGCGACGGACGCGCCCGTCCGTCCGCAATTTTGCGACGGACGCCGAAGGTTCGTCGCAAAATTGCGACGGACGTGTGTAGGTCCGTCGCAAATTGGCGACGGACACGATCCGTCGCTAATTTATTTCTGTACAAAATTGGTCGCAAAATCATCGGAAAATTTGTCGCGAATTTCGTCGAAAAATTCGTCGCAAATTAGCAAAAAACTTTAATAATAGAAAATTTTGGCTTAAAATATTCGTCGTTATTTTTACATTATTTCACCACAAATTATTGTTCATATCAATCAAAAGAGACAATGACATATAATTGAAACAGACAAACGAACAAACCATAAATTCTGACAAATCAGCCACAATGACATATAATTGAAATAAATAACATAACGAAAGTTATAAAGTCTGACATGATGCTATTTTATATCCAATAGTACAATACATTCAAAACATGAACTAAAAGACAGGACAACCATAGAAGATGCAAAAAAAACCATACAGAAGAAGAGGCGGCTTTGGTACCGACAGACACCAAAAATAGTCACTTTCACAAGACCGAGGAAATGTCGATACAAAAATCAGTCCGTAATATAACAAAAATATTGTTTCGGGATTTAACATAAATGTTCTTACATATGAATATGAGTGAAATTATGAAAACCAAGATTATGAAGCAAGCTTACCCAAAATTTTAACTAGGGAGACCGGAGAAAATCATCATCATCATCACCATCATCATCAAGATCAGCATTCTCGGCATCAATGTGTTGGTCATCACCTATTGGATTGGCTGGAGGTACAGAGGCCCGGCATTGCGTTGGATGTTAAGGTGTTCCATAATCGCTCTCACCTGTTCTTCCAAGTTATATATTTGTTCATCCTTCTTAAAAAGTAAATTATTCAGACGATCCACTTCTTGGTTCAATTGCTGCTCCACTCGTGACTTCCTTTTACTAGTCCCAACGGTCCGATGTCCCAAATGATGAACTTCCGGATTATTCGGCATGTACATCCTTGACAACGATCCCAGCCCAAATATTTTCCCTTTTTTCGGCCCACCCGATGCCTCCATCCATAATGCCATATTATCAACTGGTGGCCGGGACTCAGGACAATCATCACTACCACTAGCACTACCACTAGCACTACCACTTGCACCAATTAACAAAGCATCATATTTTTCCTACATTAACAATGTAGATGAAAATAAAATCAAAAATCATTAAATATATATATATATATATATATACCATAAATATTGAAAGCATTAACGGTTTTGCATTATAGTTTACATATAAGTCAAAGTATAACCTTACATACCTTAACAGCTTTTGCTCGATCGCCAGTCCATGTCTTATCTTTCTTTTGGAATGTGCGTTCAAATGTAGCTGCAAATGTCGGTTCCGTCCCCAATTCACTTGCCTACAAAATGTAAACTTGAGTAACTGAATTAAATTAACTTATAACTCATTTAACAGACTTACCACGTTTTGCGATGCTCCGCAATGTTGATAGAGCCCCAAAGATATGTGGCTGACCCATCACTAGAACTAGAAGATCGGTTCTTCTTATTCTGCTCACAGAGTTGCCGACTCTGTTCAGATGCCCAAAATGTGTTAATTGCCACCCAATTGTCAGCTGTAAAAAAAGACGGCTTCGCTTGCTTGCTCTTCGCTCTATTCATAACATTTCGCATAAAATCACTTATTTTTTTTATCGAAAATTGCCTCACTTCATTCTCTTCCGTGTCGTCCCAATGCGAACTTCCGCTGCAATAAATAAAAACACAAATTGAAAATTATTATGATGATCACATATCCATAACTATGCACCAAACACATATAGACAGATTTTGTAAAGTTCATGTCGAGAAAAATATCTGATCCTTTAGATATCGAAAACTACAGAGTTGTTCTGGTCCCTTTACATCATTCTTGACCATCAATATACTACACCAAACTTAATTTCTGAGAAAATAAAATATGTACAACTTACCTTGAACTCATTCCACCACATTTCTTTTTACTTCTTGTGGAACACTTCTGTAATTAAGATACTCTCCCATCCAGAAGTTTCTGACTATTTTGTTCAATTCTCTCACAACAGACGTTGCATCCGTGAATCTGCATTTATACAAATATTGTGCAACATGGATAATTCAGTTAACATCAATATTTAAAGCCCTAAATATGACATATACTAAAATAAAAATGAAGTACTTACGAATCTCCAAATGGACATATAAAGAATCGGTTATCTTCTTGCCCTCTGTTTCCGTAATATTCGATTGTTCCACCGAATAATGGGGTGGAACGGAAGGAGGGGGGAGCTACAGAGATTGAACCGAGAATGTCCAGTTGGCATGTGGTGAAGTCCTGTAACATGTTGTTGATTGTGGGAGGAAGGGCCAACGTGCTCATATTGTGACGGATCATATTGTGGTTGAGGGTTCAATGCCGCACATGAGAAGAGGAAAGGGCCGGGGACGAGGACGAGGAAGAGCCGAGCCTCGCCTTCTAGACATAAATCCTCCACGCTTAAACCGACAAGTAGGAAGGTTATACGAATATGTAAAGAACTATTGACACGACACGAACACATAATGATGTACATGACGAAAACTTACCATTTTGATGAAAAGACTGATAAAATGTTTCCTTCAAATGAGCCAATGTCGAAAGTGCTTATGACGGTAATTTCCTACAAATAAATATACTATGAATCCCATTCATTTTCATATGAAACATCAATGTATGATAACGATATGGGTGGCCACAGTATCAAACATCACTATATGAATCGCATGCATTTTCATTAATTTTTTTTTTACCACGTACAAAAATTTATATTTCACTGAAAGTGGGTGGCCACAAATATTCTAAATCATTCTATAAAGTTTTGTAAGAAATAAATTATTATTGTTATTCTTAAATTTTTTTTTTGGAGGTAAAAAAAAATTTCACTAAAAGTTGGTAGCCACCGATATTCTAAGACATTCCGTAAAGTTTTGAAATTTTAAGAATTTTAAGAATTTTTATATTATTAATTTTAATATAAATTTTCTCTCGTGAAAAAAAAAATTCCATACTAAAATTGGGTGGCCACAAGTCGTCTAAACTATTAGGTAAAGTTTTCTAAATTGTAGTCATTCTTTATTTTTACAATTTTTAAGGCACGTTACAAAAATTAAATATAACTAAAAGTGGGTGGCCACAGGTATTATAAACAATTGCGTGAAATTTTGGAAATTTTAAATTTAATTTTTTGCCATCTAAAGAAATTTAAATTTAATCGCAAGTTGATGGCCATATGTTTTCTAGGCAATTCTGTGCATTTTTCAAATTTTAAATTTTTTAACTTTTTCTTCACCAAAAAAAAATTTCCCTCATAATGGGTGATCACATTTATGTTAAGCCATGTTATCATGTTATGGAAATTTTAAATTTTTTAATAATTTTTTCACCGGAACGTTAAAAAATGTAAATTTCATTGAAAATGGGTTGGCACTATTAATTTTTGCAATTTTGTGAAATGATGAAAGTTTAGTTTGTTAAAAAGTTTAAAAAACTTTTACGGTCAAATTTCATATATGTTGTCGATTTACCATTTTTTTTTAATTTTCCATAATTTTTATAAAATTATTTAATTTTCAAGTATTTTCTCACGAAAAACGTTTAATCAATTATTCTATCGCCATTTAACGCTTAATCATCCACATAATAAACAAATTAACCAGTCGACTATCGATAAAAAGTCATATGCAATCCTCAAATCGACCCGTAATTTAGCCAATCAAAAGTAATCCTAAATAATCCGTAAACCAAATCAGACTAATTACCTAAATATACTAAATACATATTAGAAAATAGACCTAATTAGTTTAAAGATACGCCGCAAATTTGCGACGGATAATGGTCCGCCGAAATTACGACCGAAAATATTTCCGGAAATTTGCGATGGATGTCCGCCGCAAATTTGCGACGATAGTGCGTCCGCTGCAATTTGGCGACGGAAATTAGTGGTCCGTCTGTCAAAAAATTTATGACGGACTACGTGTCCGCTGCAAATTTCGCGACAAGAATATTCGACGGTCGCTGCAAATTTGGCGACGGACGTTTTTAAATTCCGCCGCGCCCGGTCGCAAATTTGCGACGGATTTTCGTGTCGCCGCAAATTTGGCGACGATTAGCCGCAACATCCGCCGCAAATTTGCGACGGTTTAATTTGGTCCGCCGCAAATTTGCGACGGACGGCTTTTTTGTCCGCAACGAACAATTGACGACGGAAATTTGCGACGACTTTTGTCCGCCGCAACCGCGACGACGCCCTTTTGTCCCGCCGACAACCGCTTGCGACGGACATTTGTTTGTACGCCGCAAAATTTGTCGACGGATGCTTTGTTTTCCGCCGCAAAATTTGGCGACGGATTAGGCAGGTAAAATTTCCGCCGCAAAAATTTGGCGATAAATCTATGTATTTCGTCACAAAAATTTGCGACGGATCTTTGTATGTCCGTCGAAAAATCTGCGACGGACACGCAAAGTCCGGCTACAAATTTACGACAAATCATGTATAATTGTTTCGACGGCTAAAAATTTTTAAAAGTTGCAATTGATAAATCTGAGTCCAGCGAAATTTTTACCAGTAAATATTCCCTAACAAAATTTGTGATTTTATAGGTTATGTAGTCCATCGCAATTTTGCACAAACTAAATTATCGTTGTAAATTTGTGACGATTTTTCTGTCAAAAATTTTAGCGCCTCATTAATTAGGGTCCTAAATTTGCTACGTCTTTTTTTCAGTCCAAAATTTTGTCTTCTCAAATTTTGCAATGGAAATTGAAATATCGGAAATGTTACGGCACGTGAATAATATTTAACTTGTCGGCATTTAGGGACAAAATTTTCGACGATAAATTAAAATATAAAGAATAATCGACAATAACAATAATAAAAAAGCACAATAACAATAATGATGACAACATAAAAAATAGCACTTGTAGCATTAATAATTACACATCTGTATTGTGTTGTGCCAAAAATTTAATCTTCATCTTCGCCTTCATTTTCGCCTTCGCCTTCGTCTTCCTCTTACGTCTTCGCCCTCGCCTTCGCCCTCGCCTTCGCTATCTTCTTCATCTCTGAAAATCAGATTCGAACATTCTTGATCATTTAATTCGCAAATTTCAGTTGGATCCACATCTATCATTGCTCCACACGGATCTCGTAAAAGTTGGTATGTTATATTCCTCAATTTCAACCGTGTTACACACTTCCTCTTGTTGGTAGGCTCTATCCTTCCAAAGGTTCCTCGATTTTCCTCCGTGCTTTGATTTTACATACAGCCCACCAATCAGCTTTGTCACGTTTCAAACTAGGAAATGATGCATAACATACTTGAATTGCTTGTTGTGCCAAGACAAATGGTTTATACTTCATATACCTTTTCTTGTGATTTATTTCAATCAAATTGAACTTCATATGCACCTTCATTCCTTTGACGGGATCGAACCACGTGCACTTAAATAACACAACCCGCATCATTAATGGTCCAGGATACTCTATCTCTATGATTTCATCCAACAAGCCATAAAAATCATCTTTCCAACTGTCACCATTGCATGACCGAACAGACACACCGCTATTCATTGTGGATTTTCCCATTCCGTATTCTTGAGTATGAAAATTATATCCATTTATGAAATATGCTGGCCAACTTCGAACTTGTAACTCAGGACCCCATGATAGACAATATAGCAATCCTTGCCCTCCAAATTCATCATAATTACTGTGAACCTAGAGTTACACATGTAAAGTCAATAATATATATTTTACTAAATGATATATAACGATATAATTTTAATAACTTGGTTTTGATCCATAGGCAACTTACATATGTCTTGAACCATGCTGCAAATTGTTCATCACACAAACGGTCAAACTCATTTGGTTGTAGTCCAGCCATTGAAGTTTGGAAAATCCTAATATTAAAAACCATATCATTATTAGAAAATATTTGACACACAAAACATATATTTGCAAATTTACACTTACTTGAAGTATGGCTCAACTTCAAGGCAGTTCAAGAAAATATAAGTATGGGCTGCATGAAATTCTTCACCGATAAATAATTTAAACCGACATGCACCGCATGGTCGACCCAGATAATTGAAAATAGAGAATGCCGTGCAATTAGGATCAACGGGCCCTCATCATTTCTGCCTGTTCTCCGGCTCTTGCAATCGAACATGCGGCTCAAAATAGTATGATGCAAATGTTGTCACTTCTTCCACAATATATGCATTACAAATTGAAGCTTCAACACGTGCCTTATTCTTCACTTTTTTCTTCAAATGATATAAGAATCTAGTTGAAATAGAAAGAAGCTTATCGGAACAGATTATATAATACACTAATTTCAACTGTATTTAAAAAAAAAAAATTACCTCTCAAATGGATACATCCATCGAAATTGGACGGGACTCGCAACTTTGGCCTCATAAGGCAAGTGAACTAACAGATGCTCCATCGAATCAAAAAACGCTGGAGGAAATATCCTTTCTAAGTTGCAAAGAATAATTGGAATATCTCTCTCTAGTTTCTCCATGTGCGATGCTTTTAACACTGTCGAGCAAATATCATGGAGGAAATTACTTAATTCTGTAATGGCGCCCCACACAAAGTTCGGTAGAACTTCCTTCAAAGCTATTGGAATTAGTCTTTCCATCAGAATGTGACAATCATGACTCTTCAAACCTGTCAACTTGCATTCATTCAAATCAACACATCTCCCGAGATTCAAGCATATCCATCGTGAAACCGCATGATTTCAACCATTGACAAACAACTCGCCTCTGCTCCTTATCCAATGTATAAACTGCTTTTTTTTGGTCCCTCGCTGCTTGCATGCACAGCTAGTATTGGCCGATCACAAATATCTGTCATATCTTTTCTTGCGTTCAAGTTGTCTTTTGTTTTTCCAAATGACATCCATCACAGTATTTATGACATTATCGAAAACATTCTTTTCTATGTGCATGACGCCAAGATTATGATGAATAAGATGCACCTTCCAATATGGTAAATCCCAAAATATACTACGCTTTGTCCACTTATGTGAACTTCCGTGACGCAATAGTCGTGCCATGCGGGTTCTCAACAACAGTTGGAAAGTCCCGCACACGCCCAAATTTGATCGCCGGTCAACCTCAATGGTGGACGCGTTCTTTCAGTCCTATTCTTGATGAACTCTTTCTTATTCCTTCCGAAGAAAGGATGACTTGGCGGCAAAAATTGTCTCGATGATAGTCAAAATAGCAAGGCTTCTTTCCATGTTTTAATCTAAATGACTTTGACCTCTCCAAACATATCGGACATCCTAAGATCCCAGCAAATTGCTCCATCCGTATAACATTCCATAAGCTGGAAAGTCATTTATCGTCCAAAGAAGAGCAGCCTTCATTACAAACATTTGATCGGTAGAAACGCTATACGTCGGACACCTTCAACCCATAGTCGTTGTAACTCCTCAATCAATGGTTGCATATAAATATCTATCAACTTCTTCGGATTTTGCGGCCCTGTCACGATCAATGTCAAAAACATATAAGGTGTCTTCATGCACATACCAGGTGGAAGATTGTACGGCGTTAAGATAATCGTCAGCATGAATAACTTTTTCCTGTTTTTCCAAATGGAGCAAATCCATCGGCACATAAACCTAACCTGATGTTCCGAGGTTCCATTGCAAACTCAGGGTATGTTCTATCAAAATGTTGCCATGCCTCCGCATCTGAAGGATGACACATTAGACCTTCTTCTGTTTCATGATTTGCATGCCAAGTCATGTGTTCAGCAGTGGCTTTAGACGCATAAAGCCTTTGCAATCTGGGAATTAATGGCAGATAAAACATTTGCTTGCATGGTCTACGCTTCTGACACACGACCCCGCCTCCTGTTAATCTTGTACCTAGGTTGGCTACAGAATTTGCAAGATTCTGCATTTTCATCATCTCTCCAATATAGCATACAACCCCTACTACATACATCAATTCTTACAACCGGAAGCCCTAAGTTTTCCACTAGTTTTTTCATATCATAAAAATCACTTGGCATGTTGTTATCACGAGGCAATGATTCCCGCATTACTTCAACAAAAGAGTTGAAGCAATCCGCAGACACATTATGCTCTGCCTTGATATTTAATAGTCGGGCTGTCACCGATAACTTAGTGTGGTCCTCACAACCTGCCCATAGAGGTTCATCTGCTGCTTTCAACACATCCCGTAACTGATTAGATTGAAAAGTTTCATTATCCACATTTTCCTCAAAACCCGTTACTCCTATATCTTCCAATTGTGAAGCATGACTAGTACTAAACTTGTTCACGTGTAGGAGTAAAACTAGTACTTGCATGATTTGATTCTGGGACAAAATTATAACTAGCTGCATCAATCACCATCCTCTCGTATGGGGTTCAATTGCTCATAATAGCCACATTCTTCCCTAACTGAAAATTGGTCACTTCTTCCATATCCTTCATCGATATAAATGGTTCACCATGGAAGTCCAATTATAATAGTTCGGAGTAAACCCAAATCTAGTAAGGTGTTCTCTAACTTGATCACACACAAGAAATTTACCATTACCGCACTTTTGCATGGACACCTTAACTTATTTCCATCCATAAACTCATATTTACTACTAGCAAAGTCTAAAAATTGTTCCAACCCAAAGACGAAACTCATCTCATTAATCCTCGACGTCCGGGTAAGTTCTTATTATACATCCAAGCTCTTTCTCTTTGCATTGTGTCTGTATTAAAATATAAAACTATGGTAAAATATTTAAAATATCATATCTATTGTTCTTAATTAAAACTATAAAATTTTTGAAATTATAATTTTTTTTTAGTCACGCAACAATTAATATGAAATTGCAAAAATAGAAAAAATTACAATGTAAAGAAGACTTACCTAAATATTTGACTGAAATATTGGTAGGACAAAGTGATCAATTTGATGAGAATTGCAAAGTCCACTTGGATTAAGTAGACCTTCAATTAGGTACAAACCCAGAAAAAGATTAATCACATAAGAATCAATATTTTTATTAATTTTTAATGAACGATGGAAACGGAATTCATCCGTCACAAATTTGCGCGATTTAATAAATGAAAATTCCGCCTTAAATTTGGCGACATTTGACCGGGCGAGGTCCTGGCTCGCCCGTCAAAGCGAGCCGACCTCATCAGAACGCTCTCCGCGATGGTGAGGCGTGGCCTCGCCGCGGCGAAGCCCTCGCCGACCCGGCAATGCGCCCTCGCCATTGCCCGGCCCTTCCGGGCCCGGTGGTGGCCCTCGCCGACCGCTGGCCCACCATTCGGCCCTTCCAATGGTGGCTTGGTGGCTCCCTCGCTCCACTGCTGCTGGCTTCTTTTTTTATTTAATATAATTTTAAAAAAAATACACGTTAGCGGGCTAAACGGCGTCGTTTTTGTTTTTAATGTTGACTGACCTCTCTAGCGAGCCATGTCAGCGCCACATTGGATTTCCGGCGAGCCACGTCAGCATTGGCACTAAAACGATCGTTTTTCGGAAAAGTTGGTACCAAAGTGATCCGAAAAAAAGTTATGGCACCAAAGTGATCGCCGTACATAAGTTATGGCACTTATGGTGTGCTTTTGCCATTCAATGCGAAATATCCCACCTCAAACGGATTTGTCACTCTTGACTTCGTCCCTTAAGCACATCGAGATAGCTTATGCTCACCTTGCAAAACACTGCCCTCCATCATGTGCCCGTGAACGTCGTACCCACTGTGGTATACCAGGCCATTCCATGATATTTGCTTCCACCTCCATGGATTTTCCGCTAATTATAAGAAATGGCGTTGTGACTGGCCCCCTACCAAGCCCTCAGACAACAAGCCTGTCACTAATCCTGAGAGCTCTTCTTCCGCGCCTCCACCACCATTCACCAGTGAGCAATATAAACAAATCATGCAATTACTCCAAGAGGTAAACATTCCCAAGACAAATCTCACAGGTACTGTTTTTGACTTGAATTCTAATTCATTAAATTCTTCCACTTGGGTTATTGACACCGGACCCACGAATCACATTACACATAATCATTAATCAATTCAATATGCACAAGCATACCCAAAACCTTTTTCCACTGTTGGCATACCTAATGGGGTTGGAGTCCCCGTCACTTCACACGACTCGGTATCTCTTACGCCGACCCTTATCCTTACTGATGTTCTTTGTGCTACAACCTTTAAATTTAATCTTCTATCCATTTCCAAAATTACTCAACATTTAAATTGCTTAGTTATTTTTTTTTTCCTCTTATTGCTTGTTTCAGGACCTCTCAACAAAGAAGATTATTGGTCAAGACCTTGAACGTGGTGGTCTCTATTACTTGGAGTTCCCTCCTGAACGCACCACTTTATCGGCCCATTCTTCTATTCACAGTTTATGGCATGCCCATCTTGGCCACCCGTTTGAGTCAGTCCTCCGTACCTTACAAGATTCTCTTAGTTTTGGTTCAAATAAAGAGTCTGGTCCATGTGATACTTGTCACTTGTCCAAACAAACTCGATTAAGTTTTCATTCTAATTCTATTTCTAGTATGTAACCTTTTGATATTATATATATTGACATTTGGGAACCTTACTCTCAGTTTACTCATAAGACATGTCACTATTTTTTAACTATTGTGGATGATTTTTCTCGTTCTACATGGGTATTTCTTCTCACTTTTAAGTCTGATGCTATTGATGCACTTATCAAATTTCATACCTTTGTTAAAACACATCATCAAAAAGCAATCAAAACCATTCAATCTGATAACGGATCCGAATTTTTATCTTCCCAATTGCAATCTTTTTTTCACTCACAAGGTATTCACCACCAGTGTAGTTGCCCTCATACTCTACAAGAAAATGGAGTTGTTGAGCGCAAACATCGCCACTTGCTCAATGTGGTTCGTGCTCTCCAATTTCATTCAAATTCCACTTTCTTTTTAGGGTGATTGCGTTCTCACCGTAATACAACTAATCAATTGTCTACCCACACCTTTATTTCAAAATAAAAGTCCATATGAAAGTCTTCACAAAACATCGCCCACTTATGACCACATTCGAGTCTTTGGTTCTCTTTGTTACGCTTCTTTTGGACACCTTCATTTCGATAAATTCGGTCCTCGCTCTCTTCATTATGTCTTCATTGGATACTCGGCTAACCATAAAGGCTATCGCCTCTTTGACCTCCACGACCATACAATTTTCACCAGTCATGACGTCATTTTTGATGAAAATATGTTTCCATTTTGTGCCACACATGAAACTACATTACCTCAACCCAACATTGTTATCCCACTTGCCGTTCTTGAAGACCCATTGCCCGTTCCATCCCCACATACACCCATGCCCGTATCGAACGACGAAATTCCCAACTCTTTGAGTAGCCTGGCACCGCCGCCCCAACGCCCATCCCGCACTCCGCGAACCCACTTATCTCCAAGATTACCACTGCACCATTGTCGCTTCCAATCAATTGTCTCAGGACTTGAGAATCCTACTACGGGTATGCCCTATCCCCTTTCCAACTATTTATCATACTCTAAATTCTCTCCATCTTCTCGTGCTTTTTTAGCTTCTATCAGTACTGAGTAAGAACCCATCACCTATGACTCTGCATGTCAATCTCCCAAATGGAGGGAGGCAATGTCTTTGGAATTACAGGCTTTTGAACAAAACCACACGTGGGATATTGTACCTCTTCCACGCAGTAAAAAGGCGATTGATTGCATATGGGTTTACAAGATCAAGTATAAATCTGATGAGACCATTGAGCGACATAAAGCTCGTTTGGTTGCAAATGGTTATACTCAAGCCGAGGGGATCGACTATCATGACACATTTGCCCCCATTGCTAAAATGGTCACAGTAAGAACTCTTATTGCTGTAGCCACTATGCGCCGCTGGCCTTTACATCAGCTTGATGTTAACAATGTGTTTCTCCATGGTGACCTTGATGAAGAGGTCTACATGACTCTACCTCCGGGACTTCACGTTAAGGGAGAGAACTTGGTTTGTTATTTAAAAAAGTCTCTTTATGGACTTAAACAATCCTCCCGCCAATGGTTTGTCAAGTTTTCATCCGCTTTACTTGATGTTGGTTTCACTCAACCTAAGGTCGATTACTCTTTATTCATGGCTACACGCGGTTCCTTTATTACTGTGGTTCTAGTTTATGTTAATGATTTGGTGATCACAGGAGATGATCAGGTATGCATACATTTACTCAAGCGTTTTTTACATGCTCATTTTTTGCGTCAAGGACTTAGGTCCTCTTAAATATTTCCTCGGCATAGAAGTTTTTCGATCAAACAAGAGCATTTATCTCTCTCAAAAGAAATACGCCCTTGACATTATTTCTGATACGAGTCTTCTTGGTGGGCGTCCCGTTGATACACCCATGGAATCGAACATTCGGTTCGGTGAGTCCCCCGAGCTAGCCGATCTAGCTTCTTATCGTCGCTTGATTGGACGTCTTTTGTACCTCACTACTACTCGCCTGGATATTCTATTTTCTGTTCAGCATCTCAGCCAGTTTATGCATGCTACACATGATGATCATTGGCAAGCTGCACTTTGGATAGTCCGGTATTTGAAATCTGATCTGGGTTCTAGAATATTTTTTTCCGACTAACTCATCCCTTGCATTACAAGGATATACAAATTCTGATTAGGCTGCATGTTCATCCATACGTCGTTCCATGTTTTGTTACTATACTCTCCTTGGCTCTTGCCCTGTTTCTTGGCATTCTAAGAAATAGCACACTATTGCTCGATCTTTAGCCGGGCTGAATACAGAGCCATGGCATCTACAGCTTGTGAGATTACATGGCTTTGCATGCTTCTCACCGATCTTGCCGTCCCGTTGTCCACTGCCGACCTTTTTTGTGACAACCAAGCGGCTATCCATATTGCTACTAATTCAGTTTTCCACGGGTGTACCAAACATATGGAGATTGATTGCCATCTCATTCATGAAAAACTTCAAGATGGCAGACTTCAACCTCTTCATATTCCTAGCCATTCACAGCTCGCGGATCTATTCACAAAAGCCGTTTCTTGTGCTCTTTTTCTTTCTTTCAAGCGCAAGTTGTTGACGTTCATGCACTCACCAACTTGAGGGGGAGTATTAGAGTTATTATTGGAAGATATATTTGAAGATCTTGATTGTGGTGCCAATTCTAATTAAGGACTGATTGATTAGATAAATCCGTGATTGATACGGTGAATAGGAAATTCATAATTCTCTGTATATTATTTCTCTATTTACTTACATTCTTAGACTATAAATACATCAGTATAATTGTACATAATCAATATATGAAAAAGGCTTTCCCTTGCATTTTTCTCTTCAATATATGTTCAAGATGCCTAGCTTATTTAGTAGATTTGTGTGTTGTCTTTGACATATAGGCTTAGTAAAATATCAAGATATCAATAGGCTATTGTGTGGTTTTGATTCCTCTTATCTCAATTGTCCCTTCTTGGATCTTGTCTCAAGTGAAGTGACAATTAACTTCATATGCTTTGTTCTTTCGTGTACTATGGGGTTTGCCGCAAGTTTGAGTGCTACATCATTGTCACAAAATAGCAGAGTCAATCCCTTAACTTGTACCCAAGGTCCATAAGTAAGCCTTGTATTCATACTATTTCATAGACACTTTTGGTGGCAAAAGTACACCGTAAGTGCCATAACTTGTGTACGGCGATCACTTTGGTGCCATAACTTTTTTTCGGATCACTTTGGTGCTAACTTTTTTAAAAAACGATCACTTGAGTGCCAATGCTGACATGGCACGCCGGAAATCTGATGTGGCTCTTTTTTATTAATATTTGATGTTGAGATGGCTGGCGGAGCTGGCCGGAGAGTCCAATCAGCCCTTATAGCGAAAACGACGTCGTTCAACCTTTCTCCCCCCAATATAGGAACCCTAAATCGGCTAATTGGACATATCCCCAATTGCAAACCCTAACCGGCCATATTATTTCCTTGTTTTCCCCGAAATTGACAGCTATAGGTTGCAAATGGATGGTAGGAGCTTCACTAGCGGCTCAAATTCGTTTGAACGAAGTGAAGAAGAAGGTCGATTCTTCTGCTATTGTGGATTACCGAGTCCAAGAAGAACATCTTGGACTCAATTGAACCCCGGGAGAAGATTCCATGGATGCGCTAGGTATAGAGAAGGCTCGAAGTGCAAATTCTTCAAGTGGGTTGATGCGAAATTTTCAGATCGAGCAACAGAGGTGATAGTGAAGCTACTTGAAGCTCGACATCAACCTCCACCTACATTAATGGACAAATTGGACGAGTTGGATGATGTCGACTCATTGCAAGCTGAAATGAAGGCTTTGGCATCTCTGGCCAACCATTTGAAGAAGGAAGTTCGAAGGATGAAAATCGAAAGAAAGTGTTATCGATTGTTGATTGTGTTATTGATATTTTTTATAGCCTATTTTATGGTCAAATGTAATGTCAGTGATGAGCAAAAGTTTCTTAGTCTACCATAATTTAAGATAGGCTTGTACTTTGTACTTGTATTTGGCAATTTGTAGCTACGGTTGTGTTATTAGTTTGCTGTAATTTATGTATGTAACAAAAGGTTTGCTGCAATCTATGACAAATGGAAGGTTGGAATTTATTGGTTCTCAATGTTGAGTTGCTTAGTATTTTGTTGCTGCATATTTTGATGCAGTTTTGCCTCATTGGCAGCATATTTTGTTGCATATTTTTGCTCATTTGTTGTCTTTTGCTGCACTTCCTCATTTGCAGCATATTTTGCTGCATATTTTTGCTCATTTGCTGCATATTGTTTCTCATTTGCTGCACTTACTCATTTGCATCATATTTTGCTGCATATTTTCGCTCATTTGCAGCATATTTTACTGTATATTTTTGCTCATTTGCTATCATATGCTGCACTTCCTCATTTGCAGCATATTTTTGCTCATTTGTTGCACTTGCTCATTTGTTGCATATTTACTTACTCATTTGTTGCATATTCACTTGCTCATTTGTTGTATTTTTTTCATTTGGTTAAATGGTTGCATATTATGGAGTAAGGCTCACTACTGAAAAATGAGGTGCTGCAAGTGCTGCAACTCTGCATAGCAGAAAATTATGAAGTCGTCACAAGTTCAGCAGTTGACATTTTAGTGTCAACTGTTTCTAATCGTGATCACTTAAGTGCCAGTTGTGGTTCAAAAGTGATCACTTAAGTTCTAGTCGTGCTTTAAAAGTGATTACTTAAGTTCTAGCCGTGGTTCAAAAGTGAGCACTTAAGTGCCAATTGTGGCCGAAAGTTGATCACTTAAGTGTCATGCCGTGTGTTTCTTCGAAAAATGGAGACTTTAGTTCCAACAAACCAATCTTTACACCAAATCATTCCAGAATCAAAGCAGTAACTGTACCAGCACTGCTCACCTACACCAAACCGCCCCAAACCATACTCATAAATTGGTTCAAACAGCCCCCAAACCATATTCAATAGCCAGCACCAAACAACCCCCAAATCATATTCAAAAACCGGTTCAAAATGCTTGCACCAAGACATCTTGGCGTGCTGGTGCAAGCACTATCTTTTTACTCCCAAATATGACAAAATTAGCAGCTACCATACTATACTCCCAAATAGTACAAATTCAATAGTTAGTGCAAACACCATCTTTGTACTCCCAAACAATACAAAATCAGCAATTGGTGCAAGCACCATATTGCATTTGAATATAGCACAAAAACCAGCACTAGCAGCACCAATTCCCACCCTTCCCACCAACTGCATCAGTAAGTTTCTTTGAATATTAACTTACTGATGCAACTTGCAAGCACCCCGCTACACCAGTATTGTACTAAAACAGAACAAATACGTGTGCAAAAATATAAAAATCACATCCACCTTAACCACGGTAAACATTGAATTTAGTCATTACACACAACATCTCATTAGTCAATAATATTCCAGGACCACAAAAAATCAATCTCCTATTAGCCAATACGGTAAACCTCCCTAATTTCACAAAAACTAACAATCACCTCAACACCCTCACATTAGTCAATAGTGATAAGTCCACCATTTTCTTTTCCTTTCGACGACTTCTTGAATTGATTCATAATTCTTTGACTCTTTCGAACTGGTCGAACTGCAGGTTGTTCTTCCGAAGATGCAGGTTCTTCAATAACTGGAGCTGCTTCTTCTTGAACTGCTGAAGCTACATCTTCTTCAATAACTGAAGCTGCTTCTTCTTGAACTACTTGAGCTGCATCTTCTTCAACAGCTAGACTTGCTTCTTCTTGAACTGCTCCAGTTGCATGTTTTTCAACTGCTGGACCAGCAGGTTGTTCTACTGGCCTTCTTGCTCGAGATTTCTTCTTAGGCGCAGCAACTATCTTCTTCTTACTTGTGTTGGTGGCTGTTTTGGAGCTGTCAGCATGTGCTGGTTGATCAGGAACTAGTGTTGAGTTTTTTGTTGGTGGCAGTTTACAAATGCTCTTCTCTGCAGCCACCTTTCTTCTCTTCGAACCAGCTGCTTGTAGCGTTGGTTGGATTCTTTTTGATGCAGCTCTTGACTCTTGGCTTGGGCCAACTTGAGATATGAGAACCTCTGAACTCCTCCCAGGCTACAACATAATCATGGATGAGAAGAAGCAATATTGTCATAAAAGTGAAATGCATGAGATGTACAAAACTTACATGCAAAATAGTCATTCCAGTATTAAAGTCCGTATAAATTCCATAACCATATTGCCTTAATCTTCTGCCGAGGGCCCCTCTTGTTTGATATGGTGCCTCGCTTTGAGGAACCTGAGCTGCTTGTTCCGTTGGTTTTCTTCTCAACTGATAATGACAAAACAATGTCAACTAAAGCCAAAGTTTGCTCACTAAAGATTAATACAAATACATATAACTTATTTGGATATTTCCTCCCAGCCTGTCTGCGATCAAGGAGGAGGTTGCCCTTGAACTAGGGCCTCCAGTTGGCTTTTTCACCTGGTTCTTAAACTTGGCCTTCAGCAGGCCCTTCACTAGACAATCAGCATGCCTATCACCTGGCCCTCCAAATGAGCCTTTCAAAGCAGCCCTTCATTTGGTTCTTGTGTTGGTGCTGCACTTGATCCAATTTGAGTCCCTCCACTTGGCTGTTCAAACAACGATGTTGCTTCTTCAAATGACAACCACTTTTATTGTGACTACCTCACGACAATATGAACATCTTATCTCTACACCTGACCTGCTCATCTTCTTACTTCTAGGCTCTCCCTCCTGCTTTCTTCGTCTCCTTTTAGGCCTTCCCATTTGTTTCTTAAGTGGCAAAGGATGAGGGGCTTCATGATTTGTTGGCTCCCAGAATTTTGTACTTCTAATAGGCTGCATCATGTGCTGGTACGCAGCAAGATATGTGCTTTTGTGGTAGCAACCATGCAGGTAATCCAGGGATTTTGGTACTTCGCTTGGATGGCACAAATAGCATGTGTGTAGGGAATTCCGTAAAAAGTTGCCAAGCTCGACATGAGCACTTTAGTTTGTCCAATTGGACAACATACTTGTCTGTCTTTTCCATGACCTCATAGCCATCATCTCCATTCCAGATAGGATAACAGAACCTACTACTCACCAAGTTGTCATCCAATCTTTTAGCAATCCTAGGACCACACTGTCCAGTCCACTTTGCAGCTTGATCTCTCTGTTTTTGCAGCCTTGTCATGACTATTACTCGAATATCCTCAAGCATGCTGATGATTGATTTGCACATTGCCTCTAAAATTCTACCATTGAAGGCTTCAACCGAGATTGTTATCAATGATATCACTCTTGAATTCTTCACTAAAGAAGGCCTTGCACCAATGCACGGGTTCGGTTTAAAAAGTGCTTCATAACCATCCTTCGTCAAGTCAAGCGGTTTTGTTTGTGAATTCTAAAATCAGCCATGTTGGTGCTCTTAGCTATCATCCAAAATTGCTTCATAGTTTTTCCCCTTTGTAGATCTACCGCCCGGTTTGCATATATGTGCCTCGCACACATCCTATGTTCAGCAAATGGCATCAACTCAGCTATAGCGGGAAGAAGTCCCTACAAGAATTTATACATCAAGACATTAATAAAGGTATGTGCAAGATAAAATGTTACAAATATTGTTTGTGCAGTTGCACCAGCATTACCTTTTGTTGGTCGCTCATGAATGCCCAACCTCCTCCATTAGTGATCTCAAGGTCCGCCATCATTTTTTAGGAACCACGACCAAGTGTCCTTGCTCTCTATCTTCACAACAGCCCAAGCAATTGGAAACATTTGATTATTGCCATCCCTCCCAATGGCAGCCAACAATTCTCCCTTGCACACACCCTTCAAGAAACATCCATCTAACCCTATGACTCGTCTACAACCAGCAATAAATCCCGCTTGCATGCATCAAAGCAAATATAAATTCGGTCAAAGTTAGTCCCATGGTTAGCGTTGGCGCTCCACAACCTCAACATAAACTCGACTACTCGGGTTTTGCAGCCTACATTCTCCAAATATTCCCAAATTTGACTATATTCTTCCTTGTACCTCTCCAGAATTTTTTTCATCACCTTATACTTGGTTCTTTTACAATCGATTGAGTGATCGTTAATCCCTATGTGCTCCCTCACCAACCGCTTCAGCTGAGCACTCTTCACATCGTGGCATCGCTTTGATAGTATCGAAGAAGTTCTTCGACAACCAAGCACTTGTTACCCTTTTGTTGTCAAACATGATGGAACAAGTATGTTCCTCTGTAATGACCTAATTTGGAATGACCCGTCCCCTTTGAACGTCGCCATATATCTTCCATGAACAACTAGGTTGAGAACACTTTGCTCTAACATAGTCTTGCGTGTTTCGAGTGAACTGAAGAGTCCTCTGTTCAGCTATTGAATGCTTGATAATCGCTTCTTTGAATTGTTTGGCATCGAAAAATTTCAGACCTACGGTCAACACGGAAAGAAGAAGAGCCGGGATCGTATAATGGATACTTCGTTTTTCCTGTGCACAAAGGAATCATCATCTTCATGCTGATTTTTAGAATTATCATTCTGTTCATCGAGCCACTTTCTTCATAATCGGTGTCATTACCTTCAGGTGGAGCTCCATCAATGCTATGTCCTAGTTCGACTTCATGCAATCCTCCAAGTGCAGCTATTGATTTTTTCCAAATTCCCTTTGCTTTTGCCTTGATTGTGCAAGTTCCTCATCGTCATTTTCACTTGGTAAATTTACATTTGTCACACCCTCATCATCCGATTCACTAGATGCAGCAACTTCCCACGATAATCCAGTGAACTCAAATCCAGGTGAACTCTTCACTTGCTGCATGGCTTGCCTCCCTCTCATCCCTCTCATGTCCAACTTCATTTATAATAGAACTAGCACCAACCCCGAGTACTAGGTAAAGCAGCACCATCCCCTACATCTCCTCCCTCAGCCCCTTCATCAGTTCACCATCACTATAGGACTCAACATACACAACAGCTTCTTTTTTTGAAGAAGATAATAGTAGATGATATCCTTAACACCATTATCATCATCAAAGTTTCTAATACCGTCCTTCAAGCTACTTCCAGGAACACAATAATGCAAACTTCCTATTTTACATCTTAATTGTTGAAATATATCCCTCATGAGATTAATATATGCTGGCTTAGTTCTATTGAAATAAACAGTACCTTCAAGTCCCTCAAAGTATTCCCACCGTCGATACTTGATGACAAATTCTCCTCCATAGCGAACAATGATGCCGATAATTGTGTCTTTATCCCCCATATCGACCCTGCATTGAAGGAAAAAAGCCAAAAAATTCAATGTTTTAGCTTTCGGGACCACACCACATAGGAAAAAGAGTACAGCTTCACATTAAGGTCCCTCACATGGTCGACAAGATTGAAAAAAGCCACCATTAGACCACATGGGTGACAATGATGTAGGTCCCCACATGGAGCCACGTTTATCGCATATACTCAGCTCGGCACCAACACAATCGAATCCACTTTAAGCACTAATATCCGAACAACTAGCCATAATTTATGAAGTTCAAGCTTTAATTTCAGAAGTTCAAGACCTAATTTCAAGTTCAAGCCCCAATTTCTCAAGTTCGAGCCCTAATTTCCTACTTCAAACCCTAATTTCCCGAAGGCAGCCCTAATCTGCCAATTAATTAAGTGAAACATAGGACAATGAAGCACAATGTGTCGATCAATTCAGCAAAATAAAAATTAATAGCCCTTATTTGAAGACTAACCTTCGTAATTTGCCGCAGCGAGGCCCGGATCGCCCGGCGGGACGGTGATGCTCAGTCCACGGGATGAGAGAGCGACACCGACCGACCGTGAGGAGAAGGCAAGAGGCGGCAATGGCGGCGGCGGCGGTGGCGGTGGCGGCGGCGGCAGCGAAATTAGGGCTGCACGGCGGCGGCGGCGGGCGGCGGCGACTAGATGAGGGAGACAGAAACAGGTATGATGAACGGCGTGATGCTAAGACCTTTGAACCGGCGGCGTCGTTTGCTGTCCTAAATGGAACAGCGTCGTCCTTCTTGTCCAAGTGGACTGAGCGGCGTCGTTTTGCTCGTCCCACGTGGACATCAAATGTTGAACCCAATATCCACGTCACACTTTTTTAAAAATAAAAATGCCGGTCAGCTTTTTGGCGGAATTTTGGTAGGAGTCACTAAAGTGATCTGTTTTTCTCCGACTTAGCACCAAAGTGATCCGAAAAAAAGTTATGGCACCAAAGTGATCGCCGTACACAAGTTATGGCACTTACGGTGTACTTTTGCCCACTTTTTGGCCATGGCTCGATATTTAGCTTCGGTGATGATAAGGATAGAGTAGATTGCTTCTTTGTTTTCAATGAAAGCAATGATTCCCCAAGTTTAATACAGATCCAGTAATGGAGCTTCGACTCATTGGGCAAGTCCCATAATTAGTGTCACAATTGGCTATCATCTCCATATTACATATCGAGAAAAGAATTATACCAAGTCATTAATATTTCTTTGAGTACTTTACGGCTTTGAGAGCTGCATTCATATCGGACAATTTCAGACTATACATGAACCGACCAAGTGTCTGTACTGCATAACATATATCAAGCCCGATCATGGTGAGGTAGATAAGCTTTTCAACGAGTTTTGATAGATTGCTAGATCTTCGAGTGACGGGTCATCATCTTGAGATGATAATCTCACATCATAATCAACCGTGGTCAATTTGGCATTATGCTTGATGGGAATAATAGCTGATTTGCATCCTAATAAACTTGTTTTTTATATAATTTCCACAATAAATTCTGTTGGCTAAGAGAGATTCCTAGGTTTGATCGGGCAATGTCAATCCTAAGGATAAATTTGGATGATCCAAATCTTATAATGTGGAAAGTGGAATACAGATATTCTTTTAGATATTTGAAGGCAAATCCATCGCTTTCCATAATTAGTATGTCATCAACATATATCATTAGATAAATAGATGACATACCTTTTGTCCATGTAAACAGAGCATAATCATGTCTGGACTGATTAAAACTAGTTGTTGTTAGTGCAGTAGAAAATTTAGTGTACCACTATTAGGAAGCTTGTTTGAGACCATAGAGGGATTTACAAATACAATATACTCTAGATTCCCCTGTCTTCGTAAACCTTGTGAAAGATTCATATGGATTTCTTCATCCAAATCACCATGGAAAAAAGCACTGTTGACATCCATCTAATGTAGTTGCCAGTCATGAAAAGCAACAATTGAAAGATATGAACGAATCGTGACATCTGTAACTATAGGAGAGAAAGTTTTGTGCTAGTTGAAGCCTTCTTATTGCATAAAGCCTTTGGCCACTAAACGAGCTTTATATCTTTGAATGGATCCACATGCCCTATATTTTATCTTGTAAACTCATTTGCAGCCAATTAGTTGACGATGAGGTGGTAAGGGTACAATATCCCAAGTCTTATCTTCCATTAAGACATGCAATTCTGCTTCCATAACCCTTTGCCAACGTTGATTGGTGGTTGCTTTATTGTAGGAAGAAGGTTCTCTTTCCTCTGAGATACAACTAATACAACACATGTTTCGATGACAATCAAGGAAAACATAAGAGGAAATTGGATAATGAATACCTGGTGAATTTAAAGCAGTTCACAAGTAATCCTTAGTCCATGTAGTTTACCTATTAGTGTGGCCTAAGCGTCGAGGTGGATCATGCTGACCTTTTACAGGTTCAAGAGATGCATCAACATTAATTGTGGAATAGGGGGCAAAGTTCTCTTCGAAATGTATGGCAGATTCCACAATTGAATGTTCCAAAATTGAAGAATTGGTAGTAATTTCTATCCCTGGAGAATCTTCGGATGAATCGAAGGTGGAATAAGAATATATTGTTGACTATGAGATAGATCCTCCTCAGATAAACCCCCTAAAATACAACCCACATCTCTTGGAACTCTTCCTTTGTTTTAGGGCTAAGCATTTTTCTAAAGTAGAACTTGAAATCTGAAAACCTGACCAGTGATAATCTGTAGGTCCTAGGTTTAAAGGTATGCAAGATAGGTTTCAAGTTCAAAAAATTGGAGAACTTATTTCGATGGGCAACTTCAAGGTTCTAGGTAGGAGCCTAAAACCTCAAACAAGTTTTTTGTGATTTTTCTTGTTCTATATCTTTGTGTGATCCTACGGTGCTCTATGGCATTAAATGATGAGTATGTAATCTAAGACCACTGGTTTGAGCTTTCATTTTATGACTTGTTAATATTTCGTATTCTTCGTATCTCTAAATATAAGTTGTGGTGAGTGCATCGTAACAACAAGTGGTGGTCATTAAAAGTGATGATTAACTGCGATTGTTCAATTAATAATACATATGGAACTTGGGTAGATCTTGAAATCGATCCTAAAACCTTTAATTGGGTAGGTTTCAAGTTCTAAGATATTTATGGTAAGTTCCAGATTCCAGATGGAACCTGAATGGAACTTGAAACAATGGAACCTAGAACCGCTCATTCCTATTCTGTCCTCAACTCGAGCCGCCACCACTTGTTGCCTCTTTCGCTATGGCAACTCTATGTGTTGTCTATGTTTGTGCTCGAGTGTGTGTGTGTATTAAAATGATTGATTTGTACTCACATTGTGTTTGTTTACATATTTTATTTGAAGGAGAAAGAAAAAGAAAGATGGTGGAAAATAGGTTGACCAAATATTGACATTGACTATTGAAGCGAAATGAAGTTGATGTCGCGTGAAAGAGTGTGAGGAACCAAACAAGAAGAATTTTATTCCAAAAGGTGCAATCTTTAGAACAATTTTACCCTAATAGGTGCGATATATCATATATTTTCTAATTAACCTATTGAGAAGATGCAACTTATCAAATTAAATTTGTATACAACAGGTTATGTGGATTTAGTTGGAAAGCGCGGTTACAGCCGGAAGTTGCTTTGTTGACCACTGAAGTAGAGTATATGATGTCAATTGAGGCAATCAAAAAAGTTATTTGGTTCAAAGGTTTGCTCAGTCATCTAGAATTGTCGTAGGACAAGGTTGTTATTTACTGCAACAATCAGAGTGCAAGACATTTGGCAAAAATCAAATGTGTCACGAGCAGCCGAAACACATTGGCGTCCAGTACAATTTTAAACGTGATATTGTGTCATAAGGAACCACATTCATTGAGAAAGTGCGCACGACAGATAATCTAACGCAGCACATGCCATTGACTAAGTTCCAATATTATTCAAATTTGGTTAGTTTCCATAATAAGTGAGGAGTCCATAGGGGTTTGGGAGAAACGACAACTGATGAAATGAAATTGGACTTCTCATCAAGGTGAAGATTCATTGATCATGGCACTAAGTTAATTATGATTGTTTTGAAATTTGATCTATAATTGAATCACAAGGAAACTCGGGCCATATTGTTGGACTCTTGCCAACAGGATTGTTGGTGATGCAAAAAAGGAAATTAATTTCCCACAAGGCTTCTTTTCTTCATTGAAGATAAAGTCCATATTGACATCGGAGAAGGGCTTATGGTTGTTTTGCATATAATTTTGTTATGGAGTATGCTCAACATATATGAAAACTTGCAAGAGACCTAAACAGCATTGAGAACCGTCATTCAAGAAACTGACAGTTAATAAAACTACTGTTTTTGTGATTGATTCTTGTAAGTTCGAGTTGAATCTAGAATTGGAAAACACTTGGGAGTGACTGTGAACGATTCGAATATCTTCTTTACCAATTATAATGTAACCTATCTTCTTTATCGATTATAATGGAACCATCTTGGTGATCTCTTCCCACGTAGTTGGCATATCGTCGAACCACGTAAATCTGATGTATTCAAGTTTTATTTATACAATTTATTTCTTACTCAAATCTTTTTTCTTTATGTGTGTTTTGTTCACGCTTCCTTATTAGTCATAATAAATCATGTTTTAGAGATAGAAAGATTCATTATGGATCCCATAAAGAGAACCATGCATTTCTTAACTTACGGTTGAGTTTGACTACTTATCATACTTAAAGAGATTAGAAAGGGTAAAAAAAATCCAAAATCTGACGACCAAGAAGATAAATATCGCAATAAAATCTTCCTACTATCTTCTTCCTGCAAAATTTGAGGCATCCTCAACTCGTCATTCTCATCCTCAGCTCCCAGATATCGATGTTTTGGCTTTGTCAAGGATACCATCTGGCACCACAACCCTGAACGCCGCATAGTGATGATTCAAGCTTTTCTCGCCTTGTAGCCGGTGAACGCTGCCCAATGCTCCCGCACTCGAATTTGGAAAAGCGTAAAACACACGTCTGATTCTCTGATGCACAAGTGCCATCGCACACCTTAAACAAGATGAGATGCAACAGAAAAGCTCAATATCAGGAGATTCATCACTCTATTTCAGAAAATATATGGCTCGTAACGCTTGTTACGCCAAAAGAAATGCAACTTCCCTTGTTATTTTCATTTAGGTCTTACACGTGAAAAATATCTAATGTTGAAAGAGGACAGGAATGTAGCAAAGAAACATTACTGTCTGAGGCAGAATCTTAGGGATTTTGGGCAAATAATAATTAGATAAATAGCCTGCACATGCTCCAAACCAGATATTTACAGTTGATTCGTTTAACTTACATTGTGCATGGCTCCCAAACAAGGTAGATGTCATTGCCAGTGCATAAATATGGTCTACTAGAGAGATCACCTTTTCCATGAGCATCATCATGTTTGTCATCAGTGTCGACCTGAATTCCCACAATTATAAGATGTCAGTTCCAAGCCGACATCATCTCATTAAATGCAAATAAGAAGCACAGAATCAAGCTATAGAATCAAATGCAATGGTTGGTTCCATATGTTCAGTGCCAACTAATCCTCAAATATTTCATCTTTAATGCCAACTAGTTATTTGGTGGACAGTGCATTTATTATTGATTTAGTAAGTGTTGTCATCAAAAGGTGTTCACTTAATGTTCATCGTATATACAGATTTGACTTTTAGGAAGTCTATCAAGACAATGAAATTGACTAAGAGATGATTATAACATGCACACAACTAACCATATGAGAGCTCATAAAAGTTTGAGTTGAGCAATAGCAGATGGACTAGTATGATGATATTCGCAAATGTTGAGAAAAGATCACGCACTTCTAAACAGAGAAACAGGTGACACTTAGATGCCATTGTCATGCTGGGAAGGTTTGCCAGGATTTCCTTCACATGTAAAGAAGTTTACCTCGGCGACATCAGTTTTCTGTCTTTTGCCTTGAGACTTTGCAGCAGATAGACTAGAGTCCTGTTGGGTAGCTTCATCTTCATATCTCACATCAGGGAATAAGCGTCTGTCCCTGGCAGCAGATGATTCAATAGCCACCATCACAGCATGTCGCAACGGGTGCCAAAATGAAGAGCTTCTGTGAGTCCGTTCATCTACCCACAACCGAGGATGTAAACAAGAAACGGATGTCTCAACTTGCTCCGGCCCACCTGAGGAACATCGTTGAAGACATAAGTCATGTTTTATCAATCCGGTCATGTCAGCGGGAGATTTGGTGGAACTACTACATTCAACGGCAACTTCTATTTCTGGAGTATGCCAATAGCAGACTTCATCACATGCCCTTGCAATCACTTGATTAGATAGAGGATCTACAATTGCTGCAGCATTGACCACCTGTAGCCAAGAGAAGGGTGTAACAAAAGCAAAATTTGTGCAATTTCCACAACATAAGAGGTGTCCACACCAGCTTAAAACAAAATTGGACGCACGATTGGGGAGCACATTTAAGTGCTATATTTCCTTCCCGAAAACTCTATTTTACTATGCCTATGAATGAACATATCAAGGGATAACTGTCTAAAGGACCCAACAATTGAAATGATCGGATTGTTTTACACTTTTCTAAAACAGATTTCTTCTTGTATTTTGGTTCAAAAGTCAATAAACGTTCCTTTCACATAAAAACGTCATATTCCTGTCAAGTTAATTTCAACAAGTAAATCTTACTTCTTGTTACCGAACCCGAAATGATTCCCATGAGCCATTGCAAGCTATGATGAATCCTCTAAGACTTAATGGGAAAAATGTTGAAAGTGCAAACACATGAGCAGTTAGAAATGAAACTTGTCAAACATGTACTTGGATGTGCGTAACTTCATATAACACTGATTCAAAGGAGAAAAAAAAAGTAGGACAAAGGGAAGGTTGTCTCCCAAATTGTCTAAGCAGTATAACCCTCAGAAAGAAATGATTGCCATGTATAAGAGAATTTTCTTTTATTTGGTAAGATGGGGAGGTCAGGGAAGGATTCATATCCACGACCTCTCAGATCTTGACTAGTCTGAGATATAATTAGCTGCGGACTTGAAGAAATCAAACAAAGTTGCTTTCATTAATTGCAAGTCAAGGGAAAACCTGAACACTTATCACATTACCATGAGATTTTGCTAATTCCAGAGCATACTTCATAAAACTTACAACTGATTGTGAGTCTTCTTCACTAAACCCAGTAATGCCACTGATATTGCTGCTATGTGGAAAATCAGTAGTCAAGAGAACAATCTAGTATTGACATAAGGTATGGATAACTGCACATAACACACATGAAAATAGAGGAACAATAGTTCCTCTTGATCATTGACAAGAAGTAAAATTGGGAAATGCAAAAATAAAAGACAGAGATTTGCACAAACTCCCTTGGATTAAGTTTGATTGCAAAAGGTGGGAGAGGAGGAGAATGATATGACTTAAACCTGGCCCAGGGCCTTAAAAAAAAAAAAAAAAAGAGTGATTTCAACCAACTAGGTAACCCTTGGTCTCTAGAGTCACGATACATTAGTAGCCCTTATGCATGATTTGAGAGTAAATCCTCTGCTTTATACATGACACAAAACTCCTCTCAGTCCAGATGCAACCAAAACTGATATAACTCAGCTGAATTAAGTAAAATCAATCACATCCTAAATTTCTAAAAACAAAGCTTATCAAATTTTAGATGGCCACTCAAACTGCAACTTTTTGTGAGTCTTTGGTTTTGGGACTCAACTTCCAACTTATCTGCTTGGAAATAAATTCTGAAGGAGGTAAAAAGTTTAAAATGAGCACCCGAAGCTGCCCAAGAAAATATCGAAATTCATAAGGAAGTTATCTCGGAAAAACCACTTTAACCTTCTCCTTTAATTGACAAAACATTAGAACGGACATCTGCACATGCTGATGCAAATACCCTAAAACTACAAAAATGTCCTAAAACATGATGGCAATATTTGATCTTAAGACATGCATGCATTACCATTACTGATGCGAAAATTTAAAAGAGACGTACTAGGTTGGTGGATGGTATGAGGTGGGCCATAGCTTGCACTGTTCTACCCACTCTTCCGTTGATGATGCAGCATATTTGCAGACCTATCACAAAATAGCATGAGTAAGTACAAAGAACAAAATTTTACTTTGCTGTCACATAATGAAGTGAAACAATGCCTCTTTCAGGTTACATGTTTCAGGGAGTTCTTATGTAGCATATCTTCTTACAAGCATATTTGAATACAAATTTAAACAGATTCAGATAAGCATGATATGCAACTGATTAAGCTTCAGAATTTTATTTACAAGTAGTAGACGTTCCTAATATCAAAATCATCTATGCACTTCAAAAATTTTGAGAAGGATGTGCGCTTCCACCTAATATTAGATAGGCTATGGTATATCCTACCCCGACTTTATTCTGGGCTATAAACATCGCTTCTTGTCATGCCATAATGTACTCGAATAAACAATTTACGTGATGAAAAAGAAAAATGATAAAAAATTCAAGAGATGGAAATTTCATTTAAATTCAGAGTCTGAAAGCCAAATTAATCTACATACACAGTGACATCCTATCCAGCCACTGTAAGTGCTATTTTACAGAATCTAATGCCATAGACAATGCAGATGTTTACTGTTTCTTTATAATGATTAACCAGTAAAGATGTTCCAACAATTCATTCACTCGAAAGTACAGTTCATTGGATGCGCGGACATAATAGAGCAAGCAATATTAGTGTACAACAACCAATGCCAAGAAACCCTCTCTAGCATAAACATCCTATAAAGCATTGAAAGAAAAAACCAAAAGAAATTCCCAAGCAAAGCCCATAATGGTCTATTTTGGTCATAAACACAAAATATACCTCCTAAAGCAGCAGAAAGGAGATCACTGTGAAAGAACTCTTTTCAGCTAAATGACAATTTGATGCAGACATCTCACCCGATATGCATTAATTAATTAATTGAGATGTTCCGTCAAAAGATAAAGGAGGGAGAACTCGTGAAATAAAATTTTGTAGAACTTGGAAAATGTAAGAAGAGAAATGGCATGAACAGATGTCAACAACACCAGCGGTTCATGGTAGTATAAGATGCTCCATCAGTAGACATCACCACTCACGGATATCACAACTTGTCAGCGCTACATATGGTTCTCTCTACAAATTATTGAAGATAATTTAAAATATGAAAAATCAACATAAAACACTAAGAAGAAAACAACCCACTTTTGCCACAAAAGGACTCAACTGACAAGAATTAATTACATCCTTCACGTCACATGGAATTCCATCAAAATCACCATTTTCAGGAGCCAGAAATAAGATCACTGATAGCTGAAGTGTCCCTGTCAAAACCATTACAACAACCAAACAGTTCAACAAATCCATAAGAAATTAGTTAAAGAATTGTTGAAAAGCTGGTAGGTAAAAATAATTTGTTGATGGAAAAAATACGAACAGCTATCCCGGGTTTCCATCACATAGACCTTGCATAGGAAATAATTAGAAGATTCTTCGAGACAATTACCGGTTCATCCTCAAAAGCAAATTACCGTATGTTGAGTGGGCCACTGTTTTTATTTGGTTTCTTGTTTTCTTAACTTTTTTCTATCTTTCAATCCTATTTACTTCCTGCTAATGTTCCTTCTCTTCATATCATGTGCACATAAGAGGAATGGTAATCCTATTCAATCAATTTTCATGATTGATAAGGGAAAAACAACAAACTGAGCACATAAACTAACAAGCAATACAGGTTATTTTCATGATTGTTCATCAGGTTTTTCAACGCCTTGCATAGCTAATACGTATTAGAAAACAAGCCCAACACCAGAAACCAATGGTAAAATTTGAGTTTCAGCAGAAAACATGCTTCCTCAATCATTCATTTTGATTTTCATAAGAGTCCCTCAAAAGAATTTTGCGGCAGTAGAAGGAAAAAATATAGGATATGCATGGAGACTGGAGGAGGTAAGGAGCAGCCCCCATTCACCCCACAACATAAGGAAACCATCCACCGAAATCCACAGCTTCATCATTCTATAGTGTGGCTTAGGAGAAAGTGTCTTGTAGAGGAATTATATAGGTGATGTGAATATGACTTTAAATATCTACTGCTGATTGACTTGGTATACTCAAGTTAATGACTTATGGTGCTTCCAATACAGAAAAAGCTTTCTCATAGCTTTGGGGCTTAAAAGTTCAGATATAATTTCTTTGATCTGATGACAATTGACATGCATGGGGTCAGAAGATTCTAATCCCTCTTTTCTGTTACTTAAAAGCAGTAAATACACAGGACTGATGTCTGATCAAGAACTACATGCGTGGGCATAAACAACAGAAAGTTAATTCTTTGCATGAAATTGTTCCTGTTAAATGACCTTTGCACAAGGAAAAAAATATTTTGATGATCTTTATTGAACTTTTAAAGGGTAACCCAGGAAAAAAAAGGCAATGGAAAGACCTAGTTAAGCAATCGCTCTTATGCTCACTTAATTAGTAAAGCTCCTATCCTGATGAGTGAAGCTCCACTAATGATTTCCATCTTAATATTGCGAGATGACATGCACAGCAAAAATTGTTCCTCAATTTCAAAGATGCAAGAAACAATGATGTTCAAATATTATCATTAAGTGAACAATCCACCAGTAACAAAACGAGATACCTCATAGATATTCTCATGAACCAAGAATGTACCTCCTTCGAGACACTTCTTCTTCACCCGCTTCACGTGATGAAGGTCCTCCAATGGCGCAATTTGACTCAAACGCCTAACCAATAATGAAACAATCGACTCCCAAATTTGAGCAAAAAATCAAACCAGATACGAAGCAGCAAGGTCTGAGAAGCACAGAACGAGCTTAATACATAGAGTCTAACGCAAAACAGTAAGGCTGACCTTATTATTGTGTTCGTGAGCTTTGGCTGCTCAATCTGAGCAGCGACCATGTTCACTGCTAGCAAAAGAAAAACACAACAAAATGCCAATTCTGTAGCGCAAAATACATCAGCAAAAGTGAAGTTCAGATATTTCACTTAGGATTCGTCAGTCATTTGTTAAGAACAAACCTGTGAGTTGCTGATCAGGAGGAAATGGTGGCCTGGCAGGAACGTGGATGATTCGCCACGCATCGTTCTCACTGCTCATTACTCTTCACAGCTAGCTTCGGTCACTGGCCCAACAGGAGGTGATCGAGGACGAAAGCAGAGAGAAGTCATAATGTCGTGTTGTAAGCTCTTATGATCTGTATTGAAACCGAGGACATGACCCAAAATCACAAGCATTTGGCAAGAAACCAACTCAGGATTGATGCAATATCTTCTCACATGTGTTTGTGAGCTCTTATTATCAGTACAGTCTCAAATTAGGATCAAATTGAGGTTAAATTGGAGGCTCTAAAGTCACGGCCAGCAAATTCCAATGCTAATCCAGCCAATTCCAGTCAAGGATAACGTTTACAATCGGGTACCCAACAAATCTTGATCATGTATGGCACTTTTAACTATGAAACAAGCAAATTCTGGACACATGCAGCTCTGACAGCCATGATGCCAACAAATTCCTAACAAGTACAGCATTATTAACATGAATTTCCACTTTCGACTCAGCATACAAAAGTATATGCTAATGTGATCAAAGTGTCATCAAATTTGCATGAAATTTATGACACATAGAGACCCTCATATCATGACCAGAAAAGTTAGGCTTATTTATCAGTAACTTTCGGGCACATCAATTTGGAGCATTAAGTCCAAATTTAATATGAATTGACCATAGCACGTTCCTATGTCACCGGATAACCCCAGTGAACTATGATCTTCGGCCACTGCCGTTAACCCTCACGTCCACCAAAATTAACCACCAAACGTTTAACAAATACGAACCAAGCGTTACCAATATGCACAGGAAGAGAATGTAAAAACAGAAATTCGGCTAATGAAATTTACCAAAAAATCATCAAGTATATCAGTGATTTGAAACCATTGAGTCACATGGAATGCATACAATAGCAGAAAGGGGTGCTCAGTAAAGTACTCGAAAACGATAAAGATCAGATCATCAAAAAGTGAAGGAAAATCTCGGTTGACAGGAAATGGACTAGCAAACACCATAAGTTGTTAGTTTTTTTGAGAAAATAATCTCAGACATGACGGATTGCTTTCTAAACGATCAATAACACGAGCTAACAATCACAAATCTGATTCACGCATTTCATTGAACAAATGGTGAGCATCTCGGAAAATGATTCTGTATGTGATATCAATGCGACATTTCAATCCAGATGCTCCTAGAAAAGGTTTAATTCATATCGGTGAAGAATAGGTTCAATCCCGATCACTTTTCAAACAAATATTGACATCGACTTCAAACTCAACTTACACATGCGAAATAAGCTATGCAGAGAGAGTGTTTCGAACCTTACGCTCATACATCTTACTACAAAAATCGACACACAAATATTTTACAGGTAAATTCACTCAAGACCTTTCTCGACTTCTTCCACAACCAGCGAACACAACCTTCAATCCCGCGAACATGCTTCAATGACTTACTCCGTTAGACAGATGTTACGCGTGATGGGAATTTTAAACGTCTGTACTGAACAACATCCAATCCAGACGCTAGGCATGACAACACTCCTCAGATTTGCACACGGGTTTCACACAGGTATTTCAACGAACACATGGCAGGCATCTGGGTTTAGTGATCGAGACGAAGACACAAAGCAGCGATTTGAAACCATACGACCACAATAACATCAAATGAGGCTCAAATCAATAAATGGATCGTCAATTGGAGACTATTTTCACATAGAACACACAACCAGAGTTCTCGGCCTCTGCCTCTCGCGTACAGAGCAACGGAAACAGAGCATGACCAATACCTCGAACGAAAAGTAACAACAGAACAGACATTGAATTGAACGACGATCAAATCGGATAATATTGTCTCGATGGATTTTTCAATATGATTATCGACGTCAATGAATATTGACGGCCCTCTCTCTCTCTCTTTAGGGTCCGAGAAAAACACGAGCAAACAAGATTACGTCCGAAAAAACAGAAATAACGGAAAAAAACGGCCGTCTTACCAACGGAAATAGATGACGTCACAACGCCCGTATACTTTCGTATCTCCATCGAGAAACAAGATTCAAATACAGGGGAATTCACCCCCAAGATACCGAAAAAGAAAATAAAAAAAAGAAGAAGGAATCAATCTCCAAGCAAGCTGCGCTCCCCACCTACTAAATGGGTTCCTCCTCCAGGCGCAGGTAGAGTCAAATGGGTAAGACTTGTTCGGACCGATTTCCGAGTTGAATGGGTTCGGTTGCTCACCTCTAAATTTGATTGGATAAATTGGGAAAATAAGAGTCCTAACTAGATAAGCGATGAAAGTAAAGGGACGGAAAGTAGAACTTAAGGAGGAGATGATATTAGAGTTTTCATTTTCCTTTCGAGTAGCGAGTTTAAACAATTGCAATACTAATTAGGAATCAGACTCCAAATAAAGTACCTTGGTTCTAGCTTATTGAGATGCGAAGAACAGTCGTACATTAACTCATTGAGAACAAGATTCCAAAAGAAAATCACGAGGGGCGTAAAACTTGTCAGCCCGAAGATATGTGGACCGACCATTACCATTTTGGTACTTAATAAGATGCTTGGGGAAAGAACTAGCATTCAAGATCTTCCTCCATGCGCAGGTGGAGTTACCGGCGCATGTTGCGAACCATGACGATTTGATTTGCTCGATTTTAAGATGATGTTATTCTTGTCATCTGATTGGACCTCCGGTCCATTTGATTTATTCGGGGGCCAATCGATCTGGACCCAATTGAGACAGATTTCTCAAAAACATTATGGCTATGGAGAAAATAAAAAGAAGAAATGCTCGATTGAGAACAAATTTCTAAGGGATAATAATACAAACAGTCCCTAAACTTTAACGTAATATGTAATTTTGTTCCTAAACTTTTAATTTATCCAATGGAGTCCGTGTACTTTAGGCTAATGATCAATGTGGTCCTTGAACTTTTGTTTTGTTCAATGTTATCCCTAAATTTTTTATACATATTCAATTTAGTCCTTGAACTATATGAAAATATTCAATGTAGTCATCAATGTAGTCCCTAAACTTGAACGAATGGAAATGACTAAATTGAACATTTTCATATGGTTCAAGGACTAAATTGAACATGTATAAAAAAATCTAGAGATGACATTGAACAAAATAAAAGTTCAAGGACCATATTGATCATTAGCCTAAAGTCCACGGACTCCATTGGACAAATTAAAAGTTTAGGGATCAAATTACATATAAGGTCAAATTTCAATAATTATTTGTGTCATTTTCCCAATTCCTAAAGCACATTACACCTACACGAAAAATCAAAAGTATCAGGGCTTGGCTAACACATATCCAAAGTTCGGGGGCTATATGGGAAATATTCCCCAATAATATCCAACTTTATCCACACGTGAGGAACTTCTCGTTCCAATTTAGACTCTGGTTGTCTCTCTCACTTACGTCTAAAAAACTTCCAGACGACCGACCATTGGGCGTCTCACCAGGACTCTGGTTATCTTTCATTCCATCGTCATTGTCTCTGACTCTGACGACTTCTCCCTCCGAATTTGATCGTCGTTCAAGGTCTGTCTATTGTTGCTTTTCTTTCAAGGTATTGGTTATGCTCTGTTGACGTTGCTCTGTACGCGAGACTGAGGCCTAGTTGTGTTTAAAATTGCTGCTTTGCTCTTGCGTCTCCATCACCAAAACTGAGACGCCTGTCATGTGTTCGTTGAAATGCCCGAGCGAGACTCGTGTGGCAAATCTGAGGGAGTGTTATCATGCTTAGCATCTGGAGCGGTTGTTGTTCGGTACAGACGTTTAAAATTCCCGTCACGCGTAATGTTTGTGTGGATGAGTAAGTGGCTGAAGCACTTTCACGGGATTGAAGTTTGTGTTCGCTGGTCGTGTAAGAAGTCGAGAAAGGTCTTGAGTTAATTTTACCTGTAAAATGTTTGTGTGTTGATTTTTGTGGTAAGATGTATGAGCGTGAGGTTCGAAACACTCTCTGCATTGCTTATTTCGCAAGTGAAAGTTTTGTTTGAAGCCGATGTCGATATTTGCTTGAAAAGTGATCGGGATTGAAACCATTCTTCACTTATATGAATTAAACCTTTTCAGAAGCATCTGGATTGAAATATTGCATTAGTATGGCATAGAGAATAATTTTCCGAGATGCTCGCCATTTGTTGGACGAAACGCATAAGTCAGGTTTGTGATTGTTAGCTTGTGTTATTGATCATGTGGAAAGCAATCCGTCATGTTTCAGATGATTTTTTTAAAAAAAAAAACTAACTACTTGTGGTGTTTGCTAGTCCGTTTCCTGTCAAGCTAGATTTATCTTCACTTATTAATGATCTGATTTTATCTTCTTCGAGTACTTTACTGACCACCCCTTTCCACTACTGTATGCATTCTATGTGACTAAATGGTGATTAGCAATGGTTCCCAGCGAGAAATATGGTTTCAAATCACTGATATGAATGACAATTTTCTGCTAAATTTCATTAGCCGCATTCCAGTTTTTACGTTCTCTTTAGGTGCATATTGGTACTGCTCGGTTTGTAGTTGTTAAACTTTTAGTGATTAATGGTGGTGGAAGTGAGGGTTAATGGCGGTGGCCGAAGATGATAGTTCACTGGGGTTCTTCCCGTTCAGTTTTCATTCTGCAGCCCAGTGGAGCCAAAACTGCACAGCTTCCATGTCTGCAACAGCGCCAAGTTCTTCATTCAATCTGGTGTCAAACCTTGACCTGCAAAGATGGCAACTCACAAGCATTGGGCCACAGCATTCTCTGTCTTCAATTCACTTTCTTGTTCAACCTCATTGTAGCAAGGGCGCTCCTTGTCTTGCTTCACCTCTGTTTTCTTCCCCAGCTGGTGGTGAAAATGTTGCAAAAACTGAGAACCTTGAAGAGGGTAGGCCAAGTTTCAAGTGGGTTGAGGTGGGACCTCATGCTACTGAGGAGCAAAGGATTGCCATATCTAATCTTCCTTTTAAGATGACAAAAAGGTGCAAGGCATTGATGAGGCAAATCATATGTTTCAATCCTCAAAGGGCAAGCTTGTCAGATGTTTTGGCTGCTTGGGTGAGGATTATGAAGCCTAGTAGAGCCGATTGGCTCGCAGTTCTGAAAGAATTGAAGAAGCTGAATCATCCTGCTCATCTTGAGGTACCTGCCCTCGTTTGATTTCATTGGTTGTTTGTTAGCTATTTAAGCTGTGATGCAGCATCTCTGTCTGTTGGAAGAGCATGAGTTGAAAGATTTTCATGCTATGTTAATGAATTTGATTTTTCGTGTTGACATTTAGCTTTTGCTGTTGGAAAGAGCTGTAATTTGTCATCTTGCAAACTAAAGTTTCTGCAATTAGATCAGAATTTTGTGGATGGTGGCCTGGAAAAAGAGCCGTCGAAATCTAGTGAACTAGTGATAGCTTGTGTGAGGAGTGAGAGTTTCTTCTTGACAATATAGTACTGGATGGCTGTTGAGGTGTCCGATTTGTGGATGTGTTCGAAATTGTTCGCATGACAATTGTTGAATATTGGGGATCCTCATGCTTTGTTAATCTGATTTACGCAATTTACAAAGAAATTCTTAAATTCAACTCAAGAATCCTCAGACTGTTTCTAGGTGGCAGAACTTGCTTTGTTAGAAGAATCTTTTGAAGCTAACGTTCGTGACTATACAAAACTAATCCATTGGTATGGAAAGCAAAACCAACTTCAAGATGCAGAAGAAGCTCTTCTAGCCATGAAGCAAAGAGGCTTTATCTGTGATCAGGTTACCTTGACTGCTATGGTTGATATGTACAGCAAGGCTGGGCATTTTGAGCTGGCGAATAAAACATTTGAAGAAATCAAGCTGCTTGGATTGCCATTGGATAAAAGGTCATGCGGCTCAATGGTCATGGCCTACATTAGAGCTGGAATGCCTGAACAAGGAGAGATTTTACTGAGAGAAATGGATGAACTAGAGATCTTTGCTGGAAGTGAAGTTTACAAGGCACTATTGAGAGCATATTCCATGATTGGCAACACCGATGGAGCTCAGAGGGTTTTTGATGCTATTCAGTTTGCAGGGATTATTCCAGATGCTAGGCTATGCGGGCTACTTATAAATGCCTATGCAACTACAGGACAAAGTGACAAGGCCCTTGTTGCCTTTGAGAATATGAGGAAGGCTGGCATTGAACCTAGTGATAAATGTGTGGCCCTCGTTCTGCATGCATATGAGAGAGAGAACAAGATAAACAAAGCACTGGACTTTCTGATAGATTTGGAGAGAGATGGTATCGTAATTGGAAAAGTAGCATTTGAAATACTTGCTGGATGGCTCCTCAGACTCGGGGTGGTAAAACAAGTGGAGCTAGTCTTAAGAGAGTATGCAGCTAAGGAAACTAATCATGGAATGCGCACGTCTTAGATAAATTGAAGCTTCCTGGTAAGTGGCAAAAAAACAAAAAGTCATTTCGCGTATATGAAACAATCATCAGGAAACTAGTATTTCTTAGAAATGCAAACTTTATTCTGCTTCTGTCCTCATGGTAATTGTTTCCTAAGTTTCTACAAATTGGGCGGTTGTTTCTAACTGGCAAATAGAGGCTTTGCTTTTTGTAACTATCTCCTCTTGGAGACATGTCTAATACAATTAGACTCTTATAGAGATGAAATGTCCATTGGTTGAATATATTCTTTGGCTTTGGCGTTGTGTAGTTCCTTCCCAATCAAAAGCTGTAACTTCTTCAAAGAATTTTTACTTAGCCATGTTCCCAATTTTCTTATAACAATGTATTTATGTTCTTCTCAGTCTTTTGAAGTATCGGTGATTCAGCAGTGTATTGGAAGCCTCAGTATTTATAGGTATTTTCTGTTGATTAGCCGATGATTGATGATGAATGAAGTTGGGTTCTCTGTCCATTTTTGCTCAAAGAACTAGAGAGTTCTTTGGGACAAAATATCAGCCACATACACTTAGAAGAGAAAGTACTTCAAGCAATTTTATTTTGATTTTGACTTTCCTATATCTGCTACTTCACAAACACACGTGCATTATGATTCTAACTATTCTCACACTCGCTGCCTCACCATCAACGCTATTCCCTATTTGTCCATTGACAGACCAATCCCTATGTAGAGTCACATGATAGGAACATTCTGAAACTAGTGCTCAATCATCTCCATATGAACAAACAGTGTATGACATGTCAATGAATGATACTATGTGTGAATTTAGTTCTTCTTGTGAGATTTCAATTTTGTCGTAGGTGCATGAGCTAATGCTCCTCGAAATGGTTGATTTCTGTCCACTTATGTAAAGCTCTGTAGAGGGTGCATTTCTTGTAGCAATCAAAGTTCTGGACCTACTTGTGAAAGAGAGAGCGTGGTGATGAAAATAGAGGCAACATGGTGAACTGCAAATATGAAGCTTTGTTATCATTATTGTTGTAATTGTTTTGCCTTTCAAGTTCTTTAGCATAATTTCAGTAAATAATTAGATAAGATTTTGTCTGTTTGCAGAAAAGCTCTATTTATGGCCTGATTCTGGGTGAAATGTGGCTGTATATTGGATGATAAATCCCAACCCTACTTATATGAAAGATAAAGGAAGATGGTTACAGAAACAGGCTGGATATGGAGTTTCTGCCTTCTGATGCATCCATGTACATGATGCTTGCACGTTTGCTTCAAGGCATATAAGGGAGTTTGTTATTTCTCTAGTTCCAAATCATGAAGGATGAGAATAGATTTGGGAATCTGATCTGACGCCAGTTGAATGCTAGATCTTGGGTTTCGAGCGAGAAGCTAAACTGTAACTTTTGTAGGACCGAATACAAATGAGGGAGGACAAATCCAAAGGCTTCTTGATCATGTGTTTTTCGTTTTTTTTGAAAGGCAAAACTGAAGTCCAAAACTTACCGGTGAACTCATCGGTGACTACGATGTTTCAGGTTGTCATTGGACGTATTATTGGAGAGTCAATGCTCGAATCTTATCTCTTAGCTCCTGATGTTTCAACTTGAGGAGCTTTACTGTAAGATGTTCTTTACATAATTTCTAGTTGTAAAGGGAAGATTTTTTTGTGTTATTCAATAATAGTCAATATATACATTAAGTTTGTCCAAAATATATATATACACACACACATACATTAAGTAATCAGCAACAAAGAAACGCTAAAGACCATTTTACCACTTTACCCTTTTTCCCTTTTTGCCCTTTATACCTCTAACACTCCCCTTCAAGCCGGGAGTATAGATATTAATCATGCCCAACTTGTTATAAATATATTCTATTCTCCCATTACGCAAAGGTTTAATAAAGATGTCTGCAAGTTGTTCACCAGTCCTAATATGACTAGGAAGAATCACTCCACTCTGTAACTTTTCTTGAATAATTGACAGTCAATCTCATTGTGTTTTGTCCTCTCATGAAACACATGGTTAGAAGTTATATGTACCGTTGCCTTATTATCACACCATAGAGACACAGGAGCTAAAGCTTTAAAGTCTAATTCAGTCAATAGCTGATGAATCCACACTAATTCACATGTCACTTGTGCCATGACTCTATATTCGACTCTGTCTTTGAAGCAAGCAACAACATTTTGTTTCTTACTCTTCCACAAGACTAGATTTCCTCCATCAAGGTACAATAACCGGTGGTTGATCTTCTATCATCTAGAGACCCTACCCAATCATCATCGAAAAAATCCTTCAACTTTGCTATGACCATGGTTTTGGTAAACAATTCATTTCCTCGGAACCTTCTTCAAGTACCTCAAAATTCAAATAATCTGCGTCCCAATGAGATGTACGAGGGAAGAGCGAACCTGGCTTACCACACTAACTGAAAGGAATGTCCGGTAGAGTAACGAGAGATAATTTAGCTTACCTACCAGTTCCATATCTCTTAGGATTGTCAAGAATCTCTCTTCTCTCAACAGCTAGTTTAAATCCTTGCTTCACAGGTGAATCAAGAGGCTTTAATCCCAACATGCTTGTCTCAAAGATCAAGTCCGAAACATACTTCATTGGACAAAACAATGCCTCTTTGTACTTGTGTCACCTCGATACCTAGGAAATACTTCAACTTTCCCAAGTCCTTAGTCTGAAAACTGTTGTCAAGATAAAGCTTTAATTTATCTACACCAACCAAGTCATCTCCCGTGATGGTAATATCATCAACATACATAATCAAGAACAGCTTGCCTCTCTCTAACTGTTTATAAAAGAAAGAGTGATCATTTCCACATTTAGACGGTCCAAAAAGAGTACAACCTTAGACCATGCTTGTGGGGACTGCTTCAAACCATACAAAGACTTTTTCACCTTGCAAACTAATCCCCTAGACTACCCTGAGCAACAAACCCCAAGGGCTATTCCATATACACCTCTTCATGAAGAGTCCAATGCAAGAAAACATTTTTGACATCAAGCTGAACAAGAGCCAGTTATATGTGGCATACAAGAGAGATCAAACTACAAATAGATGTAAGCTTGCAAAAGGAGAAAAAAGTGTCCAAATAGTCAACCCCATGCACCTAAGCATATTCTTTCGCAACAAGCCTTGCTTTTAAGCTAGTAAGAGAATCATCAGGATTGACTTTCACACTATACACCCACTAACAACCAATAGCAGTTTTGCTTGAAGGAAGAGGTACCAATCCAAAGTTTGATTAACTTGTAAGGCCTTTAATTCTTCTTCCATAGCTGGCCTCTTGCTAGAGATTTGTAATGCCTTAGCTACAGAATTGGGGATTGGATTTTGGTCAATAGTGGACAAAATGGACCAAAAGGAATGAGACACAGAAAAATATGAAATAAAGTTTATAGTAGAATGTTGAGTGCAAGCAAGTGTACCTTTGTGATCAGCAATAGGACGATCAAGATCAAAGATAAGAGGAGGGTATGCTAATGGCAAATCTAGAGCCAAAGATAACATAGTAGTGACAAGAGGAAGGGGGGAAGCAGTAGCTACTCAAGGGCGCCCGAGTATTGACCTTGAGAGGAGGTGGTTCCCTGTGCAGATATTGGTGAAATAGCCAAAGCAGTTGACCAAATGGTGGTCACATGTAAGTCTTCATCTTTCTCGAAAACAGTGGACCGAGACATCATGATAAGGAGTAGATTGAAAAAATGAAACATTGGCAATTATAAAGTACTTCCTCAATGATGGAGAATAACAATGGTATCCCTTTTTGCTTACTAGAATAACCTAGAAACATACACTTGATAGCCTTGGGATCAAGTTTTGATAATCCAATTTGTTGATCACAAATAAAATAGACACAACAAAAAAAATGAGGTGGAAAGACAAACAATGATTGATTTGGAAACAAAGTAGAAAAAGGAACACTACCTCAAAAAGCAGAAGAAGGCATGCGATTAATGAGATAGCATGCAATCAGAACATATAATTAGATCGAAAAGCTTTGGGGACCTTCATCTCAAATAACGTGGACCTGGTGATTTCCAATAAATGCCTATTCTTCCTTTCAGCTACTCTATTTTGTTGTGGTGTATCACAATAGGAAGATTCATGCATCATACCATGTTGAGTTAAAGTCGAGAAAAAGGTGCAAAAAGTATTCCTTTGCGTTATCGGAAAAGCAAACTTTAACATTCATACCAAATTGAGTATGAATTTTAGAAATAAAGGCACAAAATATAGAAAATAATTATGAATGACTTTTCATTAGACATAGCCAGGTGACTCTAGAATAGTGTTCAACAAAAGTAACAAAGTATACAAAACCCAAATTGGAAACAACATGACAAGGATCCAAATGTCTGAATAAACTAATGAAAAGGAGACATCGCTCATTTAATAACTTGAGGAGGGTAATTGACAAGATGTAATTTGCCAAGTTGACATGATTCACACTCGAAACTAGAAAGAGGCTGTAAACTACAATCTAACTTCAAGACTGGGTAGCAAAGAATCACCAAGATGACGATGGATCTGATGTAGGGAAGCAACAATAGAGCATACAATGTATGGTGCATCTTCAAGTCTATATAGCCTATTGCCTCTTGTCCTTTACCAATAATCATCTTGATAGTTAGATCTTGGAATATACAAGAATTAGGATAGAATGTCACATAACACTAAAATTTTTTTGTTAATTTACTAATAGACATAAGATTAAACGAAAATTGTGGGAGATAAAGCACCCAGGACAATGACAATGAAAGAGTTGGATGAACTATACCAACCCTCTTAACCTGTGTAGATGAACCATTAGCTACGGTAACAAAGGGATAACGATGGAGGAAGAGCAGAAAATATGCCTGTAAAACTTGACATGTGATCATAGGCCCCTGAATCAATGATCCAAGTGTGAGAAGTAGCTGAAAGGCATGCAGTAGCATATGTGATCATAGGCCCCCAATCAATGATCCAAGTGTGAGAAGTAGCTGAAAGGCATGTAGTAGCATTATCTGTCTATACCAAAGTAGCAATGGAAGAAGCAAGCTATGAAATCTGAAACTGGTTGTACCTTTCAAATTCCTTATTAGACATAACTATTACCTTGCCTTCAAATGATTGTGGCGGGGAAGAAAAGTCAGTCCTAGATGCAACATTTGCAAACCGTTGTTTCTGTGTGGTCTCCCATGTAAATTGTAAATGAATTTTTGAATATGATTGAATTTGCCACAAGAATGACAAGTCCAAATAGCCCCCAAGCTACTAGTAAAAATGTGGGATTGTCCATAAAGATGTTGTTGGCCTTGGCCTCTCCTTGTTCCCGTGCCTCGCCACCACCCCGACGATCACCGCGACCATTATGTCCTCCACCCGTTTCCTCCATCACTCATACTACCACCATTTCGAGATTGGGACAGAAGAGCTGAACTATTTACCATAAAGGTGGTGTTTTGAGAGGACTCACGAGATACCTGAAGAACTCGAGCAAATGTTTCCGTGAGTGATGCGATAGTCTTTGCTCAAAGAATCTAAGATCTAACAGTTTCATAGTCTGGACCAAGACCTCCTAGTAATCCCATTAAAGCTAATTGTTCTCTCTGAAATTGCATTTGTTGGACATTGGTTGAAATAGGTAGAAGAGCATTCAACTCCTCATACATCCTCTTAAAATTAGCAAAGTACTGTGTAAGGGAACATCCCTTCCTCTCATATCAGTAAAACTCTTCTGATAGCTCATAAATTCATAAAATGTTACTTTGGCTAGAATACAATACATCCAAATTATATTGAGTAACATTAAATATGTATATTATCCATTATAGTATGAAAATTGAATTAGTCAATGTGAAATCTGATTTCTTCATTCCATTATCGTTAGCGGATACTATGTTGGCTTCATGTGTGATTTATGTACTGTTCTTCTGATGGCTGATGTAGCTCCAAGTAGCCTAGTGCATTCAAATATATCTTTAGCTTATTTGCTTCAGGTATGTAAGACTCGTTATTTGACATTTTATACAATTCGATGGTTGTACGTCTTGGTAATGTACATGCAAATTTTTTGATAAAATACCCCAAAAGACAAAAAATTAAACAACCTTAATTGAACTGCCTCAAAAAGCTTTTAGGTGATGACGACTTCTTATCCAACTAAACAAGATTAGAATATGAACTCTAGATGGTGAGAAAGGTACAAAATCTGGTTTCTGAACTTTTGGCAAATGGGATTAATCATGGCTTACTTATATTCTAAACCTGCCAAGTGATAGAAAGAGACCTTGCTTTGTGCATGCCATTGTAAAAACCAGTCTACAAACATACCAATATGCTGACGTGACCCCAAAACATCCGGTTGGCCTAGCAACCCAGGTGGATGTGTGTGGTTTACCACGGATAACTACGACAACATACGTCAACTTGCAATCAAAGTGATGGAAAAAAGATGAGCAGCAAGGAATCTACCTGATCTCTTGATATAGACCAAGATATTTTCTGCAATGATTACAACCTCATTCTGTTGGATGCAATCACCTCCTCAACAAGCTTCATGGCTTTCAGCTACAGTTCATCTCATGACACCACTCAATGCTTACTGAAACCTTAAAGCTTTTTTCGCAAGCAACTCAAATTGCTGAATTTCCCTTCTACCTTATATACATTTCTCTCAATCTCTGAGGTACTGGATGCTCACATATCACACACTCAATCTCCTCTTCATGGCTTTCAGCTCCAATTCATCTCATAACACCACTCGGTGCTTATTGAAACCTGAAAGCTTTCTTCACAAGCAACTCAAATTGTTGAATTTCCTTCCACATTATATACAATTCTCTCAATCTTTTGAGGTACTGGACAGTCCCTTCTTGTGATATCACACACGCTCAATCTTCTCTATATCTGTCACAAATTCTCAAGCTATTCAAATAAATTTAGTAAATAGTTGAACTCTTGCACATCATTGCTAATTCAATTAGCAATAACTATATGGATGAAGATGAGCTAACAGCACCGTTATTTGTCTAGCAGCAACGATAGTTTCTCAGCCTCACATGTTTACATGCTTAACCAGAAACTTTAATAATCAGTTTGCCCAAACACATCCGATAATATTCTGGGTTGATAACCATAGGGGCAATTTGGCTGAAAACAGCCCTTACTCTTTTTGTTGTCCATCCTTATACCAGAGCTCAATGATATTTCCACTGTATCAGTACTCAATGATACTTGTTTTATAAGAAATAAAGAGCAAGGATGTGAAAATGGACTTGATGTGATGATCACTGTCAATCTCGTCCCGATTCCACTTTCTCCCTCTTCTTCTCCTCCTTCATATAGATGCAATGGGAACACCGGGTAACTTTTATCTTCACCAAACGGAAGTTCCTAGGCATATTTGCCATCTTCTTCTCCTCCTCCTTCGAATAGGTGCATGAGGAACTCCTCTAACTTTCATCTTCACCAAACGACTCTTCATGATAGGCTTCGTGGTCCTGGTTTTACTCTTCTTCATGAGAGTCATCTTTGGCATTTTTGCCGTCTTCTTCTTCTCCTCCTCCTTCAAATAGGTGCAGCGGGAACTCCTTTTAACTTTCATCTTCGCCAAATGGTTCTTCACGATAGTCTGGCTGTTCTGGCTTCAAGCCCAGACTTGCCAAACAGCTAGACTCGTGAATTTGAGGGAGCTTTTAACCATGATTTGATCAATTTTGCGAGCTGTTACTGGATTGTTTTTGCTCTTGGTGTGCAGTTGCATGGCATTTGTGCTTCATTCTCACTTAAGACCACTTGCGGGTCGAGATCCAAGGCCATGAATATGGCTCATAGTAACTGGTCTGGGCAGTTTGACTCAAACAAAGTGTTTGACAAAATGCCCAAACCAAGTTTCTACTTTGAAAAGGATGATTTTTGAGCATAGTTAATGTAATACTCGTGTCCTGAGTTAGTCCATGTAAATTAAGCCTAGTTCGGGTTAATAAAAAAATTATTTTTTTTAAAAAAAAATAAGAAAATAAAAAAAATGAATAATAAGAAGAAAACCCAAAATAATCATCGCTGCATTTAGAAATTGCATTTAGGACATACGTGCATTGTTTGGTTTTGAGTCAACATCCTGCAGGACACTTGGTGCATTGGATGATAATGGAGCTTTGCTTTTGCTTTGCCTAGTCGAAGTGTTTGCCCTGTTTCTAGCAATTTATTTATTGCTTTGATTTACTGAATGTTACATTATTGATTAAGCACCCACATGATCACCCTTTGCATATTAGTGGATATGGATTAAAATCCTCCAAGGCTGCCTGTTAAATATTTTTAAAAATAAAGGAAATATCGAAATAGCATTACATTTACCTAGCGTAATCAAATCCCGAATCCATTGAATCTCTCGGTTCAAAAAAGTTAAGTATTCTCCGTACTTTACTTAGGTCTTCAATCGACCATAATTGATTAGTGGCTGCTCCAAAAGGTAAGAAAATTGCATGTTCAATCGAGTACCAAGTTATGATTGATAGGGCTTGGGAAAATCTGTGCTAGATGCGGCGATTGCATTGTGAAAGGAACCTTTATTCCTCGCTTAGCAATCCATTAGCCTTTCCTTCGGTGGTTCACCATCGGGAAGGTCTAAAAAGCTCTTCATATATGAAGCAAAATAGAGATAGCATGTGGAGCTAGCAACTCTATGCATGGAGCTCTATGTGGATAAATTTTGTTTTGGGATGAGTATACTTGAAGTCCTAAAATTTCTCATAAAAGTGCAATTGAATACTAAAAATGACAAAAGTGCAATGAAGTCATAAAATTGATCAAATTGATATAATTGAATCCTTCCATTAACTCCATTCATTTAGATTAACAAAAAAAAAAGTTGATGTGGCCTTTTTCAATGTTTTCTCTCCCTATGTAGCTTTTTAAAAATATTTATCTCTCCTAAGTGGCAGTGACCTTGCTAAAATATGTAAAATAAGACTAAAAATATATCATTTGGGACTAAATCGAAATTTTTAACCAAAATCTTAATTAAATTAGATTTTAAAAAAAAAAGTAATCTACTTTGCTTACTTGACTAATTAATAGCATCTTCAATCTTGACTCTGATTTATCTCCCAAAAAGAAAAATCTTGACTACCAAAGAAAACTCGGGGTCCGTGGTTATAATAAGGGTTAATACCACGAAAAACCCTAAACCGGGTACACCGTGATAATTTTACCCCAAACTATTTTTTTGACCACAAAAAAATCCCAAACTGGTACACTGTGACAATTTTACCACGAACTATTTTTTTTTATTATCAAAAACCCCAAACCGGTATACTTGTAATAATTTTACCTCGAACTATTTCTTTAACCACCAAAAACCCTACACCGGTACACCCGAGACAATTTTACCCCCGAACTAATTTTTTTTGACAACTAAAAACTCCAAACTGGTACATTTGTAATAAATTTACCCTTTATTAGTAACCATTAAATTATATTAATATCACAAAAATCACAAATTGGTATACTTGTGATAAACAAAGGGTAAAACCCAAAACCGTACACATGTCAATTACCATGTGTCATTAAACTTCGCAATTTGACAGTAAAATTTAACGGAAATTAACGAAGGGTAAATTTGTCACAAAACCAATTTGGGGTTTTTTGGTGGCCAAAAAATTAGTTCAAGGTAAAATTGTCGAGGGTATACCAAAGGTGGGGTTTTTTATGGTCAAAAAAATAATTCGGGATAAAATTATCACAGGTATACTAGTTTAGGGTTTTTTGTGGTAAAAAAATAGTTTTGAGTAAATTTATCACAAATGTATCAATTTGGAGTTTTCATGATATTAACCCTTATAATAATGGGGGTTCCCATGAAGACCATCTATAGGCTTTATTATTGATAGCTAACAAAAGGACAACATATAGTCCTAAGGCAAAGCCAACTCTTTGTTGTCTGTATGAGCATCTCATGAATATCTCTTAAAGTTCTTTGATCGTGACCTGGATGATTTATTTCAAATTGGAATGGTAGAAGTAGATTTAATTTGCCGCACAAAAGCCAACTTATGATAGCACCTAATTATAATATAATATGCCTGTTCATAGTTTTATTAACCTCCTTTTTCCTTCTTTATTTTTTGGGGTAATTAGTAAACTTTCCAAATCTTAAAAGGAGAGGAAATGGGGTTTGTTTGCTGATTTTACCGAACAACTTTTTTTATTCAGCTTTCCCGCATCAAAAAGCATTTTCTATGTTCGTGTCCACAAGGATCATGGTCCATGCCCTAGGCATTCCCCCCTCTCTGTATGTGTCAATCGGGGGAGATGGGGAAGGCTGTGATTCGATCGGGAGAGAGGGGAAGGGGCCACACGTCCAAGTTTCAACCCTTCACTTCCGCTTTCTCCCATTGCCTTCAACCAACAACGAAACCACCGTCATGACCACTGTGTAATCATCAAGAGATCTCTCTCTAGGCCCTTCGTGCATGTATGGTCCGGGAATGTATGTGTGCGAGTTGCAACTCATGCTTTCATCTCCAATGCATCGGTTGATATTAGAACCTGGAAGATCATGGGAACGAGATGTTTGGTAACGACAATTGTGAAAACTGCCTCATAGACAAAATGTGGGGGCTCATGCTTTGATGGCAAGCATCTCAACAAAACTTGGAGCAGTAATTCGGTCGGATGCGGATGACTATGGACGCCATTGCAAACTGACTTTGTGTCTAAGGGCCGGAGAGAAACCTAGGTGGGGACGAAGAAGTAGTGCCGTGGGAAAATTGAGCCCAGGGCCAACCATTCGATGAACCTATTTCGGCGGTCCAAAGTAATGGGATGTCCTGTTTATCCAAGGACTTAATCATATTCGAGCAAAAAAGGATTTCAAGGAGTTCGAGAGGCATAAACAGAACACCAGTCGCCACAGAAAGCGTGGAGGTGATGATGGTGATTATTATGACAGACGGATGGTCGATATGATGGAGCCTGTCATGGAAAACACCGCTAAGAATTGTGACACCATTGTCTCAGAGAGTTCCATGAATTCCTAGCAAGGTTCCTTATTTAATGGATTTTTCAACGCGAAATATTTATTGTAGACTACCACCACTGGGGTGGCCGCTTTGAGCGCTGCACTCTTCCTCTTGCAAAAGGTTGAGTGTTCAAATCCGGCGCCGCAGGGTAACTTAACCGTGGCACGTGTGTGGTGGCTAAAGACGTGTCGCCCTCGGGGTTTACTCCCCCCTTGTCACCGTCTGGAGGTTCCCCGGGTTACCAAAAAAAAAAAAAATTTATTGCAGAAGTAGATGATCTTTGCATTGCACGTACATATCCAAAGATTGACAACCAAATCTCTTAACTTTTAGATTGAAGGGAGATCCTTTTTATTTTTGTGGGATCAGGTGCAGCTTGAGCGAAAAAAGAGAGCAGATAAATCGCGGATTAGAATGTGGCATAAAATGTGAAATTGAATAAGGCGACGATTTTCGTGGATTGATGATCGAGCTGAACAAGCCAGCTTCATGTTATCCTCGATAACAACAACCAAAAACGATTGACACTTCTATAATTGCCGTTGATAAGGTTGTTGTTGAGCCTCAAGAGCAAGAAGTGGAAGTTTTTGGATTCCATTTTCAAGCAGGAGGATTTGGAGTATTTTGAGCTTGAGGAAGAATCTCAGGGTGATCATGTCTTCCTTGATGATGGAGAGATGATTTTAGAGAAAAGCCCTTCCATGTTAATCTGGATACAGATACAAATGTTGAAGCGATAGAAAATGGAAAGATGAACAGAAGAAGCAAAATTGACTTTTTTTTTTTTTTCGATAATCGAGGTGTCCGCGCGACCGGCAAGCGATGACTCAGCTATAAACCGGCGGTGATGCACAACTAGTCCTCGAGTGACGCTAGCGCAGGACCCACCACCACGGCGTCACACTTAAGAATCCCTAACGACTACGCTGGGGTTTGAACTCTGATCCCTTCGTGAGGGGGGGGGCCTTGGCCAGCCAACGCAACCATTGCATGGCGGTGGTCAGCAAAATTGATTTTATTATGCAAGGAAACCTAAAAATCAATTGATGGATCGATCTTGCAGTTTCGTTGGGATCTTTCCTTAAAGCAAGAAATCTAGATTGATTCTGCAGATATGGTTCCAAATTCCAACAGGAATTTAGCACATAAGCTTTATTAGATAACCCGACTTTTAAAAAACTCGTGCTCAAGCCTTTTTTTTTAAAGGGAGTATGATGTTGGACGCCTTAAGTTTGGATTCTTGTCTTTTATATGATGAATTTAGGATATTCAAGTCTGATATTTCCTTCTTTAATTAAGTTCGTTTAGGATATTCACTTAGTATGGAATACATGAGTTTAGTGCTTCTATTATATTTAACTTTTTAATTAGTTTCATATTTTATTTATTATTGAAAGATACCATAGGATCTAGTTCATTTTTTAGGTTTAGCTAGGCTTTTGTTATATTCCCGGGATTTCTTTTTTCGATTTCTTTATCTAGCATGATTTATAGGATCATGCAGTTGCCCTCTTTCTAGAAAGAAAGAACCTAAACGAGATTACCGTTTGAATGTTTTCTGCGTGTACACTTCGACCATTCATGTTTTCCACTGCATCGAAGTTAAATTAGGAACAAAGCTACCCGAAGTCTCGACTTCAAGCAAGACTAAGGGCCTCTCGGGATCAAGGAATAAATAGATGGGTCCATTACCTGCAACTAATAAGACACTCTAGTTCTTCCAAACCTCTAGACTAGAAACACAGATTACATTGCATACGCGAGAAGAATACTTAGGCTCCGTTCGTTTCCCCGAAAAATTTTTTCGGAAAAAATTTTCCGCATTTTCCGGAGTTCGGGGCGAAAAAATGTTTTCCGTGAGAAAACATTTTCCTTCCCCACCCCCAAATCCTTCATTGTTTTAAAGAAAATGATTTCCTCTTTTCGGAAAGAAAATCATTTTCTTCCAAAGTCAAGGCAAAATTGCCCATGGAAAGGAAAATATTTTTCGTGGGAGAGGAAGTTGATTGCTTGGTCACCGCTATCGCCCACGGTTGTTCTTGCCGCCACCGCCATCGGATCGGTGGTCGCTCATAACACTAGAAAATTTTTTTTCAAACTTTTTAATTTTAATTTAACACCAGAAAAATTGTGTTACAGAAAAATATTTTTCGGAAAATGAGCTTTCGAAAAATATTTTTCAATCGAAATTGCAAAATATTTTCTCGCAAACGAACGGAGCCTTAATATTACTTGCAAACTATTTCCGATCGAAGTTGCGGACGCGTCTCCATGTGGCATCTATTCGGCGCCGTAGAGTCATGTGCTTTGACCAAAAAGCATGGGGACCGCCACCACGAGTAACGGCAAGATAATATAAAATAGCAATAGCAACGTTCCTCCGACCGCATTCGGATTCGGGAATTCGACTGTAAGGGTTGTGAAGTAGGCACAACAGATAGAGGCCATTAACCAGTAAACCATCCAAGTGTGGGGCAATAGAGTAATAGCGGTGGTCCAGGTGGTCCAGATTGTGAAGATGGAGACCAAGAAAACCATACTATTGAGGACCGCGAACGAGTATAGATGCTCGCCGCTCAAGATAATGTTCCCGGCTTTATGTGGTTTTTCAACAGCAGTTGCGCTGGAATTGGCGGTAACGACAGTGGAATTGGCGGGGGAATTGAAGAGTTATCCTGCCAGTATCCTCCTGGAGGAGTGAGAGTGGCTTGGTACGTGGCAGTCGCAATTAAGGCAGCCACTAAAAGTATAGTGTCGCGAGCGGATTCATTTCGGAGGCCAAAGAAAATTGCGCACCTCTCAAAAAAGTTGGTTCCCTCCTTAAAATCTGTGATAAAGAGGGGTTGATAGTAGGAGGTCGTGACTCCTCCGCAAGCTCTTGATCACCACTAGGATTCCCTTGGGAGATTTCCCGAGCCGTCTCACCCTGGAAGTTCTTCGCATTCATTTTGACATGCCCCAAAAACAGGTCGGTGATCTGGAACCTAGTCAACAGGTCGCTGATCTGGAAAAAATGCAAAGTGAGCTCATGCTTTGTCAACAAAGTGAAGTATGTATTCCTTAAATTTCAGTCTCTGCTTTGTCACTAGCTTCGCTATTGTGCACAAAGTGAGCTCGTGCCATATTAGTTTTGAGTGATCCTAGTGATGCAACGACCGATGTACCATGGGAACAAGTTTACTAAACCTTTATATATCAGATGCAATCATTTCAATCCGTGTAATGAAGTGCCAAATGTTTTATTATTTCCTGATGAAGAAAAGCTTAAGTATTCACGCATGTCATTAATTGCAAGTTGTACGATCACTTCTGATTTACATGAACAAACCCCATCATTTCAGGGTTTTTCAATAGATAATTTTCAGTAATGTTGAATACCTCGAAAAGTCCTCATCTGCCCCTTGTTCCATCTCTCTTGTTAAAATATTATCGAGAAAGGGCTGGGTGATGGTTGTCTCACTAGATCTATACACGTTTTTTTTCTTGTTGAACTTCCCCATTGCATGAAAGGAGATTTATCTATTGCCACATTGTTGAACTCCCCATTGCATAAAAGTAGATTTACCTATTGCCACAACTCTCATGTGTTTGTTAATGTCCAACCCAAAAGCATAAACTTATAAGTGAAAGAAAACTACATGAATGTAAAAAGCATATAAAACTCATCGTCAAAGATATGGGACAATATTTCAGGTGCAAACCAAGTTAGGAGCAACACGTGAAATATTCATCTATAATATATCATATAGATTTTTTTTTTTGTCAAAATATATCGTATAGCTTGAAAAATCATTTTTTATGTAATTTTTTGTGTTTCTGATGGATCACGCCAAGCGAGCACATTTATGGACACTTCTACAACAACATCAAATATCAATTGTCAGCTAAACACTTATCAACAAGTGTTAACCGTTGAATGATTATAATAGGTGATATACTGTTGCCAAGATGTAGTTCAAATCTCCCCTCTTTGAATGTTTCTAAATCCATGTATTCAACTCCTGGTATTTCATTATCATAACATTTGTTCCTAGATCAGATTATGTCAAATTCAAGCATCAAACAATAACGGTGCGAACAACCGGAAATCAAAGAACCATACCTCGGTTAGCTTTTTGGACATAGCAATGTGTAAGACTGTGTTACCATCTTCGTCTTTCCAATTCAAGATTTCTGTCGAGATATAGTCGTCGCTTTAGCTATCCAAACAAAACCTTGAATGCTTCCAGGTTGTAATGCTTGACGGCAACGTGAACTGCAGTCTCGCATCGGCTTGTCAAGTCTTCGATGGATGATTTACAAATGAAAAGGAATTCAGCCAAGACCTCCAGCTCATTGTCTCCTTCTTTCTCAGCGACGCAATGCAAAGGGTGATCCCACATCATCCTTAGACTCGAATGAACTCGGGGTCAAGGGTCATCAATGCCCTCGCAGTATGATAATGCTCATATTGCAAAGCCAAGTACATGGGTTTGTGACCATCCGAATTTAGCTTCCGAGCAAACGACGGCTTCAAGATGGCCATCTCCATGGCCACTAGGGTTTTTCCAGCGGCTGCGGCAAGATGTAGAGGAGTATTTGGGAAGGGATCCTCAGATGCACGATCTAAGAGCTCTTGCTCCTCCACGGTTAAGTTATGTAACCCATCAACATCATCATTTGCTATTGCTAGTTGAAACCGAGACTCCCTATGCTTTTTTTCTTCTTCTACGGCCGGACCCTTGGCCATTGTTTTGACGAGGGAAATGTAGGAGGAGAGGGGCTTTTTTTTTTTTTTTTTGGGAGAGCAGAGGGAATTTTGCTCGGTGATGATCGATGGAAGTAGCAAACTTGCAAACTCATATATAGTGCCACAGTCAACAAGTGTACATGTGGGCCCAATGGAATGTTGGGATTGAGTGGGGCCCAACACCTCTTAGACCGGGAGCGGCGCGTATTGGTCAGATTCTCAGGAAATCGTCACGCTCCTTATTTTACACGCCTCTCTCCCTTTCCCACTTTTTGCTCATTCGCTTCTTGTTATGTTTTGCAAGATTTGCACGACATGATTTATCGAGAAGGAAAAACTATACTGTGTCATTTTCTAAATACTGGTTCAAGCATTTAATACTTTGGAGCCTCAAATGAATTTTGTCTGAAAAAATTTTGGATGGAATGTTATTTATATTGGTGATATATACACACACATTATATATATTTATATATTTTTTCATATATCTAGCGGCATATGTTGTGTTGTGGTTTCGATTTGATGCTCATAGTCAACCTACATATTGAGACATGACATGATGTAGATGTGTACAGACCGATTCTGTTTTGGGGCTTAATCATAGCTAAAGTGTTTTTTGAGACTTACTTAGAGCGAAGTGATTTATGGGGCTTAACAATAGCGAATATGGTTTTCATGCCTCATCGCCTTGCAAAGTGTGACCGTAAGGTCTTCTTGACATCAGCATAGGATGACTTTGACATATGCTGACTATACGATATTACAATGTTTATGATACGGTGCATGTCTTGTGATTTGCTGGAATATATGCAATGCTTGCAAATTGAGTGAACATGATGCATGCTCGTTTTTAAAGTTGCATTATTCTTTGCTTGATTCCATAGGAATGGTGATTTTGTGTTCCTCTTTTTTATTTTTCCATGTATATAAAGAGCGAATAAAGCTGCAAGCAAAATAAATAGTGCCACTTCCTTCCCATCAACCCATCAAATCTTTGGCACTTTGCTATCACATGTAAAACTTTTGTATTATCATGTCTTTATTCCGTTCTTTGTTGGGAAAAAAGGAGAATTCTTGGAGACGAAAAGTACTTTGCATAACAAGTAAATAGCTTCTTCAATCTTGATTACTGGCGATATAAAGGCTTTATTGCTGATAGCTAAAAAAAGACAACGTAAAGGCCTTAGGAAAAGATATCGTATAATATAATGTTTGCATGATCATGTCTTTAATGTGCTAGGCTCCAGCCTCATTAAAAGTGTTTCTTTGTTTCTTATGATGACGTTGACACAGGGCAAGTAATCCAAATCTGATCAAGTCATCCATGTGTTCAGCAGATACTAAATTAATCACTAGTTGAACCTTCTTCAATTTATATATCAAAGGTTCAACCTATTGTCTGCCCTACCACACAAAAGAAGAGAAAGAAAACCAATAGTCCACGCCCAATTTGGAGAGAGCACATTGTCAATAGTGGAAGCAATTCTTCTTTTATGTTCTAAAAACGTTTATGAATCGTTATTTAATCGGTCAATCCTTCAAAATTATGAGATAAAGTCACAGCCTATATTTATCTTCTAAACAGGTTAACACTTTACTACAATTGCTATTGGCTGTTCAAATTTATTGTCCCTTTTCAATTTTTTCCTTTTGATCCTTCCCTTCCAAATATTTTTCCTTTTCCCTTCCCTTCTCTCTCTCCTCTCTCTCTCTCCTCTCTCTCTCTCTCTCTCTCTCAACAACCACCCATTGGGACCTTTCCAAGAAGTGGACCACAAAAAAAAAAGCTAATAAATTGCTAAGTAAAGACTTACGGCGTGTTCTCTCAAGCCCGTATTAATAACAACTTTAGGGTTTTTAATTTAATTAATTAAACATTCAAATCAATTCATTTTGGAGTCACCACTAATCCATTATCGGTTGATTAGAAATCTAAGTAAAATGTGAGAGAATATCTTACTTTGAGAACTGGAAATTTATTGGATACGGGGACTAAATCACGCTAGATGGATCTAATGCCCTTTTAGTACTTTTTTCTTTATTTAAAATATTTTGCAAGAATGATTGGCTAATTTTAATTCTAAACCATTATCATGTGATGAGTGATCATGCAGGTACGTATACAGAAATTTAACATTCAATAATCAAAGAGATAAATAAATTACTTAAGGAAATAGGAAAACCTTGAGGCGCTAAGCAATAGCAAAGCTCCATTATGTCCAACACATTAAGTGTTTTGCAAAATGTCAACTCAAGACCAAACAATGTATGGATAGCCTAAACATGATTTCTAAATACAATATCAATTAATTATTTTTGGTTTTTCATTCTATGATATGCAATATGAATAATGCATAAAATGCCATCACTAATTAACCCTATCTACACAACTTGATTATTGAGACATTGACATTAAGGCATTTGACTCTCTAGATGACATGTAACATGAATATTATAGACTTAATAAATTTATTGTACAATAAAATGTGGCCTATATGAGATATGGATGCAATATTTTTAAAGTTTATTTTATGAGTTAAGATAGGAAAGTGCACAAACCTACATGATGGCTTAGACAAATTTGGAAATAATATATATTATATCTTAAACATGCACTAAATAAAGTTTATACTTTCCTAAATTGCTAAACAATTCCTAATGCGCCTAGGATATAAATTTCTAAATTAGAAAACATGCATCAAATGAGTGAATGGGAAGCATACTCATTTCTAAAGCTGCATTATTCTTTGTTTGATCCCATAGAAACGGTGATTTTGCTCACGGCTCCGCTTTAAATTCCCTTTTTTCCTCTTTTTTCATTTCTTCATGTAAAATAAAGAGCGAATAAAGCTAAAAGCAAAACAAATAAAGGAAAAAAAAAAGTGCCACTTCCTTATCATTAACCTATCGAATCATTCTCAGGTAGTCAAAAAGCATCCACACCTTAGAGTGCATTTGGTAACATTTTTGTTCCCACTAATAATTTCTTTTTAGAAATAGTTTTTTTTTTAATTTCTATTCTCTAGATAAGTTTTTGAGCAAAAGAATACGTTTGGTAATTGCACAAAATTTTTATTCTAGGGATAGAAAAAGAAAAAAAAAAAGCGTTTGGTGCGACCCTAAAAATTTTTTATGATGTGGAATTTTTTTAGTTTTTTATAATTTTCCAAAATTTTTCTAATTTTTTTATTTTTCCTTTTTTCTTTTCTTTTTTTCTTCGCTTCTTCTTCCTCCTTTAGCTAGTCCCCGAGCCTCGATGATGGCCAACGATTGGCCCCAACAACCGGCTAGAGACGAGGGCTAGCGAGGTTGACCTCGCCAAGCCCCCAGGAGGTCGACTTTACCTGGCCATGGCAAGGCCAACCTCGCGGTGGCTGGGCGAGGTCAAGCCTTGCCAATCCTCGTCTTTGGCCGGTCATCAACCTTCGCAAGGCCCAGCGATCGGCTAGAAGAGGAAGAAGAAGGAAGGAAAAAAAGGATAAAAAAGAAAAGAAAATGACCTTATTTCAGAAATTGTTCCTGGGAACAAAGAAATAAATTTCTTTTACTTCTTATTTCTGTTCCAAATATATTCCCTAACTACTTTTCTATTCTGAGGAATAGAAAAATTTATTGACATTACCAAATAAATTTCTATTCTTTGTTCTGTTCCAAGAAACAAAAGAACAGAAAAATAAAGAACTAGGAATGTTACCAAACAAGCCCTTACTTATTATTGTTAATTCCAAACTTAAAAAGATAATTTGCATAATTTAATAATACATTTGAGGAGTTAACAGCACCGGCCCTACTTACTCCTTCATTTGAAACGAGTCCACTAAAACCTAAGCACACCAACCGACCAAACAGTGTCTGATTCTATTTTCTTATTCCTAGAAATAAAAAAAAGAATAAAAATCCGTTTACTAAATTTTTAGTTCCTGGGAACAAATTTGTTATGGGCAATAATTTTTTAACAGAATCAAGAACAAAAAAAAAAGTTGCTTCTTATTTCTAGGAACCAAAAAAAGAATAAAAACATAAATAAATTTTTTTTTTCTCCTTGTTTTTTCATCTATGGCTAGTCTCCGTATGGCAATTAAGAGGGAGTCACAACCATTTCGGTTCTCCTGCTAAGAGGCCGTTTGTCCTCGGATATATCCTATCCAACGGTCATCCGCAAATGGGCACTTGCGAGGGTCGGACCCTTGCGGCCATATCCACATGGGCCACGACACCCTTGCCGACCATGGCCGGAGACCAAACATAAGCCAAGGAAGGAGAAGAAGAAAAAAAGAAAAAAAAAAAGAGAAAGAAATATTTAAAAAATTCAAAATATTTTGGGTAGTTACCAAACACAAATCTGTTCTTTTTCTATTTTAGGAATAAAAATTTTGAGCAGCGTCTTCAAATTCTCAGAAATTGTTCTCAAGAACAAATTAAAAAAAATCATTTCTGAGCAAAAATTATTTTCAGGAACAGAATAATTACCAAATGCCCCCTTATAAACCTAAGCACACCATTATCTACTCAACTCATGACCTCGCATTGGTTCTTTGATTTGATTCAATAAATAAAGGCAAGTTCTCTACTCGTTACTATAACGGTTTATTGAAAGAATATCTCAAGTTTCAAGTTTAGCATTGAATTTGCTTGGAAGATAAAGCTCTTTAAATCATGGATGCACTACAAATTTTACAATGCATTTATAAACCGGTGAGTCGCTAGTGGGTTTTTCATTGCTTGCTCCTTTGTATTGTAATTGGCAGTTAACATTGCTCCAACTCATTTCCAGTTCTCCTGCTATGGATTCTTAGCCTATCAACGGATATATCCTACCCATCCAACAGTCATCCGCAGATGCACTTGTTGACCAACACCTTGCAAGACTTGATATCAACACAATACAATGCTCCTTATAACTTGACAATAGTGTGTACCCTCATTACCAGTCCGTTGGTTTTGTCCGTGGTTAAATTGTGTGGAACAACTTGCAATCATCATTCAATAATCCTCCCGAGTATGTCACCTCCCAAAAACTTTACGTTGATGACAGATCAACCACAGTATCTCTAAATCCTCATGAGCACCTCATTATATTTGTCTTATTCTCCACCTATCTTGATCCTCATCCTCATGATCTACTCCATTTTCAATGAACTCACCAAGACCGTCGATATTATCACAGTCTCCTGAAATCATCACCACATCACGACGAAGAACAGCTGCACGTATCTCAAAGATCATTAAGAATTGTTTTGGAATCATCACCACATCAAGGATCATTTTGGAATCATCAAAATATCATAGGGATGTTTTCCTAACAAAGAGCATGAAGAACTGTCATCCAAGAGAGTGACAGGATAATAAAAATCATTTCTTGGGATTGATTCTTGTGGGTTCAGGTTCAATCTAAAATTGGGAACACTTCTAAGTGAATGTGATCGAATGATTCTAATCTCTTCTTTGCCGATTATAATGAAACCACCTTTTCGATCTTTCCCCATGTAGTAGGCACATCGCCAAACCACGTAAATCCATTATATTCATATTTCATTTATGCAATCTATTTCTTACTCACATAATTTTTTCTGTGTTTTTGTTCACACTTCCATATTAATCCTAGCAAATCAGAGTTTAGAAATAGAAAGATTCATTATGGGTCCCATAAAAAGAATACAAATTTGCATGCATTTCTTAACTTACGATTGACTTTGACCACTTATCATTCGTACATGAGTGTATCATATCGTACTTTCTCGATAGGTAGCGATATATAACAATGGACTAAGGTTTATTTGGTATTTTTGGGTTCTATCTTCTAACATCCAGCCTTCTGTTTTGTGGTAAGTCACTTGACAGGTCGCTTTTAAAGACAAGATGTTAAAAGCAAAATTGACGATGTTGAATTTATATAATATCTGTTTTTACATGCAAACTTGTGTTTCGTGGTAATTCTATAGATCATTTCAGCCTATTGTTTTCTTTTTATTCTGGATTCTCAATGTTGATTCTGTCATTGTAAATATTTTTCTAGCATATTGATCTTAGTCACGTATGATTCGCCAACTCATGTAATGCCGTATTTTTTATGACTATTGAGTAATCCGTGGGAATCACTTCAGAGGCCTCTACTTTGATACTTCAAGAAACACTAGGCGGAGTAACAGTCGCTGTTTAATTAGGATACTTTCGCTTATTTTAGTACTAATTCATCGATATTTACAGCAATTGCAGTGGCTCAAGTGCAACCCAAAGTAACATGAAGAGACTGAAACTATTTGGCCAGCGGGGAAAAGAAATAAGAAACTTAAACGAGCAAAATTTGATGTTCACGTGCAATCAATGGGAATTGCTGATGCTATCATCATAAACTTGGTTGAATCCGAATGGTCAAGTTCTTCATTGAGTCCTTGTGGGTTCTCAAGCTAAGGCTTATCTTTATGTTTTTAGGCATTACATTTTACATCGTGTGACAACGTGGCCCACCATTCTTGGACTGACTTTGTCGGGGAATTTCACACTTCTTGGTGGGACTTCAGGGCTACGAATGAACAGGCCCAATTTCAATTTTTGGGCCATCGTTATCGATTCATTTTTGTAAAAGCAATACAAACTATCATTTTCTGAAAATTATTTTTCAAATTATTTATTTTTCATGAATTAAACAAAGCCTTATTTAAAGATTGACCCACATGCATTCACCTACCATCTTTTTGGATTAGTTTTAGATCTGCCTCGTCACATGACGTCTTCCGCACAAGCGCGTTGGTGGCAAGATAGCAATCTCATGCAATCAACGAAGCTTATCAAAAGCCTACTAGGTTGGATCTAGTGCAAAATATTATCTTGTAATACACAAATGCATGTCTAAATATATTTGCAATCTTTAGTTTGATCTGTGTTATATAAGTCAATTTAGAATCAATAGGTCGAACTCATATATAAATTAATATTTCCACAAAATTGGACAATTTTAAGACTCGAGCCATGTCATTTTTTTTTTTTTTCAGTGTTAGAGAGTTTGACAGTTGTAACTTATCGATTTTAGTTTTCTTTGGGCCTTGATTCCACGGTTGCATGAACAACTACAGTTCGAGCGAGGGGCCATTGGTTCGACCCCTACTGCTTGGTTCAAGTTGATGATTTTGCACAAATGGAAGCATGGATAGATAGACTTTATATTCGAGCAAAAAGAATTTCGAGGAGCTCGAGGGGCATAAACAGTACCCTGGTCGCCGCAGAAGGCGAGGAGGTGATGATCGCGATTATTATGACAGACGAATGGTTGACATGATGGAGCCTGTCATGGAGATCACCGCCAAGAATTGTGACACCGTTGTCTAAGAGAGTTCCGTGAATTCCTAGCAAGGTTCTTTATTTAATGGATTTTTGAACCGGAAATATTTTATTGCAGATGCATATCATCTTTTGCATTTGCACATATATTTCCAAAGATCGCTTTTAGATTGAAGGGAGATGCTTTTTAGTTTTTTGGGATCAAGTGCAGGTTGAGCGGAAAAGAGCAGGTAAATCGCCAATTAGAATGTGGCATGAAATATGAAATCGGTTAAGGTGGCAATTTTCGTGGAGTAATGAGCAAGCTGAACAAGCCAGCTTCATGTTAACCTCTATAACAACAACCAAAAAACGATCGACGCTTCTATAATTGCCGTTGATGAGGTTGTTGTTGAGCCTCAAGAGCATGAGGTGGAAGTTTTTTAAATTCCCTCTTCAAGGAAGAGCTTGAGGAAGAATCTCATCAGGGTGAGCACGTCTTTCATGACGATGGAGAGATGCTTTTAGAGAAAAGCCCCTCCCGTGTTGATCTGAATACAGATATAAACGAGATTTGGGCGGAGAAATTTGAAGCAGAAATTTGAAGCGATAGAAAATGGAAAGATGAACAGAGGAACCAAAATTGATTTCATTATGCCAGGGAATTAAAAAAAAATCAATTGATGGATCGATCTTGCAGTTTGGTCGGGATCTTTTCTTAAAGCAAGAAAAATAGATTGATTCTGCAGATATGGTTCCAAATTCCAAGAGGATTTTAGCACATATACTTTATTACATAACCCGTCTTTTCAAAAAACCTCGAGGTCGAGCCTTTTTTCTAATAAAGGGAGTAAGTTTGGATTTATGTCTTTTATTCGATGAATTTAGGATGGTGAAGTCCGATATTTCCTTCTTTAATGTAGTTCGTTTTAGGATATTCACTTAGTATATAATATATGAGTTTATTATTTCTATTATTTTTAACTTTTTAAATGAGTTGATATAATTTCATTTTAAATGAGTTGACTTTTTAGGTTTGGCTAGGCTTTTGTTATGTGCCCAATATTTCCTTTTTGGTTACTTTATCTAGTAAGATTTTTTAGAGCAAAGGTTGCAACCGTATTAATTTGTTAGGTTTCATAGTATCATGTAGTTTGCCTCTTTCCAGAAATAAAACAACCTAAAGAGATTTTTGTCCGTGCGCGTACGCTTCGGGCGTTCGTGTTTGCGAGTTGCAACTTGGTGCTTTTTTCTTTCCACTGCTTCGTAGTTGAAATTAGGAAAAGAAAAAGCTAATCAAAGTCTCGACTTCAAGCAAGACTAAAAGGCCTCTCGGGATCAAGTAATTAATAGACGAGTCCATTACACGCAAATAATAAGGAGAGTCTAGTCCTTGCAAACCTCAAGACTAGACGACATAGATTATATTGCACACGCGAGAAGAATACTTAAAAAGAGTAAATAATACTTTGCGAACTATTTCCTATCCTTCCATTAGAGGAAGTTGCCGACACGTCTCCCTGTGGCATCTAATCCGCATCGGAGTCGGTAGTACTTCAGAAACAAGATCGTGGGGACCGCCAACACTACACCCAGCAAGATGAGATACAATTCCATTATGATATCTCCCGCGAGTTGATCGGATTTCGGGAATTCCATTCCAAGGGTAACAAAGTAGCCAGCACCGACTAAATACGTTAAGACGTAAACCGAAATAGTGTGGGGCAATAGGGGAATAGCGGTGATCCAGACTGTGATGATGGAGGCCAAGAAAACCAAACTGTTGAGGGCAGTGAACTGGTGTAGATTCGAGCCGTTCAGGATAATGTTTCCAGCTTGATGTGGTTTTTCGACAGCAATGCCGCTGGAATTGGCAGCAACGACAGTGGAATTGGCTGGGGTATTCGAAGAGTTATCCCCCAATATCCTCCTGGAGGACTAAGCCCGGCTTGGTAAGTGGCAGTCGCAATTAAGGTGGCCACTCCAATGATTATGCCGTGGGCTCGTTCATCTCTGTGGCCGAAATTAAATACGAACCACTCATGGCCAGTTAGTTCCCTGCTTAAAAACTGTGATAAAGAAGAGACTTTGACGAAAGGAGGAGGTCGTAACTTCTTTGCAAGATTTTGATCGCCACTTGAATTCTCTTGGAAGATATCCAGAGCCGTCTTATTCTGGAAGTTCTTTGCGTATAAGCTGATATGCCCATTCAACAGCTTGATGATCTGGAAGAAATGCAAAGGGAACAAAATGAAGTATGTATCTCGTCAATTGCAATCACTGCTTCGTCACTCGCTTTACTATTGTGCACAGAATGAGCTCATGCCTTATAACTTAGAGGGATAATAGTGATGCAACGACCAATGTACCAAGTTTGCTAAACCTTATTTATAAATAGCAATTATTTCAACTCATGTATTGAAGTTCCAAATGTTTTTTCAAAAAACGCGATTTAGTCATCTTCCCGAAATTATTTACGTGATAGTTAGGAATTGCCCATATGAGTTGTAACATAAACGAATTGACAAAAGTTCTAACCCAAATGACTATGACTTTTCATAAAAATTTAGGACATAATCATATCAACTCAAAGATTTAGGATTCAATTATATTTTCTACACCAGTTCTTTTATTACGAAGAGAAAGGCTAACTTAGACAAGTGTGTTCATATCCTTTATGCATATGATTCAACTTACCAAGGAGTAATTTTCCCGTCCACAAAGCGATTATTTTCATGGTTGTGTCGGATTGTCCATTTTAGCTTCCACTTCACTAGCTGCTATCTCGCACGATATGTTCGGATGGGCTGATTTCAAAAGGCGGAAAGAGATTTTGCTAATCGATAGGAAAAAGCAAGATACTAGAAAATAATGAATTAAGTTTCTGTTGTGTGAGGTGGGAGTGTATTATGACGAAAAGAGATGGAAGAATAGTATTCACCCAAAACCATCCAAAACTGAGTTCTATAAGGTTCGAAGGGAAACAATCTTAATCGTACCTTTCCACTAAAAAAAGCTGTGAACAAGGTGATCTCCATTTCACCCCTTTGTTTTCCTTCCTTTATCCCTATATCCTCCAACCACAGCGTTGTTAAGGACAATTAATTTGAACTCAAATTAGAAGCATCCCCAGCTTAAAACAGTTTCCCCATTAACAATTTTTAAAATGAAATTGTGGACTCGTTTTGATAAAACTGAAAAATAAGCACCAACGCCAACATTCTTAAGCACTGAAAATCGAAATAAAAAATTATTTGATAATAAATAGAAATAGAGTACAGAATATGATTTCCATATATTATCAGAACTACTTTAATTGGCATCTCATACTTCTGGAACTACATTTTGTGAACTATTTTAGTTTTTTGCTTCGTTCACTTTTATTATTTCTTGACGGAAAAACATCTTAAGTATTCACGCAGATCATTATTGGCAAATCGAACGATCTCTCCTCATTTATTTGAGCCAAACGCTATTCTCAACTGACAAAATTTATTTTTGCGTAGATAAATTTATTCACTCATTCCATCTCTCTTACGTAACAAGCATATGGGAGTCGAGGCAATGGATAAATCAAACTTTAATTTCCTTTAATTAAATCGAACTCTATCATTATATACATAGAGAGAAAGAGAGGGAAAAAGTAATGTCTCACATGAAGTCTTGTTTTAATATTTTTATGCAATGGTGGGAAGTTCAACTGGAGAGACAGATGTGTATAAATCAATATAATGATTGTCACGGGACTCGATAAGGAGTTAAGAGGATGAGAGAGAGAGATCAAAACGACAAATTGTCAACTTTTCTATATGATAATTCAACAGTCAACGATTTTCCGTTCTTAATAAATATTACCATATGATAATGCGCTTAACGTATGGGCTTTTCACTATGTTAATTGGTAAAAGATTGAGGTTAAAATCTTTAATGAATTTATTTTTTAATATAGAAATATCTGAAGTTAAAAAATATCGTGATAATATAGATTAGTGATCACAACTGATTTATAAATGTGTCAGATTTTTCCTTGTGGAGGCTTCAATACGATCTAAGTATCACTATATTCACCTACAATATGTCACATCCCTTGATCAATCATTTTTGTTGGTCGTTTTCTTGTGTGCCGGGGGGATGACTCCAAGCAAGCAAATTTTGTGGACACTTCCACAGTTTACAACACCATGGTGTACAACTTCAAATGTCAATCGTCAAATAGACATTTATGGACAAATGTTTACCGTTGAATGATAATACTATAAAATATACCACTGAACAAAATGTTGTTCAAATCTCCTCTCTCTTCACGTTTCCCTGTACTTTCAACCCCCAGTATTTCATTATTATAACATTTGTTCTTGTATTAGATTATGCCAAATTTAAGCATCCAACAATAAAAAGCACGAACAAACAAGAAATTAATGGACCAAACCTGCGGCTGCACTTCGGTCACTGCAATATGTAAGACGGTGTTACCATCTTGGTCTTTCCAGTTCAAGATTTCTGTCAGATAAACTCGCTTAAGCCATCCAAACAAAACCTTGAATGCTTTGAGGTTGTGGTTCTTGACAGCAATGTGAACAGCAGTCTCACATTGGCTCGTCAAATCTTCAATGGACGATTTGCAGGCACATAGGAATTCGCCAAGAGTTCCAAGAGCTGCATGTTCTCCTTGTTCTCCTGCTCATTGTCTCCTTTTCCCTGTGCCAAAAATGCAAAGAGGTGATCCCGCCTCGTCCCTCGGACTCGGATAAACGCCGGGTCAAGGGTCATCGATTGCTCTCACAAAGGTGGTATTGCTGATGTTGCAAAGCCAAGTGCATGGGGTCAGAACCCTCTGGATTCAGCTCCCGAGCGAATGACGGCTTCAAGATGGCCATTTCCATGGCCACGTTGGTTTTTCCGGGCGGCGCAATGTGTGTAGTGGAGTATTTGGGAAGGGGTGCTTAGATACACGATCTAAGAGCTCTCGCTCCTCCACAATTAAGTTATGTAGCTCATCAACATTGTCATGTTCGATTGCTAGTTGAAGCCGATACTCCCTAGCCTTTTTTGCTTCTTCTACGGCCGCCATTGTTTTGACGAGGGAAATGTAGGCGGAAAGGGACTTTTTTTTTATTTTTGGTGGGAGAGCAGATGGTATTTTGCTAGGTGGTGATCGATGGAAGTAGCGAACTTGCAAAGTCATATATACAGTGCCACGGTCAACGATAGTTCAATTAGGGGAGTCAACAAGTGTACAGGCGGTGGGCCCAATGGCAGGTTGAGGTGAGTGGGGCCCAACATATCTTAGACCAGTGCCTACTGGTCAGATTCTCAGGAAATCGTCACACTTGTAATTTTACGCGCCTTTCTCTCTTTCTTTCCCTATTTTTGCCCTTTCGCTTCTTGTTATGTTTTGCAAGATTTGCACGACATGATTTATCGAGAAGGAAAAACTATACTGTGTTATGGCCCGTATGTTGAAGTCGAACCGTAAAGTACTGTATGGTAGCTCTTTCTAAAAACTGGATCAAACATTTACTACTCTGGTGCCTCGTATGAATTTCATCTAGAAATATTTTGGATGGAATGTTATTTATATCGGTGATATATATATGGCAGCATGTTATATTGTGGTTTCGATTTGATGCTCATAGTCAACCTACATATTGAGACATGACATGATGTACATGTACACGGACCGATCTTGCTTGGGGCTTAATCGCAACTAAAGAGTTTTTCAAACTTAATTAGAGCAAAGTAATTTTCGAGGCTTAACAACAACGAATATGATTTTCGTGCCTCATCGCCTAGCAAAGTGTGACCGTAAGGTCTTCTTGACATCAGCATAGGATGACTTTGACATATGCTGACTATACGATATTACAATGTTTATGATACGGTGCATGTCTTATGATTTGCTGGAATATATGCAATGCTTGCAAATTGAGTAAATACAATGCATACTCATTTCTAAAGCTGAAGCTGAATTATTCTTTGCTTGATTCCATATGAATGGTGATTTTGTGTTCCTCTTTTTTATTTTTCCATGTATATAAAGAGCGAATAAAGCTGCAAGCAAAATAAATAGTGCCACTTCCTTCCCATCAACCCATCAAATCTTTCCAAGGTAATAGAAAATCAATCACACCTAAATTGTTAGTGTTAATCCCAAACTAAATAAGATGATTTGCAGAATTTAATCATGCATTTGAGGAGTTAGTAGCACAAGACCTGCTTCCTCCTTTATTTAAAACAAGTCCATTTTTTAAACTAAAGCACACGATTATCTCCTTGAGCTCAAGACATTGCATCGGTTCTTGATTCAATACAATAAATGGAGGCAAGTTCTCTACTAGTTTCTATAACAGTTTATCAAATGAAGATACTGAGTTTCAAGTTTAACATCAAATTAGCTCGGAAAATAAATCTCTTTAAATTATGGGTGCACCACAAATTTGACAATTTATTCATGAACTGGTGAATCATTGGTGGGTTCTTCGTCACTTGCTCCTCTTTAATGTAATTGGAAGTTGAGCCTTCCATAATCATATATGAGATGACTGCTACAACAGTTCACTTGCTTTTAATCTCAAAGCGTTTAACCGAAAAGTTTCAGGAAAGCTCTCGTGAATTATAACTACGTATTGTAAAACCCTAATACAAAATTAGCTTATGTCGTTACTAGTCTATTTTATTTATTTATCATTTGTTTGTGGGGGGTGGCGGTATTGCATAGTTAAACTTAAATATCTAATGGCCTATGACTATCAAAAGTTGACCTTTAATTGGAATTTCGAAACAACTATATAAATGATGACAACTGACTTAATCAAGATCTTAACTTTGTTCTAGAGTTGGTTACTAGAGATAAAAGCGTAAATTCATATTTAAATATTATAATAAAAATTTGAAGAAGTTTTATCATCTCCTACTTGATTTACGCAAATATCAGCACGATTGAGTTGTCCTTATGGAGAAGATAATTGATGTTGTTGATTGGTAAAATAAGGTCCGTCGGCATATCTAAAGTCACCTTTCTACAAATATTCGTCAAAAATTAACATTTCAATCACCAGTAGAATCAATTTTGGAAAAAAAAAGAAGTATTTCCATTTTTGTTCACTATCTGTACCTTGTAGCTTCTTCTGTGTAAAACGTGTCTGGCCTTTAGATATGAAGCGAAAAAGAGAGAGCACGCGGAGCTCGCAGCTCTATGTATGGAACTGTGTGTGGTAAAATTTGTTTTTTATATTGTATTCGAAATATTCGTCTGCTGCCTTGGTGTTAGAAAATCATCACAGGACCACACAGCAAAACCAAGATCTAGAGAGCCTTTAAATAGGAAGAGAAATAGAGAGAGCATGTGGAGCTCGCAGCTCTATGCGTGGAGCTGCGGGTGGACATGTATTCGAAATATTCGTCTGCCATTGTGTAAATTAATCATCACCCATCATAGATTATTAATTGACCATAAACTTAAAAAGGGAGTGCATGTTGAACCACATGCAAAAGCCTTCAGCTTGTTTTATCCCTTTTCCCTACTGCTCTAAAGGCCCGACAATCATGAAGCCTAAGGATGATAGGAGACTGAAAATGAGTTTTGCATACCAAGGCCAAGAGGGCTTGCTACTCCATGGACCATTCACCATCCTCTAAATTAGTGTAAATCCCAAAAACTCGAAATTTATTTATATACAGCATGATACACTAAGCATGTTACTTGACAAATGAAACAATATTTCCTAACGTCTCATGTATAATACTTTTTCATAGGTCTACTTACCATCTTAGTATAATGATTTCCAGAGTTTATTTACATAGAAATAGACAATTTTGATTTCATAAAACGGAGGGAAGGAATGAAAACAAGCGGGGTGAATAGGAAGGAGTTGAACGTGGAGGTGAATAGTATGGAGGCAAATTATTTGCTTTGATATAAAGTATGTGAGACTTTTCTTTTCGATAGCCCATAAAGTGTGGTGATTGTTAGCTGGACTCTTTTGGTAGGACTTGGCTCGGTTCCTCGTAAATACAACATATGACTCAAACGAACGACTTCTCGTATTATCAATTGAAAATCAATATGAAACGTGGATTAGGCTCCGGAGAGTGTTGCACTGTTTCTCATGATGACGTTGCCACAGGAAAATAATCCAAATCTGCTCATGTCATCCATGTTCTAAGAGAGACTAAACTAATCACTAGTTCGACCTTCAATTCATTAATTGAAGGCAGCTCTGTGCATTGAGCAGTGTGTTTAAAAACATATCACATGACCCCGCAGCAATAAAGCCAAAATCTAAAATGTCTTTAAATATGAAGTGAAATGGAGATAGCACGTGGAGCTCGCAGCTCTATGGGAAAAATTATCAAAAATGTTATAAATTTATTATACAAATATTAATTTAGTCAGAATTTAGTCATAAAACTTTTAACAAGTTACTAATATAGTCATTCCGATCAATTTTGATCTGAAATCACTAATGTGGACACCACCGACCGTCCTACATAAGTACGATCGGTGTTAGCGTGAGACAATTTTGCAATATTTAAAAAATATGGATTTTTATGAATTTTTTATTTTAATTTTTATCTTCTATTTTTTTCTTTTTCTTTCACTGTGGCTAACTAGGGTTGTCGGGGCCTCGAGATAGTCAACAACCCTCGCAAACCACTAGGCGAGGCCTTCGTGATCCTTGCGCACAACCCTCACCAACACGGACGAGGGTCGCCTCGCTCGAAACCAACGAGGCCTTTGCAGCCCTCGTCAACCACAATGAAAAAAAAAAAAACCAAAAGAAAAGAAAAAAATAAAAAATTTAGAAAAATTATCTAAAAATCACAAAATTTATCAATATCAACGCCAAACGTGCCATGTAAGACAATCAACGTCCATTTCAGCGATTCTCAGCTAAAATTGACTGGAAAAATATATTTGCAAATCGTCAAAAGGTTTATGACTAATGGCCAAATTGGTTCTGAAAAAAAAAGGCCAAATTAAAAATTTTATAACTGAATTAATGTTAGCACAATGGATTTTAGACTTTTTGTTATTATCCCCTGAGCCACACTACAAAAAAAAACCATGTTTTTCCGACAAAAATTACCAAATCGAAAAATTCTGGAAAATTCGTTGGAAAGGGAATTTCAATCTAATTTTCCAACGAAAAAAATTCGTTGGTAATTGTCGTCGGAAAATTTTCCAACGAAAAATTTTAATTTTCGTTGAAATTTGCAATAAATTTTTTTCGTTGAAAAATTTTCGTGGCTAAATTCGTTGAAAACGAATTTTTTTTTTCCGACAATTTTTTTTCGTTGGAAACTATAATTATTTTTTAGTCGAAAAATTGTAGAAATTTTTTCCATTAGAAATATTTTTTTGTCAATTTTTTTTTGGTCAAAAATAGGGGAGGGGGAGGGGGGAGGGGAGAGAGAGGAGAAGAAGGAGAGAGAGAGAGAGAGAGAGAGAGAGTGTGTGAAAATTCGAAAGCTGGCTGAAATTGAAGTATATTTTTTTTTCGAATTGTTGAAATTCCGTTGGAAATTTCCAACGAATTTTTTTCCGTTGAAATTTCCAAACGAATTTTCCAACGAAAATTATACATATTAAAATAATTATCCGGAAAATTGAAATTCGTTGGAAAATTGTTGGAAAATTCGTTGGAAATTTCAAAAATTTTCCAACGAATATAATAAATACCAAATAGTACCGGTTTTTTTCGAAATTGTTGGAAAATTGTTGGTAATTACCAACGAATTTTTTTCGTTGAAATTTCCAAACGAATTTTCCAAACGAAAATTATACATATTAAAATAATTATCCGGAAAATTGAAATTCGTTGGAAAATTCGTTGGAAATTTCCAACAAATTTTCCAACGAATATAATAAATACCAAATAGTACCGGGTTTTTTCGAAATTCGTTGGAAAATTCGTTTTCAATAATTACCAACGAATTTTTTTGTTTAAAATAATTTCCAAAATTGAAATTGCTAATTTTCCAACGAAAATTATACATATTAAAATAATTATCCGGAAAAATTGAAATTGTTGGAAAATTCGTTGAAAATTTCCAACAAATTTTCCAACAAATATAAAAAATGCCAAATAGTACTGGGTTTTTTTGAATTCGTTGGAAAATTCGTTGGTAATTACCAACGAATTTTTTTTCGTTTAAATTTCCAACGAATTTTCTAAATCGAAAATTATACATATTAAAATAATTATCCAGAAAATTGAAATTGTTGGAAAATTCGTTGGAAATTTCCAACAAATTTTCCAACGAATATAAAAATACCAAATAGTACCGGTTTTTTTGAAATTGTTGGAAAATTCGTTGGTATCACCAACGAATTTTCCAAACGAAAAATTGTACACCCTAAAATAATTGCCCAAAAATTGAAATTCATGGGAAAATTCGTTTGAAATTTCCAACGAATTTTTTTTTGTTGAAAATTCGTTGGAATTTTCCGGCGAAAATTTTTTCATTGAAAATTCCAACGAATTTTCCAACGAAAAATTTTTCGTCGGAAAATTCCAAACGAATTTCACTTTTCGTTGGAAAATTTGTCGCAAATTTCATGGCGAAAATTTTTCGTTGGAAAATTTTCGTGGCAAAAATCCAGTTTTTTAGTGCCATATGCGGATAAAATTGTTTGTTAGCTTATTGTATGCGAAATCATCACATCATCAAGCATTAATTGACCATGAACTCAAAAAGTCAGTGCATGTGGAACCACATGCAAAAGGCTTCAATGTTTCTTTCCTTTTCCCTAACGGTCTAAAGACCCAATACTGATAAAACCTAAGGATAATTGGATAGTGAAAATTTGTTTTTAATGTAAGGCCAAGAGAGTTTATTATTGTTAGAATATTTAAGTAATAAATACACTTTTATTTGACAGTTTAAATCTTTACAATAGTTAGCAATGGTCTTTCAAAATTTTACATAATAAAGATCTTGAGTTTAATCTTTTCAAAACCCTATTTGCCTCCCTTATTATATATATTTTCACACTTAGTCTTAGGCTAAAATCCAATCTATGTGTGAGGGGATCAAAGTTCGTGTTAAAATATTTAAATATTATCACGTATAGTCTAATGTTAAAATCGAGCATATGCGTGAGGGGATTGTTAGAATGCTTAAATATTAACTACGTATTCATCTAACATATTAATCTTTTAAAATAGTCAGTGATGGTCTTACAAAATCTTTTTGTTACTCCATGGACCATAAATTTCCTGTCGAGCAAATTTCCTTAAGGATGCAAAGATAATTAAAAGGTCATCATCTTATCCAATATACAAAATTCCATCAATAAGGAGTGTGAAGATGTAATAATCACAGGCTCCACGCTATTATTCAAATGTAAGTAGTTGATGCTGTTGATTCGTAAAATAAGGTCCATCGGTATATGTGAGGTCACCGTTCTGTAAATGTTGGTCAAAAACTAAGATTTCAACCACCAGTATCATCGGCGTTTGCAAAAACCGATCACCATTTTTGTTCACTATCTGTACCGCGTGCTTCTTCTTTGTAAAATGTGTCTGGCCTTTAAATATGGAGTGAAATAGAGAAAGCACGTGGAGCGCGCAGCTCTATGCATGGAACTGTGCGAGGTAAAATTTATTTTTAGTGTATTGTATAAAAGAGTGTGGACGTAAATTATTTACGTGAGACTTATCTGTTCGACAAGATATAGGTCGTGTTAGTTGGTAGATGGACTCTTTTGGTAGGACTTGACTCGGTTCATACTAAATATTATCTTATTAATGAATTAAAATTCAATTACGAAACGTGCATTCGTTGGGCTCCGGCCTTATTAAAAGTGCTTTCTTGTTTTTCTTTGATGACGTTGGCACAGGGCAAGCACTCAAAATCTGCTGAAGTCATCCATGTGTTCAGCAGCAACTGAATTAATCCTGTGCAGTGCTTGTGCTAGGGCTCCCGGCGCTCAGGTCTAGGTCTATCAAGGTTGGGTCTATCAAGGTTGGGCCTAGGTCCATCAAGATTGCACCCAAGTGCATGAAGACCGAGCCCTGGACCTCGATGCAGCCATCGAGACAAGACCCTCGTCCATGAAGGGCCGATCGATTTTCGATGCCCGTGCCTTGACTTGAGTCCATCGAGACTGTGCTCGGGACCGTGGTGCTCATGTACGGATCCCCGATGCCTAGGCTTGGGTCCATGAAGGTTGGGTTCACGCACAAAGGTTGAACCCCAGACAACAATGCCAGTGCCCAGATCTTCAGCTAGGCCTATGTCCATCAAGGATGGGCCTAGGTACATCAAGGCTTGGCATGAGTCCACAATCCCCTTGGGTCCCCAACACCGAGCCATAATCCATCGAGGTTGGGCCCAAGAGCTCGAGAGTGTTCCGTGCCTGTGCTCAATGGACCCGAGCCCAATCCTAGGACCTAAGCATAGGCATGGGGGTCCCAAACCAACCTAGATGGAGCAACCCGGTGCCTCATGCCCCGATGCTTGAGCTTGGCACCCAAGAACGGGCATGGTGGTCTAGAACTAGCCTTGATGGACCTAGGCTCAAGAATCATGGATTTAGGACACCGTGGTACGAAACCCAGCCTCTATGGACCCAAGCGCTTGGGAATCGAGCACAAGTACCAAGGTCCCTAGCTTGGCCACCCGGGCTCGAGCGCCAGTCTCCTAGACCCGCCTCCGTGGACTCGGGCCTGGGCATTGGGGACCACCCTAGTGCCCGTGCCTTGGATTCCCGACACGCCGGGCCAATACTCGAGTGCAAGCATGGGGTCCCAAACCAGCCTTAATGGACCCAGGCACGAGCGTCAAGGTCTTGAGCCTAGCCCGATGGACTTGGATCCGAGCATTTGGGAGTCGGGCACGAATACTGGAATCCTTAGCTTAGCCGGGCGAGGTTCAAGTGCTAGGTCCCGTGCCCGGTCGCTCGGACTCGGGGCATGACCACAATGGTCTCCAGCCCGGCCTCTATGGATTTAGGGCCGACCTCCGTGAACATAGGGCCTAGGGCATTAGGTAGTCGGGGCACACGTCTCTTTGGGGTCTTAGGCTAGTCTCTATGGACTTGAGCCCAGTGCCGGGTAGCCGTGCTCAACCTCAATAGACGTAGACTTGACATCCATGGACTCGGGCTTAGGCTCAAGCTCGGGGCGTCAAGGACCCAAGCTCGAGCGCTAAGGACCCGAGCACAAAGGTCCCCACCCCAACCTCTACGAACCTAGGTCCAACTTTCATGGACTGAAACCCAAGCATTGAGGAGTCGAGGCATAGTCATAGGGTCTTTGGCTTGGACTCTTTGGACTAGGGCCTAAGTGCCGAGGAGTCCAGTATGGTTACTGGGTTCTCAAGTTTAGCCTCCATAGACCCGGATATGGCCTCTATGAACTTAAGCCTAGGCTCCAAGGACCTTGACACGGGCACCGGGTTCTTGGGCTCAATCTTTGTAGACTCAAGCCTTGGTGCAAGAGACTCGAGCACAAGCGCGGTGTGTCTCACACCCGACCCCTGTGGACCCTACCCGAGCATGGAGGAACTAGACACGGGCATCGGGATCCTGGGCTGAACCTCTTTTGACCCAAGCCCATTGTAAAAGACCCGAGAATAAGTTTTGATGTTCCCGAGCCCAGATGCAGATTCTTCAATCTAAGTTTTGATGTATAATAATATTTTGGAAAATAATTTCTGATCTTTGAAAGATGAAATCATTTTTTTTTATTTAAGCATCGCTTTTCCGTTAATCAAGGAAAGATTTTTTGTTGACTATTTTTAAATGATCCAAATGCCGAAAAAATGAAATATGTTTTTCTGAAAAATGTTGTAGCAAAATAAACGATTCCTTGATCGATGAATCTAGATCCTCTAAACTCATAAAATAAAGTTACATCTTATATCTATTTTCTTGAGAGGTTAATACTTTACTACATGTGTTATTGGCTGCTCAGATTTGGTGTCCTTTTTTTTCTTCTTTTTTTTTCCTTTTGATCCTTTTCTTTGTTTAATTCCCCTTTGTCTCATCCCGTTATTGCCCCTCGCCCTCTCTCTCTCTCTCTCTCTCTCTCTCTCTCTCTCTCTCATGAAACAAACCCACCGTACACACCACACCACACCAACTTAGTTCTTCGTTCGAGCCACCACCACCTGTCACCTCCTTCGCCATGGCAATCCCGTGGGTTTTGTCAATAACACTGTGTTTGTTTATAGATTTTACATTGGAGGAGAAAGAAAAAGAAAGAGAGAAAAAAAAATAGGTTGATCAAACATCGACCGTTGACCCCAGGTTGACTATTGAAGTGAAATGATGGTTGTGTTACCTGAAAGAGTGTCGGAACCAAACCACAATAATTTAGTTCTAAAAGGTAGTCTTTGGGATAACTTTTTTCTAACAATGCATCATTAACCTATTGATAACAATGCATCATTAACCTATTGGAAGATGCAACGTATCGAATTAAATTTAGATTATCATTTTCCGTGGATCCATATTTTCCTGGTCACTCGTATAGACCGAGATCCTTGACAAATCATGTGTTCAGTTTTGCGGATCGTCAATGGAAAGGCGTAATCACAGCCGGTAGTTGCTTTGTCATCAACTAAAGCAGAGTATATGTTGTCAACCAAGGCAATCGAGGATGTTGTTTGGCTCAGAGGTTTGCTAAGTGATCTGGGATTGTTATAGGAGAATATTATTAATTATTAGCAACACTTAGAGAACAATACATCTGACTGAAATTTAGATGCATCACAAGCAGATGAAGTACATCGATGTCAGGTACAATTTTTACATGATATTGTGTCACAAAGAATTACATTCCCTAAGAAAGTGCACATAACAAATAATTCGGCAAACATATTAATGAAGCCTATCCTAATGACTAAATTCCAATATTGTTCGGACTTCGACAGTGCTTGCGGTAGGTGAGAAGCCCAGAGGATTTTGGGAGAAGCGACGATCAACGAGGTTGAAGTTAGAGTTCTCACAAAGGTGGAGATTTGTTGATCATGGCTCAAAGCTAATCCGATTGTTTTGAAATTCGATCCCTAATTGATGGCTAGTAAACCCAGGCCACGTTAGAAAATTCCAAATTGGACTCCTTCCCACAAGATCTTCGGTAATGCAAAAGGGATATTAATTTCACACAAGACTTATTTTCTTTGTGAAGATGAAGTCCATGTTGATGTCGGAGAAGCGCTCACAGGTTTTTTTGCATATAAATATTTGTTGTTGAGTTTGGCCTTGGTTGCGTGCATAGTGAGTATGCTTAGCCTGTGTAAAAACTTAAGAGAGACATAAAGAGCAATTGGAGCCGTCATTCAAGAGAGTGAAAATGTGATAAAAACTCATTTTCTTGGGGGAAGAACAGCATTGGTGCCAAAAGTTGTATACAGAAGTCACTTTGGTGTCAAAAGTTCCATTTGGATCACTTTAGTGCCAAAAATTTGAAAAACGATCTTTTTAAGTGCCAACTCCGATCCGATTGATCGGAAATCGACGTGGGCATTTTTTATTAGTATTTGAAGCTGATGTGACTTGCCGGAGATACAAAGGAACACGTCTGATCAAGATTTTTATTTTAAATGATTTTTTTTTTTCCTTTTTTTTTTTTTCCCTTCTTTCTTTTTTTTTTTTTTTCTTCTCCCTTCTTCTCCCAGTGACCGGTTAGTCACACCAACCGCTTGGCCTGCTGTGGCCTCACCCGCCATGGGCCTCGGCCGACCCCTGGGAGGGCCGCCCCCATTGGGGAGGCCCGCCCGACGACCTCGCCCGGCCCGGTTGCGGCCTCACAGGCGATGGCCTCGCCCGGGATCTAGTGAGGGGCCCTCGGATTTGGCGCCTGCCCAAGCGAGGCCAGGCCGACCTCGCCGAGGCTTGCCCCCCGCCGCCCAAGCGGTCGGCCACCTGGCCTCGCCTGGCGGGCAGCGACGGCCTCATTCGGGCGAGGCCGGCGGTGGTGGGCGCCCTCCGCCACCACCAGCAGTGACCAAAGGGAGAAGAAAAAAAAGAAAAAAATTCAGAAAAGTATTTAAAAAATCGAAATATATACGTGGAAATGCCACGTAGACTAATTTTTTTAAAAAAAATCCAACTAAGATTAAAAATTTAATTATAAATGCCACGTATTAATTTGACCGGAATTTCTCGCCGTTGGCACCAAAGTGATCATTTTTCCTCCAATTTGGCACTTAAGTGATCCAAATGGAACTTTTAACACCAAAGTGGTCCCCAGACACAACTTTTGGAACCAATGCTGTTCTTCCCCATTTTTCTTGTAATTGATTATTGTGGATTTGGATTTAATCATAACACTGATGAGTCATTGTGATTGAGCAATTTTAATCTACTTTATGCCAATTTTAATGGAACTAATCTCGACGTAAATTTCGACCAAAAAAAAAAAAATTCTACTACATAAATCCATTGTATTTCAGTTTTATTTTTGCAATCTATTTGTTACTCAAATCGTTCTTTTTTTACGCTTCCACATTAGTCTTTACAATCACATCTTAAAGATGGAAAGATTTGGGTCCTGTAAAATTAAGAATAAGTGTTCCCATGCATTTCTTAACTTATGATTGATTTTGACCACTTATCATTTATATGATGAGTCTATTATGTCATACTTTCTTGATAAGTCGTGATATATAGTAATGGACTCAGGTTTATTTTGTTGAGTTCTGTCTTTTTTTTACATCCAACCTTATGTTTCGTGGTAAGTCACTTGAAAGGTGATTTTTAAAGCCAAGATGTTGAAAGCAAAATTAATGATGTTGGTTCTATACAGTTATTCTTTGACATCCAGCCTTTTGTTTCATGGTAATTCTATGTATTTTAGTCGATGTTTCTTCTTATTTTGGGATTTTAATGTTGAATTTGTCATTACAAACATTTTCTTGCATATATCAAGCTGATTTGTGTATGATTATTAATTAAAACGCGGGAATCACGTCCAAGACCTCTAATTTGGTACTTCAATAAACACTAGGCAGAGTAACTCTTGCTGTTTAATTAGGATTCTTTCACTAAGTTTAGTACTATTCTCTCGATCTTTATAGCAATTGCAATGGCTCAAGTGCAATCCAGAGCAATATTAAGAAACTTGGTTGAATCAGGAAAATTGCTTGTGTTATTATCGTAAACTTGGTTGAATCGGAATGGTCAAGTTCTTCATTGAATCCTTGTGGATTCTCAAGCTGAGGCTTATCTTTATTTCTTAGGTATCACATATTACATCGGGTGACAACGTGGCCGGCCATTCTTGGACTGACGTTGTCGGGGAATTTCCCCCCCTTCTTGGGGGACTTCTTGGGCCGCGCATGAATAGAACTACTTTCAATTTTTGGGCCATCGTTTAATGTTTATGGTGAAAGATTGTGGTCGGTCCATAAGAGAGCCCAGTCCGTCCATGCCCGATTGATAAAGTCATTGCTCTCTTATTTTCGAGAGCCCTCAAAGATTCATCAACATGCATTCACCTACCATCTTTTATGGAGTAGTATTAGATCCACCGCGTCACCCGACGTCTTCCACACAAGCGCGTTGGTGGCAACATAGGCATCTCATGCAATCAACGACGCTTATGATGGGTGTGTCATAAGCCTACTAGGTTCTATTCCATGCAAAATATTTCCTTATAATGCACAAATGCATGTCTAAAAATCTTTACGAACTTTAGTTGTTATATAAGTCAATTTAGAATAAATAGGTTGAACTCAAATATGAATCATCATTTATCGCGAAATTGCACAATTTTAAGAATCATGCCGTGTAATTTTCTTTCTTTTCAATGTTAGATAAAATGTTCGACGGTTGTCACTTTCTCGACTTTGTTATTGTTTTGGCTTTGATTAAAACAGTTGCAGAAGCAGCTACAGTTCAAGAGAGGGGCCATTGGTCCGGCCCCTGCCGCTTAGTGCTTGGTGCGAGTTGAAGATTCCGCACAAATGGAATTAAAACCGTGGATAGATCTAGAGTTTGTTTGAAGGGATTTTAGTTTTGATCTTTTGCTTGTTCAAATTTAGCGGTGCTTGCACTTTGAACTCCTTTTCTAATCTTAATGACCCGAGATTTTCACAATGTATAAATGTGAACACATAAGTTTTACATAATTTGTTTGAAATTTGAATGATATTTTAGATTTCGACGAGAATGCAAAAAAAGTTACTTTTGATTTTTCATAAATTCCAACAAAAATCGAGAGGAGAGCGGGACAAATAAAACAGAAATCACAGTTTGATTGAAACTTGGGTGGAAGAACAACCAAAGAAAATGAGAGTCCTATACAGATACACTTACTCCTATTAGGATGATCTCACTACAAAAAAAATAAGGATTTAGTCACGGAAATTTGGAGACGAAAAATTTTTCGTTGCTAATTGCGACGGAATTTTGCGACAAAAAAAAAATAAATCGAGAATTTGCGATGAAAAATTTTTCATGGCTAATTTGCGACAAAAATTTTCCATGGCTAATTTGCAATCGAAAAATTTTCCATTGCTAATTTGCAAACGAAAAATTTTCCGTGGCTAATTTACTTACGGAATTTGTGACTAAAAATTTTTTGTAGCTAATTTGCAAAAGGAATTTGTGATTTAAAAGTTTTCCGTGGCTAATTTGCAATGGAATTTGCGACGGAAAAAAATTAAATGGCTAATTTAACTATGGATTTAGCCACGAAAATAAACTCTTGCTTCACTTTCCCGACTATTTTTTTTGTGGCTAAATTCACGGCTAAATTAGTTGTAAAATATGTCTTGAATTTTATGTACTCGATCCGGTTCATCATTGGACTTGATATATTTTTTGTGCGACCCCAACCCTCTGCGTCACGAACAAATTTCTATGGTGGTTTGTCCAAGCTGGAGTAAGCGAGCAAATGTTGCTATGCCCCCCCGTAAAATTCTTTTGAGGAGCCCTATTTATATTATTGGGCTAGGTTTTTTCATTGATTTAGCCATGGAAATAAATATAGTAGGAAAATACCGTGATACTTAATTTTTGTGGCTAGATCTGTGGCTAATTAGCCACGGATTTAGCCACGGAAATAGATATAGTATGGAAATGCCACGATACTTAATTTCCGTGGCTAAACTCCGTACCACGGAAATAAATATAGTAGGAAATGCCGCAATACTTAATTTCCGTTGCTAAATCCGTGACTAATTAGCCACAGAAATTAATATAGTAAAAATTCGGGCGTGTGTGGGCAATTCGTGGCAATCATGATAAAAATAAGAATGTCACCGAGCCATTTGAAGAAACCATGGTAAAGTTTCCTCTTCCTTCATAATGATTATTTTTACTAACTAAGTTATAGAGAAGTTTGTCCAATTACGCTCTGACGTTAGCAATGTTTTACAAATGCAGGAAGGACGCCTTGTGATGACAATCATATTAAATGAAATTACACAAATCAATTTCTTTAAAATTCTATTTGATGGTATTCAACCACCGATAATGAATGTTCTTAAAAAGTTCTAAGTTGCTAATATGTTTAAAAAGATGATTTTTAAAAAAAAAATCCTTTGCAAGGTCCCAAGGTATAATAAGAGTAAATACACTTTTTGATATATTTTCTTCATATTTTGTATTTTATAAATACCTAAATTTTCACTACTATTTCCATGGATTACGATGAAAAGTAAAGATTAAGGTTGAGGTATGAAAGTATAGATTAAGGCTAGTAAAAATGAAATTCATGGCTAAATTCGTGGTAAATTTGCCACGAATTTGAATAAAAATGAATTAGGCTTGTGTGGGCAATTGCCACGGATTTAGCCACAAATTTGAAAAATAGGCTAGTAGAAATGAAATTCATGAGCTAAAATCCGTGGCAAATTTGCTTACAATTTAGCCACGAATTTGAAAAAATTTGAATTAGGCATATGTGGGCAATTTTTTTCAAATTCGTGGCTAAATTCGTGACAAATTTGCCACGAATTTAATCACGAATTTCATTTTTACCAGTCTTTAATTGTCACGGATTTAGCCACTAATTTGAAAAAATTTGTATAACCCCTCATCCTGATTTTCTCTCTCTCTGTTCTCTCTCCCGCTCCCCACCCCCAAACCTCTCAATCACCCCGATTCTCTCTCTCTTTCTCTCTCCCTCTCCCCACCCCCAAACCTCTCAATTCACCCCCCAAAATCCAACCTCTAATTTGCTCGCGTCTCCGGCGAATTCGACGCCTCATCGTCGCAAATTCGCAGGTCCGATCCCGAATCCGGCGCTGCTTCTTGCGGTCTCCGGCGATGGCCACACACGTCTAGGGTTTTCCCGGCTCCAAACCCGATCGATTCGGCGGCGCTTCCGACGATGGACGGCAACAATATTCCCCTCCCCCTTCTCGCATTGTTCTCGCCTCTCGCCGGTGGTTTCTGCCCCTCGGGAGCTCGGAATCAGTGGTTTTCCGGTTCGTTATCTCGATTTTCTTCCCGCGGTTCGCCTGAATTCGGCGAGGTGCGATCGAGATTCGCCATGGCTAGCTCCGGCGATGGAGAGAACGGCGAGAACCGCCGGACGCGACCGGACCGCGACGAGCCCGGCGATCCGTCGTCGATCGACGCGTCCTCGGTGGAGTGCGGGCCGAGCTCGAGGGTTTCGAGGGGGGCAGCCGAGGAGATTGGGACTCTAAATCCAGGTTGCCAATCTTAAGTTGTTTCCCCTTTTTCTCTTTTTATGAGGTTTTGACTTTACCATGAAGAGTTAAATTCATAATGTGAAACTGGGAGTACGTGTTCTCAAAGTTGTGATTGTGAGCTGTTCTTGTGATCTCCTCGATTGTTCTAGTGGTGATTCATTTCTATTCTCCCTATGGATATTGGTTGTTGACTGAGTTGTGTGAATGTCTTATACATTATTTTACCATTTCTGCTTGCTGTGTCTAATGATTTAGACTTTTTTAATAGGATCTGACAAATGGAAAAGATACTTTGGTACCTGTGTTCGATTTTCAGCACAAAAGATGTGTCGGTTCAAAGACAATTAAGAGTGCTTCCTCTAGTGTGGTATGCTTCTATAACTCGGGGGTTGACATGTTGCTTGGCACTGTTGCAGTGGGTTCATTTGTTCTTCAATTAATTGTTTTAGGTGATTGTCGATGGTACTTATGCTCTACATGCGAGGTTGCGGTCTTTGCTAGATATTCGGGTTGCTGTTGTAATTTCTTTTTCAAAAATTGCACGACTCATTTGATTCGTTCTTAAAGATAATTGTATGATCAGATTCGTCTCTTCTCTGGATCAGGTTGGTGGTGTCCATTTTAGCCTCCTTTCAAAGGTCCAATATGATATTGGAGACTCTCGTTCACTGGATTCTCTCATTGACAGCATCTTTCCATTGTTTAGGAGATACATTGAGCCAGATTTACATCATGCACAGGTTGGCCTTTCATGTTTGCCATTTTTAAGCTTGCTGTCCTTGCTTAATTTTTGGACTTCTATGCAGATTAGAATCAACAATAGCTTTGTTTCATCATTCAGGGAAGCAATCTACAAGATAAAATGCAGAAGCGATGTTAATATTGTGCAATTTTCAAATTTAAATCTGGGAGAAATCATTACCTTCACTAGGATAAGACTTTGACCTCATTCATGTTTATGTGCTTACTTTGTCTTTTTGTTTGAGTGTGTATTTTGGTCATATATTTCTTGCCATCTATTACAGTGGATCTCTAATGAGTGCTAGTTCTGCTCTAGCTTCTTCTCCCTGTACATTTTTTTTAATTCGTGTACCCCACTAATCTGTTCCCCCCCCCTCCCTGCTTCCCCTCCCCACCCCAACAGTAAAATTCATATAGCAAAAAGTTATCCTGTGTAAACCATGAAATGCAGGTATAAAAGAGTGAGGATAGTTAAAATCATGATGGAACCTGTCCAATGTTAGTTATCTCAGGGTACAAAAGTTCTGAGATGGTCCCTATTTTGGTGATTTTTGAGCCCGAAGATTTTATTGCAGATGCAGAACATCATTTGCATTGCACGTATATTTCAAAAGATCGACAAGCAAATCTCTTAGCTTGTAGATTGATGGGAGATGCTTTTTATTTTTGTGGGATCAAGTGCATGTTGAGTGGAAAAGAGCAGCTAAAGCGCCCATTCGAACGCTGCATAAAATTGTGAAATCGGTTAAGGCGGAGATTTTCGTGGATTGATGATCGAGCTGAACAAGCCAGCTTCATGTTATCCTCTGTAAGAACAACCAAAAACTGATCGACGCTTCTATAATTGCCGTTGATAAGGTTGTTGTTTAGCCTCGAGCAAGAAGTGGACGTCTTTGGATTCCCTCTTTAAGCTTGAGGAAGAATCTCAGGGTGAGCACGTGTTTCATGATGATGGAGAGATGCTTTTAGAGAAAAGACATATATAAATAGATCGATTCTGTAGATATGGTTCCAAATTCGAAGAGGATTTTAGCACAATTGCTTTATTAAAAACCCGACTTTTCGAAAAAACCTTCTAATAAAGGGAGTAAGTTTGGATTTATGTCTTTTATTCGATGAATTTAGGATAGTGCAATCTGATATTACCTTCTTTAATGTAGTTCGTTTAGGATATTCACTTAGTATATAATATATGAGTTTATTATTTCTATTATTTTTAGCATTTTTAAATTAGTTGATATAATTTCATTTTATATTGAAAAATACCATAGGATCTAGTTGATTTTTAGGCTTCGCTAGGCTTTTGTTATGTGCTCAATATTTCCTTTTCGGTTACTTTATCTATTTAGAGAAAAGGTTGCAACTGTATTAATTTGTTATGTTCTATAGGATCATGTAGTTTGCCTCTTTCTAGAAATAAAAACCTAAAGAGATTTTCGTCTGTGCGTGTACACTTCGGCGTTCGTGTTTTTTGCGAAGTCGCGACTCGGTGCTTTTTGTGCCCGCTGCATCGAAGTTGAACTAGGGAACATAAAGCCAGTAGAAGTCTCGACTTCAAGCAAGAATAAAGGCAGCTCGGAATTGAGGAATTAATAGACGAGTCCATTACACACAAATAATAAGGAGAGTCTAGTCCTTGCAGACCTCAAGACTAGACAACATAGATTATATTGCACACGCGAGAAGAATACTAAGAAAGAGTAAATAATACTTTGAACTACTTCCGATCCTTCCATTCAAGGAAGTCGTCAACGCGTCTCCCTGTGGCCTTCATTCGAGTTGGAAATTGCAGAAGCTCATGAACAAGATCAGGGGTACCAAAAACACGACAACCTGCAAGCTCACATAGATTCCCACTGTGAGATTAGCTCCGACCCTTTCGGATTTCGGGAATCCGATTATAGCCGTAGTATAGTAGGAGACACCGAGAAACCACATTAGCAGGAAAACCGCGTAAGAGCGGGGCAATAGGGACATAGAGGTGATCGAGATTGCGCCAATGGAGGCCAAGAAAACCAAACTGTTGAGGGCAGTGAATATGTACAGATCTGAGCCGTTCAGGATAATGTTTCCGGCTTGATGTGGTTTTTCAACAGCAATGCCGCTGGAACTGGCAGTCACGGCAGTGGAATTGGCTGCGGGTTTTGAAGAGTTATCCCCCAGTATCCTCCTGGAGGACTGAGCGCGGCTTGGTAAGTGGCGGTCGCGATCAACGTAGACACTGTAAGGATTATGTTGCGAGCAGACTCGTCCTGGCGGCCCAACGAAAATGTGAACTTCTCAAAAGCAGTTAGTTCCATGCTTAAAAACTCTGATAGAGAGAGTCCGGCATATTTTTTTGCTCCGCCGCGTCCTCTACTACGTCTAAACAACTTCGCAAGATTTTGAAGAATTCCAGTGCCTCCTTCTTCGCATCTTTTATGGTAATCCAATGTAACGGATTGATCTGGAAGAAATGCAAAGGGCACAAAATGAAGTATATATCTCTTGAATTTAAATTGCTGCATTGTCACTAGCCTTACTATTGTGCACAAATTCAGCTCATGCCATATAAGTTTGAGGGATAAGGACGCTAAAAGTGGTAACTTTCAGATGACGCTCACTTGACAGTCATAATTTTTTTTTTTTTCGATTACTTGAGTGACATGACTTTTGAAAAGACGCTCATTTGAGTTTCCTATAACTTTCAATCGATTATTTAAATGCCATAACTTTCAATCGATTATTTCCATAAATTCAAAAAAAAAAATCATATAAGTGTCGGAAATCCAACGTGGCATGGCACCTATGATGAATGTTTTTTTTAAATTATGATATTCAGGCAATCGATGGAAAAGTTATATAGCACTTAAGTGATTATGTCTTTCAAATGAGTATCATACGAGTCATACGAAAGTTATGACACTCGAGTGATCGGCAAAAAAAATACGACCCTCAAGTGAGCGTCAGACAAAAAGTATGACAACTGTGATGTCATTTTTCCCTAAGTTTGACAAATAAGCCCAAGCATGTGTAATCTTAGGCATTGAAAATAGAAGTAAAAATTGTTTGAGAGTAGTTAAAAACACATCACTGAATAACATTAATTTCTTGTCAAACATGGAACTTCGATTACTATTGACAGGTTTTAACAATATAATTGTGAAGATTCTAATTACTATCCTTTACACAGGTTACTAGATTAAGTGAGTATTTTGACTATATTGAGTCTATTAATCAAATACTAATTAGGATTATCTCACAAGTTTAATATCGGTCAGTGTTAAATTTATAATTTCCAATGCTTAATTGGGTTTTCACATAGGCCCACATGTGACTATTAAATTGAACAAAACAATTAAAAAAAATCTACATACTCATATTATCACTATCTTAATATGAATTTTGCCAATAGGCATGTGGCCCCTACTTGGTAAAGGAATTGGAGGATGGGGACCCTAGTATCACAGGTGTGGGATTTGAGTCCCGCGGCCTCAAAAAGGCAGAGCAAAAGTCAAAAAAAGTTAAAGAGTTAGAGATAGGATAGACCCAAAAAAATGAGTATTCGACTTTTTTTTAAAAAAGAACTACTTGTTGGCCTAAATTTTCCAACCCATCTGAATGGCATTTATAAATTTGGATGGAGTAATTTGGAGAGAAATAAAATGATTAGAGTAATCACTAAGTGAACAAACGAAGGTGAAAGAATGGATCAACCTGTGAAAATTGTATTCAATATGAGAGTGGAGCCGACCTTCTCGTGATGTCCATCCCTCCTAATCCCTTTTCTTCTCTCCATAAAAACAAAATAACAAACAAACAAACGAGGTGATCCTGTTCAAATCTCCTCTCTCTCAATGTTTCTAACATCATGTATTTTCAACTCCTGGTATTTCATTATCATAACATTTGTTCCGGGACTAGAGAATGTCGAATCAAGGATCGAACAGTAAAAGTACGAACGACCATGAAATCGTTAAACTTTACCTCAAGTTGCTCAAGACTTTGCTGAAGATTTTGCTGCTCACGTTGCTCAAGTGGCGGCACTATAGATGCAACAATATCAAAGACATTCTTACGATCTTGGTCTTTCCAGTACACGATTTCTATCTTATGGACTCGCTTAAGCCATCCAAACAAAACCATTAATGCATGGGAGTTGTGTTTCTTGGCGCAACGTGAACCATGGGTTTCGTATTGGTTTAATGTCAAGTCTTCAATGGAGGATTTGCAAGCGAATAGGAATTCGGCCAGGAGTTCTAGGAGCTCCTTGCTCTCCTGCTCATTGTCTCCTTTTTCCCCGGCTACAAAATGCAAGGGGGTGATCCCGCCTCGCCCTCGGACTCGGATCAACTCGGGGTCAAGGTTCATCAGAGCCCTCACAATGTCATAATGCTTCTTTTGCAAAGCCAAGTGCATGGGGCTGTGACCCCCTTGATTCAGCTTTCGAGCGAACGACGGCTTCAAGATGGCTATCTCCATGGCCACTTTAGTTTTTCCCTTGTCCGCGGCAATGTGTAGTGGAGTATTAGGAAGGGACCCTCGGATATGTCATCTAAGAGCTTTTCTTCCTCCTCAATTAAGCTTATATAGCTTATCAACATCGTCATTTTCGATTGCCAGTTCAAGCTGAGAGCTCCTCTCTTCTTTTTTTTCGGCCGGACTCTTGCCCATTGTTTTGACGAGGGAAATGGAGGAGCAGAAAGGGGGCTTTGCTAGGTGATGATCGATGGAAGTAGCAAACTTGCAAACTCATATATAGTGCCACAGTCAACGAAAATTTAATTAGGGGAGTCAACAATGTACAGGTGGGCCCAATGGCAGGTTGGGGTGACTGGGGCCCAATATATCTCAGACTCTCGGGAAATCGTCAGACTTGGTAATTTTATGCGCCTCTCTCCCTTTCCCGCTTTTGCTCTTTCGCTTCTTGTTACGAGAGTATAAAATAAAGAGCGATATTATCTAGGTAAGTGACTTTTACCACTTTTATGTTTTGCAAGAATTGCATGTTATGATTTTTCCAGTAGGAAAAACTATACCGTGTCATGGCCCGGAAGTCGAACTGTAAAGTTGTATGGTATGCTCTTTCTCAAAAATGGATCAAGCAGTTAATATTCTAGAGCCTTAGATGAATTTTGTTTGGAAATATTTTGGATCGAATGTTATTTATATTGGTGATATATATATAAATAGGCGGCATGTTGTATTATGGTTTCGATTTGATACTCGTTAACGACAAACCAATTTTGTTTGGGAGCTTAATCGCGGCAATGTGTTTTTCGAGGCTTAATCAGAGTGAAGTGATTTCCGAAGCTTAACAATAGCGGATATGATTTTCTTGCCTCATCACCTGGTGAAGCGTGATCGTAAGGTCCTCTTGACATGAGCATAGTATGAGTTTGACATATGCTGGCAATACTATATCACATTGTTTATGATATGGTGCATATGTTATGATTTTATGCGCAATGCTTGTAAAATGAATTGTTTATGATATGGTGCGTATCTTATGATTTTATGCGCAATACTTGTAAAATGAGTGAATGCAATGCATACTGTTTCTAAAGCTGCATTATTCTATGCTTGATCCCATAGGAATGATGATTTTGCTCACAAGTGAGTTCTCTCTCTCTCTAGTCTAATCCTCTTTTTTTTTTTCTTTTTTTTTTTTTTTGTTATCTCTCCATGTAAAATAAAGAGCGAATAAATTAAGTTGAAAGAAAAATAAATAAAGATAAAAAAAAAGAAGCAAACGTGCCATTCCCTACCATTAACACATCGAATCTTTCTCAGGTAACAGAAAAGCATTCACGCCTTACTTGTTATTGCTAATCCCAAACTAAAGAAGATAATTTACAGAATTTATTAATACATTTGAGGAGTTAAGAGCACCAAACCTGCTTCCTCCTTTATTGGTAACTAGTCCACTTATAAACCTACGCGCACGATTATCTCCTCGAGATCATGACCTCGCATCAATTCTTTGATTCGATTCAATATATGGAGGTGATCTACTCGTTATTATAATGGTTTATTGAATGAAAATTTCGAGTTTCATTTTTAGCATTCAATTAGGTTGGAAGATAAAGCTCTATAAATCATGGATGCACAACAAATTTGACAATTTATTTATAAACTGGTAAGTTATTAATGGGTTATTCATCGCTTGGTCCTCTTTAATGTAACGGCAGTTGTGCTTTCCATAATCATATGTCAGATGGCCACAATAATAGTTCACTTGCTTTTTGATCTCAAAGCATTTAACCCAAAAGTTTCAGGAATGCTCTCTTAAATTATAATTACGTACTGCAATACTGTAATGCAAAATTAGTTTACATAGCTAGAATTTTATTTTGGGGAGGGGTTAGATATTTAAACTTAAATATCTCATATCCTATGACTATCAAAAGTCGACCTTTAGTTGGAATTTCGAAACAACCATATAAATTATTATAATTAACTCAAATAAGAATGATAACTTTGTTCTAGAGTTTGTTGCTTGAGCTTTACCAATAAATATAGATAAATTATTGAAGCGTTGATAATTTTGAAAAGTGTTTGGTAACTACAACTAGTGGATAAGCTCCTCAAAAAAGATGTTAGTAAATTATAGGAATAGATTATACTTTTGAAACAATAAAAAATATATTGGTAAGTGGACTCAAATCAGAATTGGTACTTTCGTGCAAGAGTTGATGACCTTGACACGTCAATCAGCTCTGCAATGAGCCCGAGTAAATTATTGGAATAGTTAATAATTTCAAATAATCAAATGTACGTTGGTATAACTCAAATAAGAGTTGGTAACTCAAGCTTCGCAATTAAATTTGTTAATCTTTTGAAAAAAGTTGCGCAAGGTTTAAAAGTGTTGGTAATTTTTACGAGTGTTGGTAACTTTAACATGTTGGTAAGCTTCGTAAGTAAATACTGTTAAACTATTGGAATAGTCTGTACTGTTGAAACAATCAAATAAACTTTGGTAAGTGAACCTAACTAAGAGTTGCTAATTTTGCATGAGTGATTTTAACACTTTTTAAAAATCCTCAAAAATTTCCTTAAATTATTGGAACAAAAAGTAATTTTTGAAAAAAAAACCATTGACAACTGATTGAAATAAAGTTGAAAATTCCTACAAGAGTTTATAATTTAAACTCCACAAAAAATGTTACTAAGTTATTAAGAGAACTAGTAATTTTGAAATAAGTTGGTAATTTTTGTAAGAATTGGTGACTTTAATCCAATGATAAGTTCACAAATGCATGTTGTGGACTATTGGAACAGCTGGTAATTTTGCGGCTATCAATAAACGTTGGTAAGTGGACTCAAATAAGAATTAGTAATTTCATATTTTAGTTAGTAATCTTATCGGTTGGTAAGCTGCGCAAATAAATGTTGGTAAATTATTGCTAAATTGGTAATTTTGAAGAAATCAAATAAAAGTTAACAAGTGACTCAAACATTAAGCTAAAATTAGTTGGTGACTTAAAGGGAGAAAATGGACAAGTCAGTTAAATTAAGGTTGGTAATTTTGAATAAAAGTTAGTATCTTTACTAATCTTAGAAGTATATGATAAAAAGTTCAACCCAAAAGTTTAAGTTAATATGGGATAATATTTCAACACTCCCACTCATGAGTAAGCCGGAATTGGTTAGATGGGGTTGGACGATGTACACGAAAGGGATAGCGTGGTTTAATAGTTAAATGCTCCAACACTCTCCCGGTCCGATACTTTGTAAGATTTTATGATATCACCGCTAATTATTCTAAAAGTTTAAGCTGATAAATGAAGGGAGATCGCATGAATATATAGAGAATATAAGATCTGTTGTTAAGCGATATTGGATAATATTTCAACTCCCCTCTTACGTGCAATAAGTATTGGTACTTTCAAAAAAAAACTATTGGTAACTTGATAATATGTTTTTGGCTAAATAAGTATACATATGAACGATTTGTGAAAAGAAGAATAATGTCTGTCTTTGTTTTCTCAAAGTTGAAAATGTGACGACTACTCGGAAGACCATAAAGCAAAGTGATGCTCTATCTCATTTACCCGACAAGCTTCTTCTATTTTCTTCTTTTTTTTTTTTTTTTTTTTTTTTTTGCTGTTTGTCTCGCTATATCTCGAAAAGAAGAATAATGTTTCACTTTTGCTTCCCTTTTTTTTTTTTTTTGTTTTCGAAAAGATTCGATGCTTTTTTTTGGTATTTTCAGTTTGCCATCACGTGTAAAACGTTTGTACTGTCATGTCTTTATTCCATTCTTTGTCGGGAAAAAAGGAGAATCCTTGGAGACGAAAAGTATTTTGCATACTTGACAAGTAAATAGCTTCTTCAATCTTGATTACTGGCGATATAAAGGCTTTATTGCTTGTAGCTAACAAAAGACAACATAAAGGCCATAGGTAAAGATATCATATAATATAATGTTTGTGTGATCATGTATTTAATGTGTTAGGCTCCAGCCTCATTAAAAGTGTTTCTTTGTTTCTTATGATGACGTTGGCACAGGGCAAGTAATCTAAATCTGCTCAAGTCATCCATGTGTTCAGCAGAGACTAAATTAATCACTAGTTGGACCATCAATTCATATATTATAGATTCAATCTATTGTCTGCCCTACCACACCAAAGAAAACAAAGAAGACAAATAGTCCAGACCCAATTTGGGGAGAGCACATTCTCAAAAAGTGGAAGCAATTCTTCTTTTTTATGTTCTAAAAACATTTATGAATTGTTATTTAATCGATCAATCCTTCAAAATTATGAGGTAAAGTCACAGCGAAGGTTAATACTTTACTACAATTGCTATTGGATGTTCAAATTTATTTTTCAATTTTTTCCCTTTGATACTTTCCTTCAGTATTTTTTTTTCATTTTCCCTTCCCGTAATCCCCCAACCCCTCTCTCTCTCTCTCTCGTGAAACAATCACCTGTTCGGACCTTACCAGAAGTGAACCACTAAAGAAAAGCTAATGAATTGCGGGCAAAGACTTAGTGCATACTCTCCCAAACCCATACCAATCGCTAGGGCTCATTTGGAAATTAAACCAAATTGAGTGAACACAATGCATTCTCATTTTTAAAGTTGCATTATTCCTTGCTTGATTCCATAGGAATGGTGATTTTGTCCTTTTTTTTTTGGTGTTTGTCTTGCTATATCTCGACTCCTTTTTTGTATTTTCACTTAGCTATCACGTGTAAAACATTTGTACTGTCATGTCTTTATTCCATTCTTTGTCGGGAAAAAAGGAGAATCCTTGGAGACGAAAAGTATTTTGCATACTTGACAAGTAAATAGCTTCTTCAATCTTGATTACTGGCGATATAAAGGCTTTATTGCTTGTAGCTAACAAAAGACAACATAAAGGCCATAGGTAAAGATATCATATAATATAATGTTTGTGTGATCATGTATTTAATGTGTTAGGCTCCAGCCTCATTAAAAGTGTTTCTTTGTTTCTTATGATGACGTTGCACTACAAAAAAAATTGTTTTTGCGACGGAATTTGCGATGGAAATTTCGGAAAAATCCGTCGCAAAATCAAATTTATGACGGATTTTGCGACGGAAAAATTCCGTCGCCATCGGGCGTTGTCGCAAATTTTTGCGACGGAAAATTCAAAAAAATCCGTCAGAAATTTGCGACGGACCAAATCCGCCGCAAAATTCGCCGCAAATAATCCGTCGCAAATTTGGCGACAAACTAATTCCGCCGCAAAATTGCCGCAAAATCCGTCGCAAATTCCATCACAAATTTGCGACGAACACATTCCGTCGCAAAATCCGGCGCAAATTGTCGCAAATTCCGTCGCAAATTTGCGATTTAACTCAGTCCGTCATAAAATAATTTGTAGCAAAATTTGTCACAAAATTAAATGCGCAATTTATTTTCCGTCGCAAATTTGCGACGGATTTATTTTCCGTCCGCAAATTTGCGATGGATTTATTTTTCCGCCGCAAAATTTGTCGCTAATTTGGCACGAATTTTTTTTGTTTGTAATTTGCGACGAACTTACTCGTGGCAAAATTAAACCGCAAATTTGTCACTTAAAATTTTGACTTTTTTGCCATGAACATTATTCATGAACAAATTTAGCAATGATTTTTATTAATTCTTTAGCGACGAACTCTGCGATTTAATATCGCTTTAGGGACGAAATTAGCAATGAAATTTTATTTTTGTAACGAACTTTTATAATTTGTGATCATACAATAAAATCATTTATTTTATTTTTGATTTTAAACTTAATTAAAAGCAAAATTAATTTCTGAAATTTATATTTAACATTGATTAAGCACTTAATAACATCAAAATATTATAATAATATGAAAATGAAATACATTCATCTATATTTTCCACAAGAATGACATAAATATTTTTCTTTATAGTATACATAATGAGAGAATAAATAATATTGCATAATAACTAATCTTGCACAATAAACAATGACGACAGAAATGAATCAATGACCATCTTTTAGCTCCTGCCACTTTGATTCCGCTTCATTTTCATGCAAATCAGTCTCTGATGAGGATATAATAGCCTCATACTCTTGCTTCTGCCTCTTGAGATTAGTTGCAAGGTTAGCTCCTGCAGATATGAGAAGGAATGATCAAGCATGTTTGTCTACCCAAATAAGAAAAAAATCCCGAACTCTGCAATCTAAACAATAAAATCTTAACGAGCACTTTTAACTGATGATGCATGCTACGGATATTGTACTTTATGAAGTTGGAGGACACACTGATGGAAAATCAAGTATTCACAACCTCTCATATGCACACACGGGGAAATTTCACATATAGATGTCAATAGGGACTAGAGGCAAAGAAGAAATGTTGACTTTTAAATAGAATGTACCTGTGTTCAATATGAAGAGATCATTATAATATACTTCTTCATCATCATCAAGAGATTTTCCACACCCACCAAATATGAACAGCCTTTTACCCACAAGTGCTGCACTATGACCCTCCCTTGCCTCTGGTCCTTCCCCTCTAATACTTGGTGATATCCATGTATGAGAAGCTACAAAACAGATTTGCAAATTACATTAAAAAGAACCCAACTTCTCTAATGCAAGTGTAATGGAAAGATACACACATTATTAGGCGACAAGACTGTATGGCCACAGACGGGAGAAATTGAAATGGTAAATGTAACTTACAAGTGTCTAGTATATGCAAATCCCTGAGAGTGTTCATCCCATCTGTCCCACCAAACACAAACAAATTGTCACCAACATTAGTACAGCTATGGCTGTCCCTTGGAGCAGGTGGCGTGCCTTTTTATCGTGGGTTGGCTCCATGTTTGCTTCACTGCGAGTCAGATAAAACTAATTATCAATCAAAAAGAAAATCACAACATACAAAGACAAGCAAGAGCAGATTAATCTCTTTCTCTCCCCCCGGGTCATTAATTAAGACTATGGTAAAAGAGATCGCTTCTCATAGTTCAACAGCTTCCACATGACACACTAGCTAAGTTCCAATGGAACACGAGATCATGACTCAAAAACTAGAAGGCCACAGAAGTTGGAAGTACACCAAGAGCCATCCCTCACAAAAAAGTCATGAAGTTGGAAAGCTCCACAATGGCCCCACTATCCAAACTTCCAAGGTCTTTACATCAAGAAGGCGATATCTACTCTATCATCTAGGAGAAGAATCTAACATCCCAAAAAAAAAATTCTTTAACAGGCATGATGCTTGATAGTTCACCATTTTGGATATGTCATTGCCATTCAATCAAAGATAAAGAGATTATTCAATTTCTCTTTTCTTTGCAGTTTTCCCCTAGCAGGATGATCATCAATTTAAGGACATTCTCCACTACGGTACCCAAGAGGGTGCAACCCACCAAATCATGTCAAATACAACATACAAATCAATAGCATCCACATATCTACTACCTACTGTAGACCAAGATTTTGAAGGTTAGGGATATATTCAGAAACAAATTTTGTGCATGCTTCAATGAATAATGATATGAGATAACAGCCCTTAAACACGTATCTAAGAATTGCCCCCCTTATCTCAAATTCATCTTGACTTTGCTCCGAAAAGATCTCACTGAAGCCCACCCCCCACGCCAAGCTCTTCATCCATCAAGCTTTCACACAATCGTTCTTAAATCAGTTCTAATATTCTCTCAAGCAAATCGTCAAACAAGTAGCATGCGACTCAAGAAATGAGATTCCTATTTGATTCCGACACGATTCTGGATCAAGAAATGATGTGTAGGTGCCTAAATCATGTTATTCTACAACAAATAGCCTTATTTCATCAGATTTTCACACAAACTCGAAAATCGATTCAATGTCTCTCGGCCAAAACAGTACAAATACGAGAAAGAAGCCTTATCTGGTTTGGAAGCAGCGTGAAGTCTTCACGATTGTCTTCGAACAGGAACACGACAGCTCGGGGAGTCTTCTGGTGTGGCTAAACAGTAACGAACAACACCCACTCGCACTTCTGATGTAGCGAACCGCGGTGTCTCATGTATCTGAAATGGCGATTACAGGGATTGTTCTCCAGCAACGATGAACAAATGACGGAAGAAGGGGAAGAAATTTGCCGGAATTCCTCCGCACAAGCAGAGAAACCGAACGCTCTCTTCTCCAAGAAACCTTTCTTCCCCCCAGCCATTTTCTTCTGATTCATCCTTCTTCAGTCGAGTGAGTATAGATCTCTCTCCTCCTCTTGCTCCGCCTCCTCCACCTCTAATTTCTCGGGAGCTCCTCCTTGCCCTCGACAGGGAGGAGCCGCCGCCCTGCAGGCTCCGGAGGCCATGCGCGAGGAGGATTCGTGGGAGGAAGTGCGGGAGGAAGTGCGAGGAGGAGTCGTGGGAGGAAGTCAGGGAAGGCCATGAGCAAGCGCAAGAGGTTTGGGGCTATGGGGGGAGGGAAGAAGCAGAAGCGAGAAGGAGTACAGTGAACGAGAAAGAGGGAGAGAGAGGGAGAATGGTGAGCGAGAGAAAGAAATTGGGGGTGAGGGCGGGGATTCAGGGCGCACTTTTTTAAATTACGTTAGCGACGGACTTAAAAAGTTCGTCGCTAATTTGCGACGCACTTTTTTCAGTTCGTCGCAAATTAGCGACAAACCTTATGTTCGTCGCAAATTTTTGCAACGGATTATCTTTTTTTTTCGTCACAAATTTGCGACGGATTTATTTTCCGTCGCAAATTTGCGCCTTATTTTATTTCCGAAACAAATTTGCGATTTAATGTTTATTTTCCATCGCAAATTTGCGACGGATTTAGTTTCCGCCGCAAATTTGTGGACGGATTTTTTTTTCCTTCAAATTTGCGACGATTTTAGTTTCCGCCGCAAATTTGCGACGGATTTTTATTTTCTGTCGCAAATTTGTGGACGGATTTTTTTCCGTCGCAAATATTCCATCGCAAATTTGCGACGGATTTAGATTCCGCCGCAAATTTGCGACGGATGTTTATTTTCCGTCGCAAATTTGCGACGGATTTAGTTTCCGTCGCAAATTTGCGACGGATTTTTCTTTTCCGTAGCAAATTTGCGACGGAAACTAAATCCGTCGCAAATTTGGCGACGGAAAATAAACTTCCATCGCAAATTTGTTTCGAAATAAAATAAGACGCAAATTTGCGACGAAATAAATCCGTCGCAAATTTGCGACGAAAAAAAATAATCCGTTGCAAAAAATTTGCGACGAACATAAGGTTCGGCCGCAAATTTGCGACGAATTTGGGACGGAATTTTTCCGTCGCCAAATTTGCGACAATTTTTGGCGACGGATTTATTTTCCGTAGCAAATTTGCGACGAATTTTTCTGACGGATTTATAATTCCGTCGCAAATTAGCGACGGAAAATAAATCCGTCGCAAAAATCCGTCGGAAATTTGCGACGGAAATTTTTCGTCAACCTTTGCGACGGAATTAGAATCCGTCGCAAAGTTGGTCGCAAATTAGCGACGAAAAATTTCCGCGTCGCAAATTTCTGTCGCCAAAATTCATGTTTTTTGTAGTGTTGGCACAGGGCAAGTTATCTAATTCTGCTCAAGTCATCCATGTGTTCAGCAGAGACTAAATTAATCACTAGTTGAACCTTCAATTCATATATAAAAGGTTCAACCTATCATCCGCCCTACCACATAAAAGAAAAGAAAGAACACCAATAGTCCATACCGAATTTGGGGAGAGCACATTCTCAAAAGTGGAAGCAATTCTTCTTTTATGTTCCAAAAACATTTATGAATCGTTATTTAATCGATCAATTCTTCAAAATTATGAGATAAAGTCACATCCTATATTTATAAAGTTGTTAATACTTTACTGAAATTGCTATTGGATGTTCAATTGATTGTCCCTTTTCAATTTTTTCCCTTTGATCCTTTCCTTCAGTATTTTTTTCATTTTCCCTTCCCGTAATCCCCCCCCCCCCCCCTCTCTCTCTCTCTCTCTCGTGAAACAATCGCCTATTGGGACCTTTCCAGAAGTGAACCACTAAAGAAGAGCTAATGAATTGCGAAGCAAAGACTTAGTGCGTACTCTCTCAAGCTCATACCAATCACTACTTTGGATTTTTAATTTAATTAATTAAACATTCAAATCAATTTATTTTGGAGTCACCACTAATCTATTATCGGTCAATTAGAAATCTAAGTAAAATGTGGGAGAATATCTTATTTTGAGAATCGAAGATTTCATGGATACGAGGACTTAATTACACTAGATGGATCTAATACCCTTTCAGTACTTTTTTTGTTTATTTAAAAATATTTTGCAAGCATGATTGGTTAATTTTAATTCTAAACCACTTAATGCAATGGATGATCATGCAGGTACATAGACAGAAATTTAACACTCCATAATTAAAGAGATAAATAAATTACTTAGGGAAATAGGAAAACCTTGATGCCCTAAGCAATAGTAAAGCTCCATCATGTCCAACACAACAAGTGTTTTGCAAAATGTTAACTCAAGACCAAACGATGCATGTGTGGCCTCAACATGATTTCTAAATGCAATATTAATTAATTCTTTTTGGTTTTTCTTTTCATGATATGCAATATGAATAATGACTGAAATGCCATTACTAATTAAACCTATTTACACAACTTGATTATTGAAACATTGACATTAAGGCATGTGACTCTCTAGATGATATGCAACATGAATGTTATAGAATTAATAAATTTATTGTACGATCAAATGTAGCCTATATGAGATATGGATGCAATATTTTTAAATCTTTTTTTTATGAGTTAAAATAGGAAACTGAATAAACCTGCACGATATATGTTAAATCTTAAACATGCATTAAATAAAGTTTATACTTTCCTAAATAGCTATGTAATTCCTAATGCACCTAGGATATAAATTTCTAAATTAGAAAACATGCATCAAATGAGTGAATGCAAAGCATACTCGTTTCTAAAGCTGCATTATTCTTTGCTTGATCCCATAGGAATGATGATTTTCACGGCTCTCCTCTAAATTAAAATTTTTACTCTTTTTTATTTCTTCATGTAAAATAAAGAGCGAATAAAGCTGAAAGTAAAATAAACAAAAGGAAAAAAAAAAAAAGCAAAAGTGCCACTTCCCTATCATTAACTCATTGAATCTTTCTCAGCTAATAGAAAAGCATCCACCCCTTAGGGTATGTTTGGTAACATTTTGTTCAAGGGAATAATTTCTTTTAAGAAATAGTTTTTTTATTTATATTCACTGGATAAGTTTCTGAGTAGAAGAACACTTTTAGTAGTTGCACAAAATTTCTATTCTCAAGATAGAAAAAGAACATAATAGTGTTTGATACAACCCTAAAAAAAATTTGACTTGGAATTTTTTTAGTTTTTTATAATTTTCTAAAATTTATCGAAGTTTTTGAATTTTTTTTTCTTTTCTTTTTTTCCTCACTTCTTCTTCCTCCTCTACCTAGTCGCTAGACCTCGGTGATGGACAACAACCGGCCTCGTCAGCTCCCGGCGAGGCTCAACCTTGCCTAGCCACCGCAAGGTCGGCCTCTCTAGGCCTAGCGAGGCCAACCTTGTGGTGGTTGGGTGAGGTCGAGCCTCACCGGCCCTCGTCTCTAGCAGATTGCTAGGGCCGGTCGCCGTCCATCGCTGAGGCGTGGGGATCAGCTAGAGGAGAAAGAAGAACAATGGAAAAAAAAGAAGAAAATGATCTTGTTTCATAAATTGGTCCCTGGAATAAAAAAATAGATTTTTTTAACTTCTTATTTCTGTTCTAAATCTATTCCATGGTCACTTTTTTTTTATGAGGAAAAGAAAAATTTACTGACGTTAATAAACAGATTTCTATTCTAGGGAACAAAACAATAGAGAAATAGAGAAATAGGAGTGTTACCAAACAACCCTTACTTGTTATTATTAATCCCAAACTAAAGAAGATGATTTGCATAATTTAATATACATCTGAGGAGTTAATAGCACCGGCCCTGCTGCCTCCTCCATTTGAATAGAGTCCACTTATAAACCTAAGCACACCACTATCTTCACAGCTCAGGACCTCACGTCAGTTCTTTGATTTGATACAATAAAGGAAAACGAGTTCTCCACTCGTTATTATAACGGTTTATCGAAAGAATATTTCAAGTTTCAAGTTTAGCATTGAATTAGCTTGGAAAATAAAGCTCTTTAAATCGTGGATGCATGACAAATTTTACAATTTATTTATAAACTGGTGAGTCACTGATGGTTTTTTCATCACTTGCTCCTCTGTAATGTAATTGGCAATTAACATTGCTCTAACTCATTTCCGGTTCTCCTGCTATAGATTCCTAACTTGTCGACAGATATATCCTATCCAACGGTCATCCGCAAATGCACTTGTTGACCAGCACCTTGTTAGACTTGATATCAACACGATACAATGCTCCTTATAACTTGATAATAGCATGTACCCTTATCACTGGTCTGTTGGTTTTGTCCACGGTCAAATTGTGTAGAACAACTTGCTATCATCATTCAATAATCCTCCCGAGTATGTCACCTTCCAAAAACTTTACGTTGATGATAGATCGACCGTGGTACCTCTAAATCCTCATCAACACCTAGTTATATTTGTCTTGTTCTCCGCCTGTCAAGATCCTCATCCTTATGATCCGATCCATCTTCAGTGAACTCACAACAACCATCGATATTATCAGTCTTCCTAAAATCATCACCAGGTCATTACGATGAACATCTACACTTATCACGAAGATCATTGAGAATTGTTTTGGAATCATCAAAATATCATAGGGATGTTTTCCCCACAAAGAGCATTAAGAACCATCATCCAAGAGAGTGACAAGATAATAAAACCCATTTCTTGTGATTGATTCTTGTGGGTTCGGGTTTAATCTAAAATTGGGAACACTTATGAGTGAATATGATCGAATGATTCTAATCTCTTCTTTGCCGATTATAATGAAACCATCTTTTCAATCTCTCCCCATGGAGTTGGAACATCGTCAAACCAAATAAATCCATTATATTCAAGTTTCATTTCTGCAATCTATTTCTTACTCAAATAATTTTTTCTGTGCTTTTGTTCATGATTCCGTATTAGTCGTAACAAATCACATTTTAGAGATAGAAAAATTCATTATGGGTCCCATAAAAAGAATACAAATTTCCATGCATTTCTTAACTTACGAATGATTTTGACCACTTATCATTCATACATGAATCTATCCTATCATATTTTCTTGGTAGGTAGTGATATATAGCAATAGAATAAGGTTTATTTGGCATTTTTGGGTTCTATCTTCTTACATTCAACCTTATGTTTCGTGGCAAGTCACTTGAAAGGTCACTTTTTAAGACAAGATGTTAAAAGCAAAATTAACGACATTGAATATATAGTATCTGTTTTCACATGCATTTTTATGCTTCGTCGTAATTCTTTTTCCTTTCAGTTTATTTTTTTCTTTTTATTTTGGATTTTTCATGTTGATTCTCTCATTGTAAATATTTTTCTAGTAAATCGACCTTAGTCGCATATGATTCGTCAAATCATGGAATCAGTGTATTTTCGATGACTAGTAAGTAATCCATGGGAATCACTTCAGAGACCTATAATTTGATACTTCAAGAAACACTAGGCAGAGTAACACTCACTGTTTAATTAGGGTAGTTTCGCTAATTTTAGTACTAAGTCGTCGATCATTATAGCAATTGCACTGGTTCAAGTTTAACCCAAAGTAACATGAAGAGACTGAAACTATTTGGCCAGCGAGGAAAAGGAAAAAGAAACTTAAACTAGTAAAATTTGATGTTCACATGCAATCAATGTGAATTGCTTAGGCTATCATCATAAACATGGTGGAATCCGAATGGTCAAGTTCTTCATTGAATCCTTGTGGGCTCTCAAGCTAAGGCCTATCACTATTTTTTAGGTGTCACATATTACATCATGTGACAACGTGGCCGACCGTTCTTGGACTGACTTGTCGGGCCACGCATGAATAGGCCTAGTTTCAATTTTTGGGCCATCGGTTAATGTTTGTGGTGAAAGATTGTGGTCGGTCCATAACAGAGCCCATTCCATCCATGCCCGATTGAGAAAGTCATTGTTCTGTTAGCCGTTTCGTTTTACTTAAAAATAAATAATCAAAAACATTTTTCTAAAAATGATCGTTTGTACCTCTTGAAATAATTAGTTAATGAAAATTTTTTTAATTATCAATAACAATTTATTAAATATTTTCGTGAACGGTGAAAATATTTTTCATCGATTCATTTTTGTAAGCAATACAAACTATCATTTTCTGAAAATTATTTTTCAAATGATTTATTTTTCATGAAATAAACAAAGCCTTATTTAAAGATTGACCCACATGCATTCACCTACCATCTTTTTACGGATTAGTATTAGATCTGCCACGTCACATGACGTCTTCCACACAAGCGCGTTGGTGGCAAGATAGCAATCTCATGCAATCAACGAAGCTTATCACAAGCCTACTAGGTTGGATCTAGTGCAAAATATTATCTTGTAATACACAAATGCATGTCTAAATATATTTGCAATCTTTAGTTTGATCTGTGTTATATAAGTCAATTTAGAATCAATAGGTCGAACTCAGATATAAATTAATATTTCCACAAAATTGGACAATTTTAAGACTCGAGCCATGTAATTTTTTTTTCAGTGTTAGAGTGTTTGACAGTTGTAACTTCTCGATTTTAGTTTTCTTTGGGCTTTGATTCAACAGTTGCATGAACAACTACAGTTCGAGGAGGGGCCATTGGTTCGACCCCTACTGCTTGGTTCAAGTTGATGATTTTGCACAAATGGAAGCATGGATAGATAGACTTTATATTCGAGCAAAAAGAATTTCGAGGAGCTCGAGGGGCATAAACAGTACCCTGGTCGCCGCAGAAGGCGAGGAGGTGATGATCGCGATTACTATGACAGACGGATGGTTGACATGATGGAGCCTGTCATGGAGATCACCGCCAAGAATTGTGACACCGTTGTCTAAGAGAGTTCCGTGAATTCCTAGCAAGGTTCCTTATTTAATGGATTTTTGAACCGGAAATATTTTATTGCAGATGCATATCATCTTTTGCATTTGCACATATATTTCCAAAGATCGACAAGCAAATCTGTTCGCTTTTAGATTGAAGGGAGATGCTTTTTAGTTTTTTGGGATCAAGTGCAGATTGAGCGAGAAAGAGCAAGTAAATCGCCGATTAGAATGTGGCATTAAATATGAAATCGGTTAAGGCAACAATTTTCATGGAGTAATGATCGAGCTGAACAAGCCAGCTTCATGTTAACCTCTATAACAACAACCAAAAAACGATCGATGCTTCTATAATTGCCGTTGATAAGGTTGTTGTTGAGAGCATGAGGTGGAAGTTTTTTATATTCCCTCTTCAAGGAAGAGCTTGAGGAAGAATCTCATCAGGGTGAGCACGTCTTTCATGACGACGGAGAGATGCTTTTAGAGAAAAGCCCCTCCCGTATTGATCTGAATACAGATATAAACGAGATTTGGGCGGAGAAATTTGAAGCAGAAATTTGAAGCGATAGAAAATGGAAAGATGAACAGAGGAACCAAAATTGATTTCATTATGCCAGGAAATTAAAAAAAAAAATCAATTGATGGATCGATCTTGCAGTTTGGTCGGGATCTTTTCTTGAAGCAAGAATAATAGATTGATTTTGCAGATATGGTTCCAAATTCCAAGAGGATTTTAGCACATATGCTTTATTAGATAACCCGACTTTTCAAAAAACCTCGAGGTCGAGCCTTTTTTCTAATAAAAGGAGTAAGTTTGGATTTATGTCTTTTATTCGATGAATTTAGGATGGTGAAGTCCGATATTTCCTTCTTTAATGTAGTTCGTTTAGGATATTCACTTAGTATATAATATATGAGTTTATTATTTCTATTATTTTTAACATTTTAAATTAGTTGATATAATTTCATTTTATATTGAAAAATACCATAGGATCTAGTTGATTTTTTAGGTTTAGCTAGGCTTTTGTTATGTGCTCAATATTTCCTTTTCGGTTACTTTATCTAGTAAGATTTTTTAGAGAAAAGGTTGCAACTGTATTAATTTTGTTATGTTTTGTAGGATCATGTAGTTTGCATCTTTCCAGAAATAAAACAACCTAAAGAGATTTTCGTCCGTGCGCGCTACGCGCCGGGCGTTCGTTGTTTCTTGAAGTCGCGACTCGGTGCTTTTTTTTCCGCTGCTTCGTAGTTGAAATAGGGAAAAGAAAAAGCTAATCGAAGTCTCGACTTCAAGCAAGAATAAAAGGCCTCCCCCGGGATCAAGTAATTAATAGACGAGTCCATTACACGCAAATAATAAGGAGAGTCTAGTCCTTGCAAACCTCAAGACTAGACGACATAGATTATATTGCACACACGAGAAGAATACTTAAAAAGAGTAAATAATACTTCGCGAACTATTTCCGATCCTTCGATTCAGGGAAGTTGCCGACGCGTCTCCCTGGGGCATCTAATCCGCTTCGGAGTAGGTAGTACTTCACAAACAAGATCCTGGGGACCACAAACACGCCACCCACCAAGATGAAACAAAAATATCCCGACAGCTTAACGGATTTCGGGAATTCGATTCCAAGGGTAACAAAGTAGGCACAACCGACGAAATACGTTAAGAGGTAAACCATGCTAGTGTGGGGCAATAGGGGAATAGCGTTGACCCAGACTACGATGATGGAGGCCAAGAAAACCAGACTGTTGAGGGCAGTGAACACGTACAGATCCGACCCGTGCAGGATAATGTGTCCGGCTTGATGTGGTTTTTCGACAGCAATGCCGCTGGAATTGGCAGCAACGACCGTGGAATTGGCCGGGGTATTCAAAGAGTTATCCCCCCAGTATCCTCCTGGAGGACTGAGCGCGGCTTGGTAGGTGGCAGTCGCAATTAAGGTGGCCACTAAAAGGATCATGTCGCGGGCTCGTTCATCTTTGTGGCCGAATTTAAATACGAACCTCTCATGGACAGTTAGTTCCCTGCTTAAAAACTGTGATAAAGAAGAGACTTTGATGAGAGTAGGAGGTCGTAACTTCTTCGCAAGATTTTGATCGACACAAGAATTCTCTTGGAAGATATCCTGAGCCGTCTTATCCTGGAAGTTCTTTGCGTTTAACTTGATATGCCCAATCAACAGCTTGATGATCTGGAAGAAATGCAAAGGGAGCAAAATGAAGCATGTATCCCGTCAATTGCAATCACTGCTTTGTCACTCGCTTTACTATTGTGCACAGAATAAGCTCATGCCTTATAACTTAGAGGGATGATAGTGATGCAACGACCGATGTACCAAGTTTGCTAAACCTTATTTATATATAGCAATTATTTCAACTCATGTAATGAAGTTCCAAATGTTTTCAAAAAACGTGATTTAGTCATCTTCCCCGAAATTATTTACGTGATAGTTAGGAATTGCCCCTATGAGTTGTAACATAAACGAATTGACAAAATTTCTAACCCAAATGACTATGACTTTTCATAAAAATTTAGGACATAATCATATCAACTCAAAGATTTAGGATTCAATTATATTTTCTGCACCAGTTCTTTTATTACTGAAGAGAAAGGCTAACTTAGACAAGTGTGTTCATATCCTTTATGCATATGATTCAACTTACCAAGGAGTAATTTTCCCGTCCACAAAGCGATTATTTTCATGGTTGTGTCCGATTGTCCATTTTAGCTTCCACTTCACTAGCTGCTATCTCGCACAATATGTTCGGATGGGCTGATTTCGAAAGGCGGAAAGAGATTTTGCTAATCGATAGGAAAAAACAAGATACTAGAAAATAATGAATTAAGTTTCTGTTGTGTGAGGTGGGAGTGTATTATGACGACGAGAGATGGAAGAATAGTATTCACCCAAAACCATCCAAAACTGAGTTCTATAAGGTTCGAAGGGAAACAATCTTAATCGTACCTTTCCACTAAAAAAAGCTGTGAACAAGGTGATCTCCATTTCACCCCTTTGTTTTCCTTCCTTTATCCCTATATCCTCCAACCACAGCGTTGTTAAGGACAATTAATTTGAACTCAAATTAGAAGCATCCCCAGCTTAAAACAGTTTCCCCATTAACAATTTTTAAAATGAAATTGTGGACTCGTTTTGATAAAACTGAAAAATAAGCACCAACGCCAACATTCTTAAGCACTGAAAATCGAAATAAAAAATTATTTGATAATAAATAGAAATATTGTACGCCGTAATTATTTGATAATTATATAATTTAATATGGCTGGCTAATTTCTTTTAAAGTAAAAATGGAATCTTGAACTAATTTTTATATTAGAAATTATTTGGAGGTGATAAAACCTCGTAATATAATGGGGTTGGAGTGGTGCAAAGTATCTTTAGTTGACTTCTCAATTTTCAATTGCTCCCTCATTTTTTTTTCCCTCTTTGGTATAGAATGCTTTGGGGCGAATGGTTTAGTCTAGATTGGTTCCAAGGTGGGAACTTGAAATCTAATTTGTGGCTTAGTAATTTTCACCACTGAAAAGGGAGAGAGAATGAGTTAGTTTAGTAATTTAGGATTTCTACATTTTTCGACAAACAAAAGCGAAACCGTTTTAGGAAAAACGGAGGGTTAGGTAATTTGGAACATTAATTCCGACGGCATCACCAATTAGTTCATAGCATACTATCTAGGACAGAGAGCCAGAGCTCAAACAGTCCAAGATCAGCTAAGTTCCTTGAAGGACGACCAAATCAGTTACCTCCAAAGCCACCCCGCAACCAACTCGACCGATCTGACCTTCCGTAGATTCTCCAATCGAACGGAGTGCGACGCATACCCGAAAAGACTTGTCTACAAGAACCATAACTTTAGCGAGTCGATCATGAAAACATGATCAAGGAAACAAAACAAGAACCTCAATTTAGAGGTTTTGTTTGGTGGGCATGAATCGATGGACTCTTTCATCTCTCATGTAAGGCGGGGGGCACGTACCTCCCTCTCGAGAGCGTGAAGCGGCACTACAGGTGTTTTTCCCTTTTTAATTGGTATATGATTTCCATATATTATCAGAACTACTTTAATTGGCATCTCATACTTCTGGAACTACATTTTGTGAACTATTTTAGTTTTTTGCTTCGTTCACTTTTATTATTTCTTGACGGAAAAACATCTTAAGTATTCACGCAGATCATTATTGGCAAATCGAACGATCTCTCCTCATTTATTTGAGCCAAACGCTATTCTCAACTGACAAAATTTATTTTTGCGTAGATAAATTTATTCACTCATTCCATCTCTCTTACGTAACAAGCATATGGGAGTCGAGGCAATGGATAAATCAAACTTTAATTTCCTTTAATTAAATCGAACTCTATCATTATATACATAGAGAGAAAGAGGGGAAAGTAATATGTCTCACATGAAGTTCTTCTTTTATTATTTTTATGCGATGGTGGGAAGTTCAACAAGAGAGACAGATGTGTATAAATCAATATAATGATTGTCACGGGACTCGATAAGGAGTTAAGAGGATGAGAGAGAGAGATCAAAACGACAAATTGTCAACTTTTCTATATGATAATTCAACAGTCAACGATTTTCCGTTCTTAATAAATATTACCATATGATAATGCGCTTAACGTATGGGCTTTTCACTATGTTAATTGGTAAAAGATTGAGGTTAAAATCTTTAATGAATTTATTTTTTAATATAGAAATATCTGAAGTTAAAAAATATCGTGATAATATAGATTAGTGATCACAACTGATTCAGATTTTTCCTTGTGGAGGCTTCAATACGATCTAAGTATCACTATATTCACCTACAATATGTCACATCCCTTGATCAATCATTTTTGTTGGTCGTTTTCTTGTGTGCCGGGGGGATGACTCCAAGCAAGCAAATTTTGTGGACACTTCCACAGTTTACAACACCATGGTGTACAACTTCAAATGTCAATCGTCAAATAGACATTTATGGACAAATGTTTACCGTTGAATGATAATACTATAAAATATACCACTGAACAAAATGTTGTTCAAATCTCCTCTCTCTTCACGTTTCCCTGTACTTTCAACCCCCAGTATTTCATTATTATAACATTTGTTCTTGTATTAGATTATGCCAAATTTAAGCATCCAACAATAAAAAGCACGAACAAACAAGAAATTAATGGACCAAACCTGCGGCTGCACTTCGGTCACTGCAATATGTAAGACGGTGTTACCATCTTGGTCTTTCCAGTTCAAGATTTCTGTCAGATAAACTCGCTTAAGCCATCCAAACAAAACCTTGAATGCTTTGAGGTTGTGGTTCTTGACGGCAACGTGAACAGCAGTCTCGCATTGGCTAGTCAAATCTTCGATGGACGATTTGCAAGCACATAGGAATTCGGCCAAGAGTTCCAAGAGCTCCATGTTCTCCTTGTTCTCCCGCTCATTGTCTCCTTTTCCCCGCGCCACAAAATGCAAAGGGGTGATCCCGCCCTGTCCTCGGACTCGGATCAACTTTGGGTCAAGGGTCATCAGTGCTCTCACAGTGTGGTATTGCTGATGTTGCAAAGCCAAGTGCATGGGGCTATAACCCTGCGGATTCAGCTCCCGAGCGAACGACGGCTTCAAGATGGCCATTTCCATGGCCACGTTGGTTTTTCCGGCAGCCGCGGCAATGTGTAGTGGAGTATTTGGGAAGGGGTGCTTAGATACACGATCTAAGAGCTCTCGCTCCTCCACAATTAAGTTATGTAGCTCATCAACATTGTCATGTTCGATTGCTAGTTGAAGCCGATACTCCCTAGCCTTTTTTGCTTCTTCTACGGCCGCCATTGTTTTGACGAGGGAAATGTAGGCGGAAAGGGACTTTTTTTTTATTTTTGGTGGGAGAGCAGATGGTATTTTGCTAGGTGGTGATCGATGGAAGTAGCGAACTTGCAAAGTCATATATACAGTGCCACGGTCAACGATAGTTCAATTAGGGGAGTCAACAAGTGTACAGGCGGTGGGCCCAATGGCAGGTTTGAGGTGAGTGGGGCCCAACATATCTTGGACCGGGACCGGTGTGTACTGGTCAGATTCTCAGGAAATCGTCACACTTGTAATTTTACGCGCCTTTCTCTCGCTTTCCCACTTTTTGCCCTTTCGCTTCTTGTCGTGTTTTGCAAGAATTGCATGACGCGATTTATCGAGAAGGAAAAACTATATCGTGTCACGGCCCGTTTGTTGAAGTTGAACTTTAAAGTACTGCATGGTATGCTCTTTCTAATACTCTCGAGCATCACTGCCGTTGCCGGTGACCAATCGTTGGTCGTCGTTGTCGCGCGTTGCCGCCGGTTTCCGGATGCCGCCGGCCACCGCCGGTTATCGGTCATCGCTGGTCATTGTCGGTTGGCGGATGCTGGTCATCAATTGTCGCCGGTCGCCAGACGTAGAAGGAAAAAAAAAAAGAAAAATATGAAAAAAGAATCAGAATTAGTGTTTTAGCAATATATAAATTTTTACAAATTTATGAGAAACAAGTTCTTCTAAATTGGATTTAAACTGAAGTCTTTTAGCAATATGGGCTGGGTCGGGTCGAGTATGGGTTGAGTCGGGTACGGTTCGCTAGAATTGTATTGTATAGAAATGGGTCAAAACAGGTTAATATAGGTCGAACCATTTTTTACCTGACCCGACCTAAACCAACCCACCCATTTAACAGGTCTACTTATAGTCAACCTACATGTGAGGCTTGACATGATGTACATGTGTATGGACCAATTCTGCTTCGGGCCTTAACCACAGGTAATGTGTTTTTTAAGAATTAATCAAAGCAAAGTGACTTTTAGGACATAACAGTAGCGGCTATGGTGTTTGTGCCTCATCACCTGGCGAAGCATGACTATTAGTTCTTCTTTCACATGAGCATAAGATGAGTTTGACACATGCTAGCTATACTATATTACATTGTTTATGATATGGTGCATATCTTATGATTTGCTTGAATATACGCAATGCTTGTGAAATGAGTGAATGCGATGCATACTCGTTTGTAAAGCTGCATTATTCTTTGCTTGATCCTATAGGAATGGTTTTACTCGCGGGAGAGTTCTCTCCTCTGTCAATTCCCTTTTTTTCCTCTTTTTCACTTCACCATGTAAAAAGAAGCAAAAGTGCCATTTCCTTTCCATTAACCCATCGAATCTTTATCAGGTAATAGAAAAGCATTCACGCCTTACTTGTTATTGCTAATCCCAAACTAAAGAAGATGATTTGGAGAATTTAATTATACATTTGAGAAGTTAATAGGAACTGACTTGTTTCTGCCTTTATTTGAAACGAGTCCACTCATAAACCTAAGGAGACGATTATCTCCTCGAGTGCATGACCTTGCATCGGTTCTTCGATTCAATTCAATTCATGAGGCTAGTTAGCTACTCGTTACTATAGCAATTTATTAAATGAAAGATTTCGACTTTCAAATTTAGCATCGAATTAGCTCAGAAAATAAAGCTCTTTAAATCATGGATGCACGACAAATTGACAATTTATTTATAAACTGATGGGTTCTTCATTGCTCGCTACTTTTTAATGTAATTGGCAGTTGAACTTTCCACAGTCATGAATCAGATGGCTGCTAATTAGAGTTCACTTGCTTTTTAATCTCAAAGTTTTTAACCCAAAAGTTTCAGGAATGCTCTCGTGAATTATAACTACGTATTGCAAAACCGTAATGCAAAATTAGTTTATATAGCTACTAGCTTACTTTGGGGAGGAGTTAGTTATTTAAATTTAAATATCTCATCCCTATGACTATCAAAAACCTTCCTCTAATTAGAATTTCGAAACAATCATATAAATGATGATAACTGACTCAAATAAGATAATAACTTTGTTCTAGAGTTTTTTTTTTTTTTTTTTGATAACCCAAGGAACCCCCATACGGTGACAGACAGGGTAGTAAATTTTGGGGTGACACGTCTTAGCCACCACACACACGTGCCACCGGTTAAGTCACCCTAGGGCGCCCGGATTCAACACTCAACCTTTTGCGAGAGAAAGAGTACGCTCTTCCAAAGAACACCACCCAAAGGGTGGTAACTTTGTTCTAGAGTTGGTTACTAGAGTTTCACAAATAAATATTGATAAATTATTTGAAGCATCGATTATTTTGAAAAGTGTTTGCCAACTATAACTAATTGATAAGCTTTTAAAAAAACATGCGTAAATTATAGGAATAGTTGATACTTTTGAAACAATAAAAAAAACTGGTAAGTGGACACAAGTAAGGATTGTTGATTTTGTATAAGAGGTGATGACCTTAACATGTCAATCAGCCCTGCAAATGAATTTGGGTAAATTATTGGAACAGTTAATAATTTGGAAATAATCAAATGTACGTTGGTATAAACTCAAATAAGAGTTGGTAACTCAAGCTTCGCAAATAAATTTGTTAAGCTTTTGAAAAAGTTGGGTAAGGTTTGAAACTATTGGTAAGTGTTGGTAACTTTAACCCATTAATAAGCTTCGTAAATGAATATTGTTAAATTATTGGAATAAGTTTGTAATGTTGAAATAATCAAACAAACTTTGGCAAGTGAACCCAAATAATAGTTGCTAATTTTGTACGAGTGATTTTAATACTTTTTTAAGATCCTCAAAAAAAATGTCTTTAAATTATTGGAACAGTTGGTAATTTTTGAAAAAAAAAACATTGATAACTGATTGAAATAAAGTTGGTAATTTCATATAAGAGTTTATCATTTAAGCTCCACAAATAAATGTTAGTAAGTTATTAAGAGAACTGGTAATTTTAAAATAAGTTCATAATTTCATATAAGAATTGGTAACTTTAACCCAATGATAAGTTCTGAAATAAGTGTTGTGAACTATTGGAACAATTGGTAATTTGTGGCAATCAAATAAACGTCGGTAAGTAGACTCAAATAAATTTGATAATTTCATATAATAGTCAGTAGGATTATCAGTTGGTAAGCTGCGCAAATAAATGTTGGTAAACTACTGCAACAATTGATAAATTCGAAACATTTAAATAAAAGTGAACAAGTGATCCAAACAGTAGTTGTTAAGCTAAAATTAGTTGGAGACTTAACGGAAGAAAAATAGGCAAGTCATTTAAATTAAGGTTGGTAATTTTGAATAAAAGTTAGCACCTTATCATGTTGGTAAGTTGGCCCCTTATCGAGAAAGTTCTCTTTCAAGAAACCGTCGGTAATTTAATACTATGTTACTGGCTAAGTAGGTATACATATTAAGGATCAGACACCATCTGTGAAAAGGACAATAATGTCTCACTTTGCTTTCTAAAAGTCGAAATTGTGATGACTACTTAGAAGACCAAAAAGCAAAGTGCTGGGAATCGATAAAAAACAGTAAAGTGCTAAATTTGCTATCACATGAATAACGTTTGTATTATCATGTCTTTATTCCGTTCTTTGTCGGGCAAAAAGGAGAATTCTTGGAGACTTCTTGGAGACGAAAAGTACTTTGCATACTTGACTAGTTAATAGCGTCTTCAGTCACTGGCAATATAAAGGCTTTATTGCTTATAGCTAACAAAAGACAACATAAAGGCCTTAGGCAAAGATATCATATAATATAATGTCTGTACTATCATGTCTTTAATGAATGGGCTAGGCTCCAGCCTCAAGTGTTTCTTCCAACGACGCTGGCAAAGGGAAAGTAATTTAAATCTGGTCAAGTCATCCATGTGTTCAGCCGAGACTAAATTAATCACTCATTGGACCATCAATTCATATATTAAAGGTTCAACCTATTGTCTGCCCTGCCACGCAAAAGAAAAGAAAGAAGATCAATAGTTCACACCCAATTTGGAAAGAGCACCTTCTCAAAAGTGGACGCAATTCTTCTTTATGTTCGAAAAAACGATTATGAATTGCTATTTAATCGATTGATTGAGATCCTCTAAAATTACGGGATAAAATCACAACCTATATCTAGCTACTTCAGAGGTTAATACTTTACTACATATGCTATTGACTATCCAAATTTGTTGTCCCTTTTTCTGTTTTTTCCTTTTCCTTCGTTGTTCCTTTTTCTGCTTTTCCCTTCCCGTTACTGCCCCTCGCCCTCTATCTCTTATGAAACAACCCCTACAACACAACCCACATCATATAAAACTCTCTCTTTGGTGTTGTGTATGTGTGCTTGTGTGTGTATGTGTATGTGTATGTGTCTGTGTATATACATATATGTGTTTGTTTACAGATTTATTTTAAAGGAGAAAGAAAAAGAAAGGAGGAGGAAAAATAGGTTGATCAAATATTGATCGTCGAATTCGATTGGCTATTGAAGGAAAATGATGTTTATGTCACGTGAAAGAGTGCAAGGAACCAAACGAGAAGAGTTTTATTCCAAAAGGTGCAATCTTTAGAACAACTTTCTTATAATAGGTGTGATGCATCGTTGATGTTCTAATTAACCTGTTGAGAGGATGCAACTTTATCAAATTAAATTTGGGTATAACAAGTTACGTGGATTCAGATTTTCCTATCACATGGATAGACTGAGGTCGTTGATATGTATGTGTTTAGTTTTATAGGTCATCAATTGCAAAGCCCAGTTATAGCCGGTAGTTGCTTTGTTGACAAATAAAGCAAAGTATATGATATCAACCAAGGCAAGCCAGTAAGTTATTTGGCTCAAAGGTTTGCTCAATGAAATGGAATTGTTGTAGGATAAGATTGTTGTTTAATACATAGAAGGCAATACATTTGGTGGGACAATTACCAAAAAAGTCATAAACTTATCGCACTTGTGCTTATTCAGTCCTCACCCTTTCAATTTGGCTAATTTAGTCATAAACCTTTTAAAAATTTATCAATGTAGTCCATCCGATCAATTTTGGCGGGAAGTTGTAGACGTGGATGCTAATTGTCCTATATGGCACGGCTAGTATAGATTTGAACAATTTTAAAAATTTCTGAATTTTTATTTCTTTTTTTTTCCTTTTTTTTTTTTTTTTTTTTTCACAAAGGCCAATGAGGATCGTAGAAGAGCTCACCCGACCCACGGAGGACGGCCATGAAGCCCTCGCGGGCCGCTAGCAAGGGTTGCGGCCCTTGCCTGGCCTCGCTCGGATTTGGGCGAGACCATCACGATTGCGCAAGGCCACCTTGCCTAGATCTAGGTGAGTCTAGCCTTGCCCGCAATTAGCAAGCCTCGCCCAAGCCATCGTAGCTGTGGGCGAGGCCAAGTGAGGGCTACAACCCCAGCCAATAGCCGACAAGAGCTTCACGGCTCTCGCCTGCAGCCGGCGAGCTTTAGCGACCCTCACTAGCCACTGTGAAAAAAAAAAAAAAGAGGGAAAAGAGAAGAAAAGAAAAAAGAAAAGAATAAAATAAAAAAAACGAAAAAAAATATTAAAAAATTAAAAGAATGTCTACGTCAGTGCCAAGCATACCACGTAGAATGGTCAATGTCCACGTTAGCAATTTCCAATCAAAATTGACTGGATGGACTACATTGGCAATTATCAAAGGTTTAGAACTAAATTGATCAAATTGAAATATTTATGACTGAATTACCAAAGTGGAGATTTGTCAATCTAGGCTCAAAGCTAATTACACTTGAATTGAATCTACTAGTAATGTGAAGAGAGTTTACTGCTCCTATTACACGATAGACCACACTATGAGAATGCACGTACTACTTTCACAATTGTACACTTCTCTTATCCTAGATTATAATAGCAACACGAACTCTACAATAGAGAAAGTCACAAATAGATAATAGCACAGTTCACTCAACAGAGAGAGAAGATGATAATAATAAAACAAGCTTTTCTCAATTTTTCCGCCAACCCCTTTCAGCATGCTTCGATCCTCTTTTATAGGCACTCCACCTCCTATCTTATCGTTAGAGAGCCCTCAGACAAATCAAGTAGATGTTGGGAGTCAATAGGTTCCATCGCTAAGGGCTAGACTACCTATAGAGTCTGTTTCTACTAGCAAACGCAAGGTTTTGCTTCTGTTCGACAATCCTGTTGTGCTGCGTCGGTGAATAACACCTTCCAAGCTACAAATAGAAGCACGACCAGCCACTTTTAATCTAAGTAGCACCGACACGCGACACGCGACACGCAACACGACACCTATTACACGCCACACGTTATTTCTCAAAAATACAGAATTCCGACACGTTGCGACACGTTGTATATAAAAAGTAAATTTTTATATATACATAATAAATTATCATTTTTAAATTTGATTCAATTAAGTAAATAAATAATAAAAACCTAGAATGAATTTACCCTAAAATAATTATACACATAAATTTTCAAAAAATAATTATGTATAAATATATATTAGTTAAGAAACTAAAAGTAAATAATCAAATTTGAAAAAAACGAAAATACAAGATCAAAAATAGAAAAAAGCAGCCTATTTGATCAAAAAAGAAGCCCGGCCCATTTTGTCAAAACCCTAGTAACGTCTTCTTAGTTCTTCCCTATGCCTCCCCTCCCTCCGCCTCCTCCTCTCTCCAGCTTCCTCCTCCACACGACTTCTTCCCTATCCCTCCCCTCCCTCCGCCTCCTCCTC
>JAMXDD010000002.1:27117188-27185775 GCA_024733475.1 Syzygium grande
CAACATTTTGTGCAACGGTTTATTTTATAGTATTAACATTTATCCATAAATGTCTATATGACGATTGCCATTTGAAGTTGTACAGCATGTAAACTGTAGAAGTGTCCATAAATATGCTTGCTTGTAGTGATCGACCGGAAACACAAGAAAACGACCGACAAAATTGATTGATGAAGGGATTTGACATATTATAGGTGGATATTGTAATAGTTAGATCGTATTGAAGCCTCCACAAGAAAAAAATCTAACACATTTATAATTTAGTTGTAATCACTACTATATATTATCATGATTAGAGATTTCAATCTCAATCTTTTACTAATTAACTTAGTGAAAAACCCATATGTTAAGTGCATTATCAATTTGCAATATTTATTAAGAACGAAAATTGCAATGTTGAATTATTATATAGAAAAAGTTGACAATTTGTTGATTTGATCTCTCTCGTCCTGATAACTCCTTATCGAGTTGTGTCACAGTCAATATATTGATTTATACACGTCCGTCTCTTAGTGAAAATACTATGCACAACTGTCTCTCTCTTGTTTTTTTTTTTTTTTTTGGTAAGTAACTGTCTCTCTCTTGTCGAACTTACTACCATCGCATAAAATTATTAGGGTTAATACCACGAAAAACCCTGAACTGGTACACTTGTGATAGATTTACCCCAAACTATTTTTTTTTATCATAAAAAATCCTAAACTGAGTACATCTGTGACAATTTTACCCCAAACTATTTTTTTGACCATCAAAAACCCCAAACTGGTACACCCATGACAATTTTACCCGAACTATTTTTTTGACTATCAAAACCCCAAACTGGTACACTTATGACAATTTTACCCCGAACTAATTTTTTAATATTATTTTTTATTTTCAAATTTTTTTAGTTTTTCTTTTCTTTTCTTTTTTTTCCTTTCCTTTTTTTTTTTTTTTCCCTTCATCTTCATTGGACCAACAGTGAATTGTTATATTGTAATTGATACCACAATAACGTAACACATAACATAAATTCTACATTTTGACAAAAAAAAACATAAATGCTAAATGAAAGACTTTCTTTTATATGCATAAATTTTCATGCCAATAACTTTTTTCTACATTTAAATGTCTCGTGAAAAAGGCATTATATTGTTGTTGTGTCTTTCTTATTTTTGGGTGCAAGTGGATAGACAAACTGATGGGGTCCAACGCAAGCTTGTTACCTAAGCTTGGAGTACAGCTAATCAATAATTTCTATACATCTTGCTTGCCAATTTAATTTAAAAGATTAATTTACAAAAATAATATATTTTATATATAAGATGAGAGATATTATATGTGCATGGCGATTCATAAATCAATATGATCACTTGAAATATATAATAAATAAAACGCAAGAAGAATTTTTTGTACTATTTCTAATTGATATAGTAAGAAATTATAAAGAAAAAAAAATTATAGATACAAACTTACGAATTTAATTTCAATTTAATATGCCTTACCAAATTCACACTTCTTGATTTTTTTTTTGTTTGAGGTTAAAGATGAAGGAAAAAAGAGAAGGAAAGGAAAAAGAAAAGATAAGAAAAACTAAAAAAAATTCGAAAAAGTAAAAAATAATATTAAAAAATTAGTTTGGGGTAAAATTGTCACAGATGTACCAGTTTAGGATTTTGATGGTCTAAAAAAAATAGTTTGGGGTAAAATTATTCTGAGATGTACCGGTTTGGGGTTTTTGGTGATTAAAAAAAATAGTTTAGGGTAAAATTGTCACGAGATGTACCGGTTTGAGGTTTTTATGGTCAAAAAAAATAGTTTGGGGTAAATCTGTCACAAGTGTACCAGTTTAGGGTTTTTTAAGTGGTATTAACCCAAATTATTAAAAAAAGACTTCACGTGGCTGGTCTCCCACCTCCAACACCCCGTCCCCCCATCTCTACATATAAAAAGCTCGCGATGCTTCTAGTTTGAGTTCATTTTAATTGTGCTTAACAATGCTTTGGTTGGAGGATATAGGGATAAAGGAAGGAAAACAAAGGAGGGATATAGAGATCACCTTGTTTACTGTTTATTTATTGGAGAGAAAAGGTATGATTCAGATTATTTCCCTTGGAACCCCTACAAAACTCAGTTTTGGATGGTTTTGGATGAATACTTTTCTTCCAACTCTTTCCATCATAATACACTCCTACCTCACACAACACTAACTTAATTCATCCTTTTCTGGTATTCTGTTTTTCCTATCGATCGATTAGCAAAATATCTTTCCTCTCAAAAATCAGTCCATCCAAACATATTGTACAAGATAGAAGCTAGTGAAATGGAAGCTAAATAAAATAATCAATTTGTAGATGGGAAAATTACTCCCCGATTAGTTGAATCTTATGCATAAAGGATATAAACACACATGTCTAAGGTAGTCTTTCTCTTCATAGCAAAAGGACTCACATGCAAAATGAAATCAAGTCTTAAACCTTTTAGTTGACTTGATCAACTCCTAAACTTTTATGAAAAATCATTGTCATTCGGGTAAGCATTTTTGTGAATTCGCCTATGTTACAACTCACACGAACAATTTCTAGCTATCATGTAGATAATTTCGGGTGAGATGACTAAACCGCCCTTTTGGAAAACATTTGGGACTTCATTATATGGGATGAAATGATTGCATTTGATAAAGAAGGTTTAGTAAACTTGTTCCCATTGTATGTCAATCGTTGCATCACTAAAATCACTCAAACTTAAGGAAAAAAACGTTATAAGTGCTATAACTTTTGTGCGATGCTCACTTAAATGCTGTAACTTTTTTTTTCGATCACTTAAGTGTTACAACTTTCATATGACATTTACTTAAGTGACATAATTTTTTTCCTAATCACTAGAGCGCCATATAACTTTGCAATCAATCACTTGAGTACTATAACTTTTTCAAAAACAGTCATAATAAGTGCCATTGTACGTCGGATTTCCGGCAGTTCAATGAACGTTTTTTTAAGTTATAACGCTCAAATGAATATTTTTTAGAAGTCATGGTACTCAAGTGATCGAAAATAATTTATGACACTCAAGTGAGCTTCGTACGAAAATTATCAGTTGTGGTGCCTTCATCCCCTCAAACTTTAATGGCATGAGTTGACTTTGTGCACAATTAGTAAAGCCAGTGACAAAGCAGTAATTGAACTTCAAGGGATATATACTTCATTTTGTGCCCTTTGCATTTCTTCCGGATCATCAAGCTGTTGATTGGGCATATCAAAGTAGATGCCAAGAACCTCGAGAATAAGACGGCTCCGGAAATCTTCGAAGATAATCCTAGTGGCGATCAAGATCTTGCGAAGAGATTACGCCGCAAAGGATACGTAGCAAGTTCTGTTAACCTCTCTCTATCACAGTTTTTAAGCAGGGAACTGACTTTCTTTGAGAAGTTCACATCTTGGTTCGGCCTAGATGAATCCGTTCGCGACATAATCCTTGTAGTGTCTACTTTAATTACGACCACCACTTACCAAGCCGCACTCAGTCCTCCAGGAGGATACTGGGGGGATAACTCTTCAAATCCCATAGCCAATTCTACCGTCGTAGCTACCAATTCCAGCGGCATTGCTGTTGCAAAACCACGTCAAGCCGGAACCATTATCCTGAACGGCTCGAATCTATACCAGTTCACGGCCTTCAACAGTTTGGTTTTCTTGGCCTCCATCGCCACAATCTGCATCACCGCTCCTCCCCTATTGTCCCGCACTCTCCCGGTTTTCCTGCTAACGGTGATTCTCGGTATTGTCTTCTTTGATACAGCTATAATCGGATTCCCGAAATCCGATGATGCCATAGGAATGTTCATGGCGTTCCTTTATGGGTGCTTAGTGGATGTCGCGTTGGGGATCCCCATTTACTGGTGGTTAAAATAAAAGAGTACTCTGCGCAGAATAGATGGCAGGGGGAGACGCGTCGGCAACTTCCTAGAATTGAAGGACCGGAAATAGTTTGCGAGTATTATTTAATTTTAAGTATTCTTCTCGCGGATGCGATATCATCCATGTTTCTAGTTTTGAGGTTTGCAAGGACAAGACTCTTCTTATTAGTTGCATGTAATGGATTCATCCATTAATTACTTAATTCCTACTGACCTTTAATCTCGCTTAAGATTCGAGATTTTGAATATCTTTTTTCCTTATTTAACTTCATAAAATGACGCGCTAAAAGCGTAAAGCGTCGAGTCCTAATTAGCAAGTGGCTCTTCCCAAAATGCATCAGTCGCTGTCGTCCTCAAGGTCGGGGATCTGAAAATATCGGTTTTCAACAACCGTGAGAATAAATCTCAATGAGTAATTCCCTAAGCCTAAACTAGGCTAACATGCACCCTCGACAAGTACTAAACAACATAAGGTACACACATCTTGACTCGGGGCCCTCGGGGCCTAAATCTAATCTCGCTAGACCCTGCGGGTTAGGCGTCGGATCAACAAAAGCACCCTGTGACAGAATATAATCACAGCACATACACGTGCATTTCTATGTCACCACGCATGCTATGCATATTCTAGTGCTCGCACTCATGCTCATGCCTCATCAATGCAATATCGCACACTTGCACACTAGCACTCAGCCATTTCTTAATTTCTTCTCCGACTCGCGTTAAGCGATCGGGTCCACACCGCACACTTGCCCAATTTATTATTATTATTACGACTCGAGTCATCACTTTTCACGGCCGGTCGTCTAGCTTTGCTTCAAAGGCATTCACTACCCCGCGTAACACGAGATCGGGGTTTATTGTGATCACATTCACAAACCTCAATTTTATCCCGAACCCCGCGTTAGGACGCCAGGGGCAATTTAGGTGATCACAATGCACATGCCACTCGGGCATACTCAGATATGCATATGTCGTGCCAATGTTCATGATACACATTCATGACTGCAATAACCACACTTGGGCACTCATAAATTTCACAATGGCATTTAGTTCAATGAATCACGAACCCAAGTAAATCAAATCACCCCATACACAGGTCATGGCACAATTTCGACACATAAATTATGCATATAAACACCCAATTGGATCAACATGAAATTTATGCACCAAGCCCGTAAGCTAATCTATTCTTGGTCTCCTTTGGATATGCAACTAGGCACCCTCAAATTAATCGAATTGAGCCTCAATTGCCAATCGGTTGCACAAATCAACCAATCCCGGTATTCACACGCCTAGTCCTCAAATTAATCGCGTCGCGCCCAAATTTAATCCTTGGTGGGCGACCATCAAACCGTAATTTACGGGCCAATAATTATCACCAAAATATTCTATTATACTCCCCAAATATCAGTCTAATTGACCACCACCAAAAATTAATATCTGGCGTGAATAATCCACAAATAAAACCCGAACTTGAGCCAAATTAATCCGAACCGACTAACCCATTTATCGGCGCCTCGGGGCCACTAATCCTCCATTAATTTATCAAACTAATCCATCAAATTGGCCACAATCAAAACCCCTAATTAATTCCACAAATAACCCCTAAATTAACCCTTAAATAACCCTAATTAACCCCTAAACCGGTCTAGAAATGTAAATTATCCTAATTAGGGTTTAGGGTTGTACTCACCGGGTGTCCTACGCTTAAAACGGGCCGGACGAACCAAATCGGGCTCGGGTGAACAGTAACCGGCGTGAACAGTATCGCCGGAACAGTGTCGCCGGCGATGAACAGTGACCGGCCGGAACAGTGACCGGCCGGAAATGAACAGTGACGCCGGACTGAACAGGAGCGGGAACGGCAGCGACGAGACGGGCTCGGGGGCGGCTCAGCGGCGGGGCAGCTGGGGCGGCGGCGCGGGGAGGACGACGGCGACGGCGGCGGCCAAGCGCGGCTGGGCCACGTCGGGCACGAAGGCCAGCAGCAACGCCTTGCTGCCGCGCGCGCGTGAGGGAGAGAGAGGGGCTGTCGGGGCAGCGACTGGTGGTCGGCGGGCGGCTGGTGGACGGCGCGACGCGCCGGCGACGGGCTGCAGCTGGCGGCGAGCGGGACGGCGTCGGGCGGTGCAGCGTCGGGCGGGCGGCGTCCAGTCGCGATTCGAGCAGCAAGCCGGGCGCGGAGGGGAGAGAGAGAGAGAGAGAGACCAGTCGGCGAGGTGGGGGCTGGCGGCGACGGGGCGGCGGTCGGAGCGGCGGACGGCGACTGGACAGACGGAGCCGAACCAGTCGCGGGCGAAGAGGGGGGAAAGAAGAAGAAGAAAAGAGAGAGAGAAGAGAAAAAGAAGAGAGAGAGGAGAGAGAAGAAGGGGAGAGTCTGCATGGTCAGAGGGGAAGACGTGCGCGGATGGGACTTCGCGTGAGGGGGACGTCCGCGCAGCAGAGAGGGAAGGAAAGAGAAATAGAGAAAAAGGGAGAAAAAAAGGAAAAAGAATAAAAGAAAGAGAGAAGAGGAGAGAGAAGAAGTAGGTCTGCAGAGGGGGGGAAACGTGCGCGCGTCCGAGGGCAGAGAGAGAGAGAGAGAAAGAGAGAGAAAGGAGGGGAAAAATTTAAGAAAAATTTATACTAATTCAAATATTTAACGCGACCCGGTGTCCCAAATGAAAAACCGAAAATTGTCCATCGCTCCTGAATAGGCCTCGCACATGAAAAGGGACAAAGGCCAAATTATTGAGACTAAATTTTTCCGAGGGGGTCTACTAGTCCAAATTCGCACCTGGTCCAAAAACCCCAATTTTTCCACTATTCCCGACAATCTCGATACGGCTACACTAATATTGACACCGTCAATTTATTTAAATCCTGAAACTCCGAAAATCGACTGCCAAGTTCAGGGGTCTAATTAACGACAAAAATTCGATCGAGTGCGATTCTAGCGAAATCTCTAGTTTAAAATAATAAGCCGGGAGTGATCGGTTCCGGGTGAGATTTTACTATAAGTGCACCGACAAATTATCGTTTTATAAACCCCAAAATGGATCAAAAATCCGGAATGTTACAACATGCACAAAACACACATGGTAAAATTTCTCATTTTTTTTTAATTTCTGAAAAGAGGTAAACTACGTGATCTCATAAAAGAAAGCAACAAATAAACACGGTCGCAACACTTTTTCTAGAAGTTACAATTTTTACATTATGTCGTTGGCAAAAAAGGGGATAATGAATCAGAGCTCCTGGCCGCATTCCTTTCTATTTGTAGATCATCCATCGAAGACTTGACGAGCTGATGCGAGACCGCGGTTCATATTGCTGTCAAGAATCACAATCTCAAAGCATTCAAGGTTTTGTTTGGATGAATTAAGCAGGTCAATCTGACAAAATCTTGGACTATAAAGACCATGGGGGCAACACTGTCTTACATATTGCTGCGTTCAAATCGCTACCCGAGGTATAATTCATCGATTTGATGGTTGTTTCTGCTTTTATTGTTCAATCGTTAAATTTGACATAAGCTAATCCAGGAACAATTGTTATAAACAATGAAATACCATGGGTTGAAAATACATCGAGTTAGAAACATTCAGAAAGAGGAGATTTGAACGGAATCACTTTTCTTGGTTTACTATGATACAGGGAAGAAGAGGAATTAGGAGGGATGGATATCACCACTTCCTGCCGAATTTCTACTTCAAATTCTTTTTTGACAATTTTCCATGGGAAAAATTACCAAAAAAGTCCTAAACCTATTACACTTTACCAATTCGGTCCTAAAATTTCAATTGTGTCAATTGAATCATAAATCTTTTCACATTTTGTCAATTGAATTTATCCGCCAATTTTGGTCAAAAATCATAGCGTGTACTGACTATATTGACTTTGACAAATTTTATTAAATTTTTAATAATTTTCATTTTTTTATTTTTTACTTTTGCTAGGGGTCGGGACCGCCTCCTAATCTTTTATGCAAGTGAATAATTAAATGGGTCACCATAATTTAGGTGTCAATAAAGGTAGATCCTTCTATCAAGTGATTAAAAGTGGCTGGTCGTGCTTCTATTTGTAGCTTGGAAGGTGTTATTCACCGACGCAGCACAACAGGATTGTCGAACAGAAGCAAAACCTTGCGTTTGCTAGTAGAAACAGACTCTATAGGTAGTCTAGCCCTTAGCGATGGAACCTATTGACTCCCAACATCTACTTGATTTGTCTGAGGGCTCTCTAACGATAAGATAGGAGGTGGAGTGCCTATAAAAGAGGATCGAAGCATGCTGAAAGGGGTTGGCGGAAAAATTGAGAAAAGCTTGTTTTATTATTATCATCTTCTCTCTCTGTTGAGTGAACTGTGCTATTATCTATTTGTGACTTTCTCTATTGTAGAGTTCGTGTTGCTATTATAATCTAGGATAAGAGAAGTGTACAATTGTGAAAGTAGTACGTGCATTCTCATAGTGTGGTCTATCGTGTAATAGGAGCAGTAAACTCTCTTCACATTACTAGTGAATTCAATTCGAGTGCAATTAGCTTTGAGCTTGGATCGACAAATCTCCACTTTGGCAATTCAGTCATAAATATTTCAATTTGATCAATTTAGTTCTAAACCTTTGATAATTGCCAATGTAGTCCATCCAGTCAATTTTGATTGGAAATTGCTAACGTGGACATTGACCATTCTACGTGGTATGCTTGGCATTGACGTAGACATTCTTTTAATTTTTTAATATTTTTTTTCGTTTTTTTTATTTTATTCTTTTCTTCTCTTTTTCCTTTTTTTTTTTTTTTCATAGTGGCTAGTGAGGGGTCGCTAAAGCTGCTTGACCCACGGTGAGAGCCACAAAGCTATTGTTGGCCATTGGCGGGGGTTGTAGCCCTCACGGCCTCGCCCACGGCCTCACGATGGCTTGGGCGAGGCTTGCTAATTGCGGGCAAGGCTGCCTTGGCCCTCGACCGGCAAGGCTAGACTCACCTAGATCTAGGCAAGGTGGCCTTGCGCAATCGTGATGGTCTCGCCCAAATTCGAGTGAGGCCGAGCAAGGGCCGCAACCCTTGCTAGCGGGCCACGAGGGCTTCATGGCCATCCTCCGTGGCTGGCGAGCTCTTACGATTCTCACCGACCCTTTGTGAAAAAAAAAAACAAAAAGAAGGAAAATAAATAAATAATTCCTAAATTTTTTTAAAAATTTTTCAAATCTATCGAGCCGTGCCATATGGGATGGCTAGCATCCACGTCTACAACTTCCCGCCAAAATTGATCGGATGGACTACATTGATAAATTTTTAAAAGGTTTATGACTAAATTAGCCAAATTGAAAGGGTGAGGACTGAATTGGCACAAGTGCGATAAGTTTATGACTTTTTTGGTAATTGTCCCACCAAATGTATTGCCTTCTATGTATTAAACAACAATCTTATCCTACAACAATTCCATTTCATTGAGCAAACCTTTGAGCCAAATAACTTACTGGCTTGCCTTGGTTGATATCATATACTTTGCTTTATTTGTCAACAAAGCAACTACCGGCTATAACTGGGCTTTGCAATTGATGACCTATAAAACTAAACACATACATATCAACGACCTCAGTCTATCCATGTGATAGGAAAATCTGAATCCACGTAACTTGTTATATCCAAATTTAATTTAATAAGTTGCATCCTCTTAATAGGTTAATTAGAACATCAACGATGCATCACACCTATTATAAGAAAGTTGTTCTAAAGATTGCACCTTTTGGAATAAAATTCTTCTCGTTTGGTTCCTTGCACTCTTTCACGTGACATAAACATCATTTTTCTTCAATAGTCAATCGGGTCGACGATCAATATTTGATCAACCTATTTTCCCCCTCCTTTCTTTTTCTTTCTCCTTTAAAATAAATCTGTGAACAAACACATGTATGTATGTATGTATGTATGTACACAGACACATACACACACAAGCACACATACACAACACCAAAGAGAGAGTTTTATATGATGTGGGTTGTGTTGTAGGGGTTGTTTCATAAGAGATAGAGGGCGAGGGGCAGTAACGGGAAGGAAAAGCAGAAAAAGGGACAACAAATTTGGATAGTCAATAGCATATGTAGTAAAGTATTAACCTCTGAAGTAGCTAGATATAGGTTGTGATTTTATCCCGTAATTTTAGAGGATCTCAATCAATCGATTAAATAGCAATTCATAATCGTTTTTCGAACATAAAGAAGAATTGCGTCCACTTTTGAGAAGGTGCTCTTTCCAAATTGGGTGTGAACTGTTGATCTTCTTTCTTTTCTTTTTTGTGTGGCAGGGCAGACAATAGGTTAAACCTTTAATATATGAATTGATGGTCCAAAGAGTGATTAATTTAGTCTCGGCTGAACACATGGATGACTTGACCAGATTTAAATTACTTTCCCTGTGCCAGCGTCGTCGGAAGAAACACTTTTAATGAGGCTGGAGCCTAGCACATTCATTAAAGACATGATAGTACAGACATTGTATTATATGATATCTTTGCCTAAGGCCTTTATGTTGTCTTTTGTTAGCTATAAGCCTTTTTATATTGCCAGTAATCGAGATTGAAGACGCTATTAACTAGTCAAGTATGCAAAGTACTTTTCGTCTCCGAGAAGTCTCCAAGAATTCTCCTTTTTGCCCGACAAAGAACGGAATAAAGACATGATAATACAAACGTTATTCATGTGATAGCAAATTTAGCACTTTACTGTTTTTTATCGATTCCCAGCACTTTGCTTTTTGGTCTTCTAAGTAGTCATCACAATTTCGACTTTTAGAAAGCAAAGTGAGACATTATTGTCCTTTTCACAGATGGTGTCTGATCCTTAATATGTATACCTACTTAGCCAGTAACATAGTATTAAATTACCGACGGTTTCTTGAAAGAGAACTTTCTCGATAAGGGGCCAACTTACCAACATGATAAGGTGCTAACTTTTATTCAAAATTACCAACCTTAATTTAAATGACTTGCCTATTTTTCTTCCGTTAAGTCTCCAACTAATTTTAGCTTAACAACTACTGTTTGGATCACTTGTTCACTTTTATTTAAATGTTTCGAATTTATCAATTGTTGCAGTAGTTTACCAACATTTATTTGCGCAGCTTACCAACTGATAATCCTACTGACTATTATATGAAATTATCAAATTTATTTGAGTCTACTTACCGACGTTTATTTGATTGCCACAAATTACCAATTGTTCCAATAGTTCACAACACTTATTTCAGAACTTATCATTGGGTTAAAGTTACCAATTCTTATATGAAATTATGAACTTATTTTAAAATTACCAGTTCTCTTAATAACTTACTAACATTTATTTTTGGAGCTTAAATGATAAACTCTTATATGAAATTACCAACTTTATTTCAATCAGTTATAAATGTTTTTTTTCAAAATTACCAACTGTTCCAATAATTTAAAGACATTTTTTTGAGGATCTTAAAAAGTATTAAAATCACTCGTACAAAATTAGCAACTATTTTTCTGGTTCACTTGCCAAAGTTTATTTGATTATTTCAACATTACAAACTTATTCCAATAATTTAACAATATTCATTTACGAAGCTTATTAATGGGTTAAAGTTACCAACACTTACCAATAGTTTCAAACCTTACCCAACTTTTTCAAAAGCTTAACAAATTTATTTGCGAAGCTTGAGTTACCAACTCTTATTTGAGTTACCACCGCCTCTGGGCTGCGTTGGCTTGCACTCTGGCCCCCCCACGAAGGGATCAGAGTTCAAACCTCAGCGTAGTCGTTAGGGATTCTTAAGTGTGACGCCGTGGTGGTGGGTCCTGCGCTAGCGTCACTCGAGGACTAGTCGTGCATCACCGCCGGTTTATAGTTGAGTCATCGCTTGCCGGTCGCGCGGACACCTCGATTATAAAAAAAAAAACTCTTATTTGAGTTTATACCAATGTACATTTGATTATTTCCAAATTATTAACTGTTCCAATAATTTACCCAAATTTATTTGCAGGGCTGTTTGACATGTTAAGGTCATCACCTCTTATACAAAATCAACGATCCTTATTTGTGCCCACTTACCAGTTTTTTTATTGTTTCAAAAGTATCAACTATTCCTATAATTTACGCATGTTTTTTTAAAAGCTTATCAATTAGTTATAGTTAGCAAACACTTTTCAAAATAATCGATGCTTCAAATAATTTATCAATATTTATTTGTGAAACTCTAGTAACCAACTCTAGAACAAAGTTATTATCTTATTTGAGTCAGTTATCATCATTTATATGATTGTTTCGAAATTCTAATTAGAGGAAGGTTTTTGATAGTCATAGGGATGAGATATTTAAATTTAAATAACTAACTCCTCCCCAAAGTAAGCTAGTAGCTATATAAACTAATTTTGCATTACGGTTTTGCAATACGTAGTTATAATTCACGAGAGCATTCCTGAAACTTTTGGGTTAAAAACTTTGAGATTAAAAAGCAAGTGAACTCTAATTAGCAGCCATCTGATTCATGACTGTGGAAAGCTCAACTGCCAATCACAAATCAAAAAGTAGCGAGCAATGAAGAACCCATCAGTTTATAAATAAATTGTCAATTTGTCGTGCATCCATGATTTAAAGAGCTTTATTTTCTGAGCTAATTCGATGCTAAATTTGAAAGTCGAAATCTTTCATTTAATAAATTGCTATAGTAACGAGTAGCTAACTAGCCTCATGAATTGAATTGAATCGAAGAACCGATGCAAGGTCATGCACTCGAGGAGATAATCGTCTCCTTAGGTTTATGAGTGGACTCGTTTCAAATAAAGGCAGAAACAAGTCAGTTGCTATTAACTCCTCAAATGTATAATTAAATTCTCCAAATCATCTTCTTTAGTTTGGGATTAGCAATAACAAGTAAGGCGTGAATGCTTTTCTATTACCTGATAAAGATTCGATGGGTTAATGGAAAGGAAACGGCACTTTTGCTTCTTCTTTTTTTCCTTTATTTATTTTGCTTTCAGCGCTATTCGCTCTTTATTTTACATGGTGAAGTGAAAAAGAGGAAAAAAGGGACTTTACCCAAAACAAAAAAAAAGGAAAAAAGGGAATTGACAGAGGAGAGAACTCTCCCGCGAGTAAAACCATTCCTATAGGATCAAGCAAAGAATAATGCAGCTTTACAAACGAGTATGCATCGAATATATCCATGCTTCCATTTGTGCAAATAATCAACTTAACTAAGCAGTAGGGGTCGAACCAATGGCCCCTCCTCGAACTGTAGTTGTTCATGCAACTGTTGAATCAAAGCCCAAAGAAAACTAAAATCGAGAAGTTACATCTGTCAAACACTCTAACACTGTAATAAAAAAATGACATGGCTCGAGTCTTAAAATTGTCCAATTTTGTGGAAATATTAATTTATATCTGAGTTCGACCTATTGATTCTAAATTGACTTATATAACACAGATCAAACTAAAGATTGCAAATATATTTAGACATGCATTTGTGTATTACAAGATAATATTTTGCACTAGATCCAACCTAGTAGGCTTGTGATAAGCTTCGTTGATTGCATGAGATTGCTATCTTGCCACCAACGCGCTTGTGTGGAAGACGTCATGTGACGTGGCAGATCTAATACTAATCCGTAAAAAGATGGTAGGTGAATGCATGTGGGTCAATCTTTAAATAAGGCTTTGTTTATTTCATGAAAAATAAATGATTTGAAATTTTTTTTTTTTCAGAAAATGATAGTTTGTATTGTTTACAAAAATGAATCGATGAAAAATATTTTCACTATTCATGAAAATATTTAATAAATTGTTATTGACAATGAAAATATTTTTCATTAACTAATTATTTCAAGAGGTACAAAGCGATCATTCTTAAGAAAATATTTTTCAGATCATTTATTTTCCGTAAAACGAACGAAGCCTAAAAGAGAGCAATGACTTTCTTAATCGGGCATGGATGGAATGGGCTCTGTTATGGACCGGCGACAATCTTTCACCACAAACATTAACCGATGGCCCAAAAATTGAAACTAGGCCTATTCATGCGTGGCCCGACAAGTCAGTCCAAGAACGGTCGGCCACGTTGTCACACGATGTAATATGTGACACCTAAAAAAATAGTGATAGGCCTTAGCTTGAGAGCCCACAAGGATTCAATGAAGAACTTGACCATTCGGATTCAACATGTTTATGATGATAGCCTAAGCAATTCACATTGATTGCATGTGAACATCAAATTTTACTAGTTGAAGTTTCTGTTTCCTTTTCCTCGCTGGCCAAATAGTTTCAGTCTCTTCATGTTACTTTGGGTTAAACTTGAACCACTGCAATTGCTATAATGATCGATGACTTAGAACTAAAATTAGCCAAACTACCCTAATTAAACAGCGAGTGTTACTCTGCCTAGTGTTTATTGAAGTATCAAATTAGAGGTCTCTGAAGTGATTCCCATGGATTACTTACTAGTCATAAAAATACACTGATTCCATGAGTTAACGAATCATACGTGACTAAGGTCGAATTGCTAGAAAAATATTTACAATGACAGAATCAACATAAAAAATCCAAAATAAAAGAAAAAAAATAAACTGAAAAAAAAAGAATTACCACGAAGCATAAAAATGCATGAAAAAAACAGATACAATATATTCAATGTCGTTAATTTTGCTTTTAACATCTTGTCTTAAAAAGTGACCTTTCAGGTGACTTACCACGAAACATAAGGTTGAATGTAAGAAGATAGAACCCAAAAATGCCAAATAAACATTATTCTATTGCTATATATCACTACCTACGAAGAAAATATGATAGGATAGATTCATGTATGAATGATAAGTGGTCAAAATCATTCGTAAGTTAAGAAATGCATGGAAATTTGAATTCTTTTTATGGGACCCATAATGAATTTTTCTCTCTAAGATGTGATTTGTGACGACTAATACGGAATCTTGAACAAAAACACAGAAAAAATGATGTGAGTAAGAAATAGATTGCATAAATGAAACTCGAATATGATGGATTTATGTGGTTTGGCGATGTGCCAACTCCATGGGGAGAGATTGAAAAGATGGTTTCATTATAATTGGCAAAGAAGAGATTAGAATCATTCGATCATATTCACTCATTAGTGTTCCCAATTTTAGATTAAACCTGAACCCACAAGAATCAATCACAAGAAATGAGTTTTATTATCTTGTCACTCTCTTGGATGATGGTTCTTGATGCTCTTTTTGGGGGGAAAACATCCCTATCATATTTTGATGATTCCAAAACAATTCTCAATGATCTTCGTGATAAGTGTAGATGTTCATCATAATGATGTGGTGATGATTTTAGGAAGATTGATAATATCGATGGTTGTTGTGAGTTCACTGAAGATGGATTGGATCATAAGGATGAGGATCTTGACAGGCGGAGAATAAGACAAATATAACAAGGTTTTCATGAGGATTTAGAGGTACCATGGTCGATCTATCATCAACGTAAAGTTTTTGGAAGGTGACATACTCGGGAGGATTATTGAATGATGATAGCAAGTTCTTCTACACAATTTGACCGTGGACAAAACCAACAGACCGGTGATAAGGGTACATGCTATTATCAAGTTATAAGGAGCATTGTATCGTGTTGATATCAAGTCTAACAAGTTGCTGGTCAAGAAGTGCATTTGCGGATGATCGTTGGATGGGTAGGATATATCCATTGACAAGTTAAGAATCTATAGCAGGACAACCGGAAATGAGTTAGAGCAATGTTAATTGCCAATTACATTACAGAGGAGCAAGCGATGAAAAAACCACCAGTGACTCACCAGTTTATAAATAAATTGTAAAATTTGTTGTGCATCCACGATTTAAAGAGATTTATTTTCCAAGCTAATTCAATGCTAAACTTGAAACTTGAAATATTCTTTCAATAAATTGTTATAATAACGAGTGGAGAACTCGCTTTCCTTTATTGTATCAAATCGAAGAACTGACGTGAGGTCCTGAACTGTGAAGATAGTGGTGTGCTTAGGTTTATAAGTGGACTCGTTTCAAATGGAGGAGGAAGTAGGGCCGGTGCTATGAACTCCTCAGATGTATTATTAAATTATGCAAATCATCTTCTTTAGTTTGGGATTAATAATAACAAGTAAGAACAGAAAAAGAATAGAAATCTGTTTAATAACGTTAGTAAATTTTTCTGTTCCTCATAATAGAAAAGTGACCATGGAATAGATTTAGAACAAAAATAAAGTTAAAAAAAAATCTACTTCCTTGTTTTTGGGACCAATTTCCAAAACAAGGTCATTTTTTTTTTTTTTTTTTTCCATCGTTCTTCTTCCTCCTCTAGCTGATCCCCACGCCTTAGTGATGGATGGACGACCGGCCCTAGCAATTTGCTAGAGGCGAGTGCTTGGCGAGGCTCAACCTTGCCCAACCACCATGAGGTTGGCCTTGCGAAGCTGAGAGGCCAACCTTGCGGTGGCTAGGCGAGGTTGAGCCCCAGGGAGCTGACAAGGCTAGTGGTTGGCCATCACTAAGGTCTAGCGACTGAGTAGAGGAGGAAGAAGAAGTGAGAAAAAAAAAAAAAAAAAAAAAAATTCAAAAACTTAGAAAAATTTTAGAAAATTATAAAAACTAAAAAATTCCAAGTCAAATTTTTTTTAGGGTTGTATCAAATACTATTTTTTTTTCTATCCTGAGAATAGAAATTTTGTGCAACTACTAAGCGTGTTATTCTCGCTCAGAAACTTATCCAGGGGAATAAAAAAAAAAAAAAAACTATTTCTTAAAAGAAATTATTTCCTTGAACAAAATATTACCAAATGTACCCTAAGGCGTGAATGCTTTTCTATTAGCTGAGAAAGATTCGATGAGTTAATGATAGGGAAGTGGCACTTTTGCTTTTTTTTTTTTTTCCTTTTGTTTATTTTACTTTCAGCTTTATTCGCTCTTTATTTTACATGAAGAAATAAAAAAGAGTAAAAATTTTAATTTAGAGGAGAGCCGTGAAAATCATCATTCCTATGGGATCAAGCAAAGAATAATGCAGCTTTAGAAACGAGTATGCTTTGCATTCACTCATTTGATGCATGTTTTCTAATTTAGAAATTTATATCCTAGGTGCATTAGGAATTACATAGCTATTTAGGAAAGTATAAACTTTATTTAATGCATGTTTAAGATTTAACATATATCGTGCAGGTTTATTCAGTTTCCTATTTTAACTCATAAAAAAAGATTTAAAAATATTGCATCCATATCTCATATAGGCTACATTTGATCGTACAATAAATTTATTAATTCTATAACATTCATGTTGCATATCATCTAGAGAGTCACATGCCTTAATGTCAATGTTTCAATAATCAAGTTGTGTAAATAGGTTTAATTAGTAATGGCATTTCATTCATTATTCATATTGCATATCATGAAAAGAAAAACCAAAAAGAATTAATTAATATTGCATTTAGAAATCATGTTGAGGCCACACATACATCGTTTGGTCTTGAGTTAACATTTTGCAAAACACTTGTTGTGTTGGACATTATGGAGCTTTACTATTGCTTAGGGCATCAAGGTTTTCCTATTTCCCTAAGTAATTTATTTATCTCTTTAATTATGGAGTATTAAATTTCTATCTACGTACCTGCATGATCATCCATCGCATGATAATGGTTTAGAATTAAAATTAACCAATCATGCTTGCAAAATATTTTTAAATAAAGAAAAAAAAAGTACTGAAAGGGTATTAGATCTATCTAGTGTAATTAAGTCCTCGTACCCATGAAATCTCCGATTCTCAAAATAAGATATTCTCCCACATTTTATGTCACGCCCGATCCCCACCGAGCCCGCGACATCCCGTTCTCACGGTCGATTGTTTGAACGCGACGTCCCGGGGACGCGTCGCCGACAAAAGAAATCAAGCGGAAGCATGTAGAATAACCCGGACATAATAAAAACATGACTAAGGAATAGACAACGAAATTTAATAAACACCCAACATCATAAAGCCTTCAATATTACAAAAAGTAACCCGGCTTCTAAAATCAAACCACAATTTTCTAAAAGACGACGGTGGTTGACAAGCCTATCTCCTCTACAAAAAGGTACTCCAAAAAAATACAGGGTGATCGATCCATTCTTCAATCCTCGTGGTACTCGGGCGGCCTCTGAATCCATCACGGTCGCGGATCTGAAAGTGGTTATGTAATAACCGTGAGACAGAGTCTCAATAAGCAACAACCTAAACCTAACCTAGGCTAATGCGTACCCAGACCAATCTAACATGCGCACTACCGGTCGAAGCAAATCAATTACACACGAAAAAGACTTACCTCGCCTCGAATCGGCGTGCCAACCACGCATATTAGTTCAAGCATAATAATGCAAGAATAAATCACCGCCACATCACAATCACCATCACACACACCTCCACTCGAAATCAAACGATCCAAACCAGCACCCAACCCATCCAACCAATCATTCACATGCACTATCAGTCAATTCGATCAACATCCACATGCTCAATCAGTCAATCCAGTCACACTCAACCAATCAATCTAGTCACACTCAACCAGCCATATCAATCACACTCAAAACACATGCGCATCCATCTAACTTTCTCACAACTCGGGTCAACACCCCTCAGGTCTTTTCTCTTTGCTTTCGCGTCAACACGCCTCGGGGCCCGTTCTCACAGCCCGCGTAAACACGCCTCAGGCTCATTCTCACTAGCCCGCGTAAACACGCCTCAGGCTCATTCTCACAGCCCGCGTAAACACGCCTCAGGCTCATCTTTCTTTCCAATGACCCGCGTAAACACGCCTCGGGTCTTTTCTTGCCTTTCACATTTCGGCGTAAACCGCCTCGGGGCTCAACTTTCTTTCCAATGACCGGCGTAAACACGCCTCGGGTCCAATCATGCCTTATTCGCCACACCCGCGTAACCCCTCGCCTCGGGTTGGCGACCCTCCGATCGATCGGGGCTTAATTCCTCCTGGCGGGCACACGCCACTCAATTAACTCAAATTCACGCCCAAATCACACCCAATCACTCATATCCCACATTCAATTCAAATCCACGGCCGCCACATCATCCACCAACCCGACATTCAAGTCGGCCACACCCTGTCGCCCAAATCGAGCATACTAAACAATCTAATTTAAATTGCATAAGTAAATCACCATATTACTAAATTAATGCTCGCCCCTAGCCGTTTCTAGCCCGAATTGGTCAATTAAATACCCAAAATACTAAGTAGGGTTTAGGAATCGCTTTTACCAAATTTTTGGCCCGAGAAAAGCACTGGCCATCAAAATCGCCTCGGGTGAGAACATCCACATATAAATCGTCCAATCGGTCACACTCAACCAATCAATCTGGTCACACTCAACCAGCCATATCAATCACTCAAAACACATGCCCATCCATCTAACTTCTCTGGCACAAGATTAAACACCCCTCGGTCTTTTCTCCTTTCGTCCCAACACGCCTGAGCCCGTTCTCACAGCAGCGTAAACCGCCTCGGGCTCATTCTCACTGGCCAGCGTAAACCGCACCTCGGGGCTCATTCTCCACGGGCGTAAAACGCGCCTCGGGCTCATCTTTCTTTCCAATGACGTAAACCGCCTCGGGTCTTTTCTTGCCTTTCACATTTCGTAAACCGCCTCGAGGCTCAACTTTCTTTCAATGACCGGCGTAAACACGCCTCGGGTCCAATCATGCCTGTCGCCACACGTAACCTCACTTCGGGTTAGCGTCGGCGTCGTCGGGCGCGGCCGGGTCGGGCCACTCAATTAACTCAAATTCACGTAAATGATCACTCATATCCCACATTCAATTGGTCGACCGGCATCATCCACCAACCGACATTCAAAGGGCCGGCCGGGCATACTAAACAATCCTAATTTAAATTGCGGGACCATATTACCGGGCTGCGCCAAGGGGGGGGTTGGTCAATTAGAGAGAGGGATAGAGAAAGGGTTTAGAGGGGCGGGCTGAGGGCGAAAGTCATTTCGGGCAAAAATTCTGAGTGAGATTACGGCGAGACAAGGGCATGGTCTGCAGGTGGGCGGCGACCGGGGACGGGCCTAGTGCTTGTGAGGCTGGCGGCGAAGGCTCGGTCCGCCTTATGAATGGAGGTGAGAGGGAGAAGTTAAGGAGAGAGGGCTAGTGGGCGGTGGCCGGGCGGCTGGGCTGCGACGGCGGGCGACGGTGGCGCGCGACGCTACCGACGTACCGGGCTGGCTCCCAAGGCGAAAGCAACGCGCGATCACCCCACCGCCGCCCCGCCGAGGGGAAAGGAGGAAGAGGCGGCCGGGCGGGCGACGCGGATGGCGGCGGGCGGGCGACGGGTCGGGCGACGCGCGCGGCCGGGCGGAGGCGGGCGCTGACGGCCGACGAGCTTGGCATGGGGCGTGACCTGGTCGGGCGGAGAGTAATCGGCAGCAAGGGGGACGCGGGAGACCAAACGTAAGAGGAAGAAGAAGGAGGAGAGAGGAGAGAGAGAAGAGAGGAGAGAGAGAGAGAGGGAGATGTCAAAAGGTGCATGCGTAAAAAAGGGGGGAGGGACGATGCATGGGGAGGGCGGGGGGGGGACCAAGGCAGCCCGGGGGAGAGAGAGAGAGAGAGAGAGAGAGAGAGAGAGAGAGAGAGAGAGAGAGAGAGAGAGAGAGAGAGAGAGAGAGAGAGAGAGAGAGAGAGAGAGAGAGAGAGAAAGAGAGAAAGGAAGAGAGAGAGGGGGGTCGTACGGGAGGGGTTCCGGCCGAGAGAGAGAGGAGAGAGAAAGAGAGGGGAAAAAGTACAAATTTTTAAATTTAAGCGCGAACCAAAGGACACGGTCCAAACTAAAAATCGGCCTATCGGTCCGATTAAATTCGGGAAAAAGGCCTAACGGTCCGCAATAAATCCCAACAATATTCTAGGGCACACGGTTAAAATAAAATACTCCGAACCACACTACGAGGGAGGTCTACCGGTCCAAATTTGTACCCGGTCAAAAATTCACTTTTTTCACTTTTCCTGACAACCTCGACACCGGCTGCAATAAAATCGACACCGTCAATTTATTTCGTCTCGAAACTCCCGGAAATCGACTGCCAAGTTCGGGGTATAAATAACGACCAAATTCGATCGAGTGCGATTCTAGCAAAATTTCTATTTTTAAAAACAAGAACCCGAGAGTGATGGGTTCGGGCGAAATTTTATTATAAGCGCACTCGGGACGAAATACTGCGTTTATAAATCCCCAAAAATGGGCCAAAATCCGGACTGTTACATTTTACTTAGATTTCTAATTGACCGATAATAGATTAGTGGTAACTCAAAATAAATTGATTTGAATTTTTAATTATTTAAATTAAAAATCCCAAAGTAGCGATTGGTATGGACTTGGGAGAGTATGCACTAAGTCTTTGCTTAGCAATTCATTAGCTTTTCTTTAGTGGTTCACTTCTGGAAAGGTCCTAATAGGTGATTGTTTCACAAGAGAGAGAGGGAGAGGGGGGGGATTACCGGAAGGAATAAAAAAAAAATACTGAAGGAAAGGATCAAAGGGAAAAAATTGAAAAGGGACAATAAATTTGAACATCCAATAGCAATTGCAGTAACGTATTAACATCTTTATAAATATAGGCTGTGATTTTTTATCTCATAATTTTGAAGGATTGATCGATTAAATAACGATTCATAAATGTTTTTGGAACATAAAAGAAGAATTGCTTCCACTTTTGAGAATGTGCTCTCCCCAAATTCGGTATGGACTATTGGTGTTCTTTCTTTTCTTTTATGTGGTAGGGCGGATGATAGGTTGAACCTTTTATATATGAATTGAAGGTTCAACTAGTGATTAATTTAGTCTCTGCTGAACACATGGATGACTTGAGCAGAATTAGATAACTTGCCCTGTGCCAACGTCATCATAAGAAACAAAGAAACACTTTTAATGAGGCTGGAGCCTAACACATTAAATACATGATCACACAAACATTATATTATATGATATCTTTACCTAAGGCCTTTACGTTGTCTTTTTTTAGCTATCAGCAATAAAGCCTTTTATATTGCCAGTAATCAAGATTGAAGAAGCTATTTACTTGTCAAGTATGCAAAGTACTTTTCATCTCCAAGAATATTTCTCCTTTTTCCCGGCAAAGAACGGAATATAGACATGATAATACAAAAGTTTTACATGTGATAGCAAAGTGAAAATACAAAAAGGAGCCGACATATAGCAAGACAAACACCAAAAAAGAAAAAGAAAAAGAAAAAGGAAGAGGTTGTCGTGTAAATGACATAGAGCATTTCCATTTGTAGGTACTCCATATACAGTACATAGAAAAATATGTAATTAAAAAGATCATCACATAAACTGCTTTTTATTTGCTATAAATGCTTATAATATGTTGTCACAAGGATTGGGAAGTTCATGTGTTTTAATCGGATTTCATAATTGTGTGAAGTCGTGTAATTGGAAAACACTAAACTTTTATTAACTACATTATAAAACTCGCATTTTTTAAATTTGTGTCAATGTGTGTTGCTTTTAGGTTTGCCATATAATTGTGCATAAACGTGTTAGTTCGTGTAAGAAATTGCCATCCCTCCTGTACCAATTACAAAAAACAGGTTTAAGGGTATGGGTGATACGTTCAAACATGGGTAACAGATGTTTCAAGGGTAATTTTGATCCTTGTCTTTGAACCACTCAACGGTGACGGGGTTGAGATAATTCAGAGTGGTCATCACAATTTTGACATTACTTATGCTCAAAAAAAAAAAAAAAAACACTCTACTTTGTCGGCAATTTAGAACTTTGGTTTTTTTCATCGACTACCAGCACTTTGCTTTATAGTCTTCCGAGTAGTCGTCACATTTTCAGTTTTTAGAAAACAAAGACAGACATTATTCTTCTTTTCACAAATCGTTCATATGTATACTTATTTAGCCAAAAACGTATTATCAAGTTACCAATAGCTTTTTTTAAAGTCCCAATACTTATTGCACGTGAGAAGGGTGTTGAATTATTGTCTAATATCGCTTAACAATAGATCTTATATTTTCTATATATTCATGCGATCTCCCTCCACTTATTAGCTTAAATTTTTAGAACAGTTAGCAGTAGTCTCATAAAAATATTACAAAGTATCAGAACAGGAGAGTGTTGGAGCATTTAACTATTAAACCACGCTTATCGCTTTTCGTGTACATGCGATCAACCCCATCTGTCCAATTCCGACTTACTCATGAGTGGGAGTATTGAAATGTTGTCCCATATTAGCTTAAACTTTTGGGTTGAACTTTCTATCATATACTTCTAAGATTAGTAAAGTTACTAACTTTTATTCAAAATTACCAACCTTAATTTAACTGACTTGTCCATTTTCTCCCTTTAAGTCACCAACTAATTCTAGCTTAATGTTTGAGTCACTTGTTGACTTTTATTTGATTATTTTGAAATTACTAATGTCACGCCCGAAACCCGGCCGGGCCCGCGACATCCCTTCGATGGTCGAACATTGAATGCGACGTCCCAGATACGTCGCCGACCCAACCCAAAACATCAGAGATTAAGCACACGCGGAAACAAATAGAAACAACCCAGACAATAAATAATGACCAGGGGATAGCGACAACATGAAACAATAACTATAACTCATACACTTGACAAATACATACTACGTCCACAAGGGACGGTCCCCAAGCTAAGCCACAATAGCAGGAAACTTAACTCCTCTACAAAAAGGGGAAAACTCAAAAAGCTAGGTACTTGACCCGTCCTCGATCTTCGAGATGCTCTTGCAGCGTCTCCAATCACTCATGGTCGCGGATCTGAAATGGTTATATAATAACCGTGAGAACGAGTCTCAATAAGTAACCCCCTAAACCCCACATAGGCCAATGCGTACCCAGACTAGTCTAACATGCGAACTACCAGACAATACAATCACTTTCACATGAAAGGCTTACCTCGCCTCGAACCACGTGCCAATCGCATATTAGTTCAAGCATGATAATGCAAGAATAAATCACCGCCACATCACAATCACCAACACACACACTTCCACCAAGTCAATCAATCCAACCAAGCACCCAACCCATCCAACCAATCATCCACACGCACCATCGGTCAATTTGATCACTTCCACACGCTCAACCAGCCAATTCGGTCCACACGCTCAACCAACCAATCCGGTCACACGCAACTAGCCAATTCAGTCATACTCAACCAGCCATTTCAATCACACTCAATTCACATGCATTCATTTAACTTTCTCACAATCGGGTCAACAATTCAGTGTCTTTTCAACAAACCCGGCGTCAACACGCCCAGGCCCGCCTCACAGCAAGCACGAACACGCCAGCGCCCGCTCACAGCCCGCATAAACACGCCTCAGGCTCAACTTTCTTTCCAATGACCCCTGAAACACGCCCGGTCCAATCACACCTTTAACGGGCCACCGTCAACACGTCTCAAGCCCGTGATTCCAATTGGCCCATCGGGCCGCTCATGCCTTCACACGGACTGCCGCCAACACGCCCCAAGTCCGAGATTCCAATTGGCCCATCGGCCGCTCATGCCTTCACACGGGTCACGCCAACACGCCCCAAGTCCACGATTCCAATTGGCCCATCGGCCGCTCATGCCTTCACACGGACCGCCAACACGCCCCAAGTCCAGATTCCAATTGGCCCATTGGCCGCTCATGCCTTCACAGTCCGCCAACACGTCCCAAGTCCGTAGCCCTCCGATCAATCCGGGCTTAAAATCGATAGGCAAGCACACGCCACTAAATTCAATCACATTCACGACAAATTGCATCAACAGCTCAAATTCACAAACTCGGTCCAATTCACAAACCCGACGTTCAAGTCGGGTCACACACGATTTTTCCCCAAAACAAACATATTCTGCTCGATTTAATTAGCACAATTAAAGCATAATATAATCTAATTAAATCATAATATAAATAAATTAAAATCACGCCCCTAGCCGTCTAACCCGAGACAAGTCTAATAGTACCCACGCACAAACCCAATTCACATCACAGCCCATCTCACTTACCCACCATAATTAGTCATTAATTATGCCCATAATTTTCACAATTTAATCTATTAATTATGCACGTACTAAAATTGTCCATAATCCATGTTTAATCCCTAAACCGGTACTAATTAACCCCTAGACAAGTCTAATAATACCCAAAGTACTAGGTAAGGTTTAGGAAGTCACTTACCAATTTTGGCCCGGGAAAAGTCGGCTAGGGGGCCAAAATTGTTTGGGTGAGAAGTCGGACTAGGCGCTGGGCGCCGCCACACGCGCTACCGACCGCCAAAGTGGGCGGCGGGCAGCCCAGCTTGAGCTAACCCGGCCAGGCGTGGCTGGCCCAGCGGCGAGACCCAGCCGGGCGAGTAGTGACAACTTCAGCCATTTCGGGCACCAGCCGAGGGCAAGAGGGGCGCCCGAGGGGAGGAGAGGCAAAGGGGGTGGGCTGGTGCAGGCGTGGCTTGGCCCGGCCAGCAGTGGCGGTCGGACGACTCTGCCAGAGCAAGGCTGGCGGGCCAGCCTGGACGCGGCTGGGCGACGAAGCTCGCGACGCGGAGGACAACGAGGGAGAGAGAGCAATGGGGTGGGGGCTAGCGTGACGGGCGGAGGAGGAGGGGGGGCGACGCGGGCGGGCGGCGCACGGGCGACGCACACGCGGCCGGGCGGCAGGACGGCAAGCTTGGGACGAGGCGGAGGCGGAATGGAATTTAAGAAGAAAAGAAGAACCAGAAGAAAAGAGAGAGGAGGAAGAAGAAGGAGGAGAGAGGAGAGAGAGAGAGAGAGGGGTCGGGAGAGGGGGGGGGCATGCAGGAGAGGGAGGGGGGGAGGGGCAGAGGGGGGGGAGGGGGGGCAGAACCTGGGGAGGGAGAGAGAGAGAGAGAGAGAGAGAGAGAGAGAGAGAGAGAGAGAGAGAGAGAGAGAGAGAGAGAGAGAGAGAGAGAGAGAGAGGGAAGAGAGAGGGAAAGTGAGACACGCTGGGGAGGGGGGATCGGCCGAGAGAGAGAGAGAGAGAGAGAGAGAAAGAGAGAGAGAAAAGAGAAATTTCAAATTTTAAGCCGAACCAAAGGACACGGTTTAAACCAAAAATCGACCTATATCACCCCGACGAATTGGGAAAAAGGCCTAATGGTCCCCAAAAATCCCAACAATATTCTAGGGCATACGGCCAAAATAAAATACCCCAAACCACACTATGAGGGAGGTTTACCAGTCCAAATTGTATCCGGTTCAAAAATACACTTTTTCACTATTCCCGATAATCTCGATGCTGGCCACAATAATATCGACACCGTCCAATTTATTTCGTTCCGAAACTCCCGTAAATCGACCGCCAAGTTCAGGGTATAAATAACGATCAAATTCGATCGAAAGTGCGATTCTAGCAGAATTTCTATTTTTAAAAACGAGGACCCGAGAGTGATCAGTTCTCCGCGAAATTCCATTATAAAGCATCGATTTAATTACACGCTTTATAAACCTCAAAAATGGGCCAAAATCTGGAATGTCACAACTAAACGTTGCGATAATTTACCAACATTTATTTGCGCAGCTTACCAACCGATAAGATTACTAACTAAAATATGAAATTACTAATTCTTATTTGAGTCCACTTACCAACGTTTATTGATAGCCGCAAAATTACCAGCTGTTCCAATAGTTCACAACATGTATCTCTGAACTTATCATTGGATTAAAGTTACCAATTCTTATACAAAATTACCAACTTATTTCAAAATTTCCAATTCTCTTAATAACTTACTAACATTTTTTTTGTGAAGCTTAAATTATAAATTCTTATATGAAATTATCAACTTTATTTCAATTAGTTATCAATGGTTTTTGTTTTCAAAAATTACTATTTGTTCCAATAATTTAAGGACATTTTTGAGGATTTTTAAATGTGTTAAAATCACTCATGCAAAATTAGCAACTCTTAGTTAGGTTCACTTACCAAAGTTTATTTGATTGTTTCAACAGTACAGACTATTCCAATAGTTTAACAGTATTTATTTACGAAGCTTACCAACATGTTAAAGTTACCAACACTCGTAAAAATTTACCAACACTTTTAAACCTTACTTAACTTTTTCAAAAGATTAACAAATTTAATTGCAAAGCTTGAGTTACCAACTCTTATTTGAGTTATACCAATGTATATTTGATTATTTCGAAATTATTAACTATTCCAATAATTTACTCGGGTTCATTGCAGAGCTGATTGACGTGTGAAGGTCATCAACTCTTACACGAAAGTACCAATTCTGGTTTGAGTCCACTTACCAGTATGTTTTTTTTATTGTTTCAAAAGTATCAACTATTTCTATAATTTACTAACATATTTTTTAGGAGCTTATCAATTAGTTATAGTTACCAAACATTTTTTCAAAAAATCAATGCTTCAAATAATTTATCAATATTTATTAGTGAAGCTCGAGAAACCAACTCTAGAACAAAGTTACAATCTTATTTGAGTCGGTTATCATCATTTATATGATTGTCTCGAAATTCCAACTAAAGGTCGACTTTTGATAGTCATAGGATATGAGATATTTAAGTTTAAATATCTAACCCCTCCCCAAAATAAAATTCTAGCTATGTAAACTAATTTTGCATGACAGTATTGCAGTACGTGATTATAATTTACGAGAGCTTTCCTGAAACTTTTCGGTTAAACGCTTTGAGATTAAAAGCAAGTGAACTGTTGTAGCAGTCATCTCATATATGATTATGGAAGGCTCAACTTCCAATTACATTAAAGAGGAGCAAGTGACGAAGAACCCACTAATAACTTACCAGTTTATATATAAATTGTCAAATTTGTTGTGCATCCATGATTTACAAAGCTTTATCTTCCAAGCTAATTTGATGCTAAACATGAAACTCGAAATTTTCATTCAATAAACCATTATAATAACGAGTAGATCGCCTCCATATATCGAATCGAATAGAAGAACAGATGCGAGGTCATGAGCTCAAGGAGATAATCGTGTGTGTAGGTTTACAAGTGGACTAGTTACCAATAAAGGAGGAAGCAGGTCTGGTGCTATTAACTCCTCAAATGTATTATTAAATTCTGCAAATTATCTTCTTTAGTTTGGGGTTAGCAATTACAAGTAAGGCGCGAATGCCTTTCTATTACCTGAGAAAGATTCAATGGGTTAATGGTAGGGGAATGGCACTTTTGCTTCTTTTTTTTTTAATCTTTATTTGTTTTGCTTTCAACTTTATTCGCTCTTTATTTTAGATGGGAGAGATTAAAAAAAGAAAAAGGGAGTTAGACTGAGAGAGAGAACTCACTTGTGAGCAAAATCATCGCTCCTATGGGATCAAGCAAAGAATGATGCAGTTTTAGAAACGAGTAGGCATCACATTCACTCATTTTACAAGCATTTCGCATAAAATCACAAGATATGCACCATATCATAAACAATTCATTTTACAAGCATTGCGCATAAAATCATAACAAATGCACCATTTCTTAAACAATGTATTATAGTATAGCTAGCATATGTCAAACTCACTATGCTCATGTCAAGAGGACCTTACGATCATGCTTCACCAGGTGATGAGGCAAGAAAATCATATCCGCTATTGTTAAGCTCGGAAATCACTTCGCTCTGATTAAGCCTCGAAAAATACATTCCCGCAATTAAGCCCTGAAACAAAATTGGTCTGTACACATGTACATCATGTCATGTCTCAATATGTAGGTTAACTACGAGTATCAAATCGAAACCATAACAACATGCCGCCTCTTTATATACATCACTAATATAAATAACATTCGATCCAAAATATTTCCAAACAACGCTCATATGAGGTTCTAGTATGTTAAATGCTTGATCCATTTTTGAGAAAGAGAATACCATACAACTTTACAGTTCGACTTCTGAAAAGCTCCAATAAGATGTCGAGTTCGCTGTCAGTGGGATTCAAACATTGCAATTTTTTTTTACTCCACACGATTTAAGTAGTCATTATGACTACGTACAAGGGTGGGTGTAGTTGTGATTTGCCGAGATAGCATCAGCTACTACTCCCCCACAATCTCAAGTAGTTGGGAAGAAAGACCACCCAAAAGGGTTCAGTAGTTCCGACGGAATAAATCCTAATAATGACTTACCTAATTAGATTTTCGTTGATAAATCATAAACAATGACTCGCCTTATCAAATCTTCGTTGACTATGGCTCTATTTATGGTTTTGCGAGTTCACTACTCCTACTTCAACCCATCATCATCGAGCAAAGCCCCTCCGCTCTTACATTTCCCTCCTTAAAAATGGGCAAGAGTCTGGCCGAAAAAGAACAACAAAAGGGTAGGGAGTCTCGGCTTCAACTAACAATAGCAGATGATGATGTTGATGAGCTGCATAACTTACTTGTGGAGGAGCCAGAGCTCTTAGATCGCGTATCTAAGCACCCCTTACCAAATACTCCGCTACATCTTGCCGCAGCTGCTGGGAAAACCCACGTGGCCATGGAGATGGCCATCTTGAAGCCGTCGTTCGCTCGGAAGCTAAATCCAGAGGGTTACAGCCCCATGCACTTGGCTTTGCAACACGAGCATTATAACACTGTGAGGGGCATTGATGACCCTCGACCCCAAGTTAATCCGAGTTCGAGGGCGGTACGGGATCACCCTTTCCATTATGTCGCCGGGAAAGAAGGAGACAATGAGCTGGAGCTCCTGGCCGAATTCCTATTTACTTGCAACTCGTCCATCAAAGACTTGACGAGCCGATGTGAGACTGCGGTTCATGTTGCTGTCAAGAACCACAACCTCAAAGCATTTAAGGTTTTGCTTGGATGGCTTAAGCGAGTCTATCTGACTGAAATCTTGGACCGAAAAGACGAAGATGGTAACACGGTCTTACATATTGCTGTGTCCAAAGCTCAACCCAAGGTATGGTTCATCGATTTTGTGGTCGTCCGTGCTTTTATTGTTCGATGCTTGAATTTGACATAATCTAATCCAGGAAAAATGTTATAATAATGAAATATGAGGGGTTGAAATACATGGATTTAGAAAGATTCAGAGAGAGGAGAATTGAACTACATTTTGTGCAACAGTATATCACCTATTGTTATCATTTAATGGTCAACACTTGTTGATAAGTGTTTACCTGACGATTTATACATGATGTTGCTGTAGAAATTTCCATAAATTTGCTCGCTTGGAGTGATCCACCAGAAACACAGAAAGTGATCAACAAAAATGATTTATCAAGTAATATGATATATTATATGTGAATATCGTGATAATTAAATCGTATTGAAGCCTCCATAAGAAAGAATCTGACACGTCCTTTTATAGATTTTCCTTTGGTTTTTGTATCACTGACATACATTATCACAATATTGTTTATTCAATAATTTCTTATAACGCTTGAAATAACTAGTAAGTGAAAAATGATTTCATTATCGACAACAATTTATGTTTAAATATTTTCTTGTACCAAAATATTTTTCGTTTGTTTATTTGAAGCGATACAAACGATCATTTTTAAAATACTTTCCAAATCATTCATTTTTCGCGAAACAAACGGAGCCTTAATTCAAGAAGTATGTGATACCAGTTAAAGTAGTTCATATACGATATGATATACTGTTGCACATTGGTATAGTATAGAAGTACGATTTGTACATTAGAATGTGTCTTGGGATAATTGGAAAAGAAATTGACGCATTTAGGTACAAGGGAGAACAAATAGTGTTGGAAAAAAAATTAATAGCTACACTATTTCTTTCTAAAAGAGTAGGTACTATTAACTTTGAGAAAATGAGCGCTGGGATTATTGTCTAGCATAAAAGCAAAGAAGAAATGAATTGACCAGACAGACTGGATTTTGCATGTGGTGACTTCACTATCCGTGAAATGAATCAAAGGGCAGTATAGTCTAGGATTAACAGGCAAAGAAAAACACTAATTCGATAAGGACAAAAGGTATCCGAACCCAAAGAAAAGAGGTAGAGAAAGACAGAAGCACCCAATTATACCATTCAAATAAGGATCGATCTTAAAACCTATCAATAGTAATCACAATTCCATGTTTCGTGAGAAAATAATCATAATTAGTGATGCATTTTAAATTATTATCAATTAATTTATTTTTTATTTTTTATATCAGCGCTTAAGAATATCGACTTTGGCGCTTATTTCAAAAACTGCTAGTGGGGAATCTATTTTAAGCTCGTGATGTTTCTAATTTGAGTTCATTTAAAATGTCATTAACAATGTTTTGGTTGAAGGATATAGGGAGAAAGGAAGGAAAAGATCGTTGCCCTCAGTTTTTAGGGAGCTCTACATCTCTCTAAGTTGGATGGTTTTGGATGAACAATTTCCTTCCAACTCTTTCCATCATAGCCACTCCTCCTAACACAACCATACCTTGATTCATTATTCTCTCTTATTTTGTTTTTCCCATTGATTAGCAAAATCCCTTTCCTTCCATCCGAACATATTGTACGAGATAGACGCTAACAAGGACAGTTCGATTGAAACATAAAATAATCACTCTATGACAGAAAATTACTTCTTGATCAGTTGAATCTCATGCATAAAGGGTATAATATACTTGTCTAAGGTGATATTTCTTTTCATAAAAAAAAAAAAACTACCATATCACTTTTGCGAATTTGCCTATGTTACAATTCACATGAGCAATTCATAGCTATCACGTAAATGATGGCACTTGATGAACAAGGTCTAGTAAACTTTTTCCTTTTGTACATCCGTCGTTGCATCACTAGCATTATTCAAAGTTATATGGCATGAGCTCACTTTGTGCACAATAGTGAGGCTTGTGATAAAACAGTGAGTGAAATTGAAGGGATGCATACTTCATTTCGTTTCCCTTTGCATTTTTTCCAGATCATCAAGCTGTTGATTGGGCATATCAAAGTAGATGCAAAAGAATTTCCAAGGTGAGACGGCTCTGCAAATTTTCCAAGTGAATCCTAGTGGTGGTGAAGATGTCGCGAAAAGCTTACGCGATAAAGGACATCGAGCAGAAAGTTTTGGTCCTACCCTCTCTCTACCCCAGTATTTTAGCAGGAAACCAACTAAAGTTGAGAAATGGGCAAAGCTTTTGATCGTAGAAAATGAAGATGTCCGCAACATGATCCTTGTAGTGGCTACCTTAATTGCAACTGCAACTTACCAAGCTGCTCTCAGTCCTCCGGGAGGATTCTGGCAGGATTCCACTTCAAATCCGCAGGCCAATTCCACTGTCGTTACCGCCAATTCCAGCAGCATTGCTCTTGGAAAACCACATCAAGCCGGAAACATCATCCTGATCGGCCCCAGTATGTATTCTTTCACGATCCTCAACACCACGGCTTTTTAGCCTCCCTCGGCGCAATTTGGACTGCCATTATTTATCCCCTAATCTCTGTCTCAACGCCCCAAATTATGCTGGTTGCCGCGGCTTTGGTTCTTCTCGGCGGTACATTCCTTTCTTCCCTAACGATGGAATTCCTGAAATCCAATCTGTTGGCAGGTAGGTTGCTAGCGGCAATTTATATGTCCGCGCTGGGCTACACTTTCATTATCCCCATTCAATTTTTGGCAAAGCACCGCTCAGTTTTCCGCCGAATTGATGCCCCATGGAGACGCGTTGGCAACTTGCCAGGACAGGAGGATCGGAAATAATTCGCCAGTAATATTTACTTTCAAGTATTCTTCTTGCGTGTGCAACTATAATCTATATGTTGTCTAGTCTTGAGGTTTTCCAGAACTGGACTCTTTCTTATTTGTTCCATGTAATCGACTCATCTATTAATTCCTTAATCCATAAGGACCTTTAATCTTGCTTTGAGTCGGGACTTCGAATAGCTACTGTTCCTACTTCAACATCGTGAAATGACGCAGTGGATTTGAAAAGCACCGAGTTGCAGCTCTCGAACACGAATGCCCGAAGCGTACACATAGTAAAGCGCACAGAGGAAAATCTCTCCAGCTTTTGTATCTATCAAAAGAGGTAAATTGCGTGATCTGATAAAACACAACAAATAAGCACAGTGCCAACCCCTTTTGCTAAAAAAAAATAACTACCCGGTAAAGTAACAGAACAAGAAAGACCGAGAATAAAACAAAAGCCTTAGCTAAATCTAAAAAGACTACTTGATCTTACTGTATCTTCCAATAAAAAAAAAGAAGATATCTTAAAGCATTTAAGAAGTCGAAATGACAAAGCGAAGAAATTCAGATATTCTATACAAAGTGAATATCCTAAACTAACTAAATTTAAGAAGGAAATATCAAATTTCAAAACACTAAATTCATCCCATAGTAATCGTAAACTGAAACTCGAGGTGTCCCATGTCATTCTCTACTAGAAAAAGGCGTGACCTCAAGTTTTGGGAAAATTTCAAATAATGGCTCAAAGTGAGGCCGTATTCCCAAGAGAGGGCTCAAAGTGAACATTGTCTCCAATAAGGCTTCCAATAGCTAATTTAGTCTTAAATAAGGGTTTGATTTCACCAACTAGCTAAATCTTATCCACGTCCAGAGGCATTCTTGTCCAAGTACATTTTTTTCCTTTATTTTTCTTTCTCTCTTTGTTTCATGTTTTTTTTTTTCTTTACCATGCGACAGTGATATCTGAACATATTCTTGCTGACAAACAATCATAAACAGCACGAGCAGTAGAGCGGCGAACTGACCTACGGATGAGGGGATCAACCGCGTGCCCCGTCCAAAGGGGCAACGGCGATCAGGTACGTGTAAGACAAGGCGTAATCACGTGTTGAGTCGCTCCACTCTTCAAGTTAAACTTGCATAATACGTTTCACTGTGAAACCATCAAGATAATAAATGTAGTTTCCCCTGCAACCTGGGACTTCGGAAGCCAATAACGAAACGGAATAATTTTGACTCAAGAACAGTGCACAGTTGCCCAAGAAGATCACCTTCGCCAATCTTCGCTCTACCTCATCTAATTCAAAGGCATGGAACCGAAGAGCTCTGTTCTTCTATTCCATGTGGAGAGGTCGTCTGCCGCCATCTTCAGAGTCATAAGTAACAGAATAGTCACTATTAAGCAGTGCCTCGTAAAAGTACTCCTTTCCCCACTTAAGTTGGCCGCATTATCCATTGGCGCGCAAACCATTAGCAAGGCTCCTCTTAGTCCAACAGTATCTGGGGCTGAGGTCCAGATACGGATTCAGGCCGAACAATGACCAAATTCTCAGGGGAACTTAAGTCACATATGATCACTCTTCCAGTGAAAACATAGCTGCTCTTTGCGAATGAGAAAGTCAACATATCTCGATTGTTGGTCTTGGAGCACAGTCCATGATTTATCATGTACCTTACAAAAATCCAGTGCATTTGCTCTTAAATCATAGCACAGAATTCTGGTTGAACAAAGTAGGATCTCCTGACCAGGCAATACGGTGGATGAGGAAATTCTTCATGATATCCATGTCTATAGTGGGGTGCTCCCCCATAAAATCTTGATAGAGGTATTCCTCTGCCTTTTCCTGAAACTAGAGGCTTCTTCATTATCTCAATGTGAAGAATCTCGTGCTTCCTGCTGCAGAGGAAGCAGAATCCATGTGGACAAATCGATTTGGTTTTGGCAAGATGACCCCAGAGGAGGTTTGTGAACGGGCATTCAATCAATCCCTCTTGAGCAGGAGATTTGAAACGCTCGGTCTCATATGTTCATTTCTTTCAAGGGACGACTGTGTTGCACTAGGCAGTTACCGTGTTCCCTGAAACAGAGAGCTGCTGAATCAACATTTGATTCCTGTGGAAAAGTTTTTGGGGGGGCGACGAACCGTTTTGTCTCGGGCCATAAGTTGAACAGGTTTCTGAAATTTTTTGTATATGGTTGTTGAATATCGCCGCATAATCTTTTGAGCGTGTTAGGAATTTTTGGTAGCGCAGAGAGCAAACATGAAGCAGGGTTTTGTAGCTGGGCGAGAGATCAGAGTCTCATTTTCTTTGTTTGCCTTGTTGAGGTGCACATGAGTTATGTTAAAAAAGTTCAACATAGGATAATTCATGTGATGTAGGGCAGCAAGCGAGGGCCACGAAGCCTTTGTCGACTGCTAGTGAGGGTTGTGGCCCTCGCGTGGCCTCGCCCACAGTTGCGATGGCCTAGGTGAGGCTAGCCTCGCCATGGCCTTACTAGCCACATTTGCCCTCTGCCAATGAGACCATTGTGAGGCTAGACTCACCTAGATCTGGGCAAGGCGGCCTTGCTCGTGGCCATGATGGTCTCGCCCAGATTTGGGCGAGGCCAGGCGAGGGCTGCAACCCTTGCCAGAGGCCGGTGAGGGCTTCTTTGCTGTCCTCCGTGGCCGGCAAGCTTTGACAATCTTGGTCAGTCACTGTAAAAAATAAGAAACGAAGAAAAAGAAAAGAAATATATAAATTAATTAAAAAATAAATAATTAGGAAAAAATTTTAAAAAAATTGTTTACGTCATCTCTGGTCGTGCCATGTCGGATGCCTAGCATCCATGTTTGCGATTTTCGGCTAAAATTGATCGGATGGACTACATTGATAAATTGTTAAAATGTTTATAACTAAATTGACCAAATTGAAAGGATTAAAACTGAATTGACATTAATACAATAGGTTTAAGACTTTTTTGGTAATTGTCCCACCAAATTTATTGCCTTCTACGCAGTAAATAACAATCTTTCCTAAAACAATTCCAGTTCATTGAGCAAACCTTTGAGCCAAGTAACTCGCTTGCCTCAGTTGACATCATATACTTTGCTGCAATTGTCGACAAAGCAACTACCGGCTATAACTGCGCTTTCCAACCGATGACCTATAAAAACTGAACACATAACTTGTCAAGGATCTCGGTCTATTCATGTGATAGGAAAATCTGATTCAACATAACTTGTTATATCAAAATTTAATTTGATAAGTTGCATCTTCTCAATAGGTTTATGTGATGTGGGTTGTATTGTAGCGGTTGTTTCATGAAAGACAGAGAGCGAGGGGCAGTAACGGGAAGGGAAAAGGAAAGAATGGAACAACGAAGGAAAAGGAAAAAAATAGAAAAGGGACGACAAATTTAAGTAGCCAATATCATATGTAGTGAAGTATTAACCTCTTAAGAAGATAGACATAGGTTGTGAATTTATCTCGGATGTCAATTGATCGATTAGATAGCAATTCATAAACGTTTTTCCAAACATATAGAAGATTTGCGTCCACTTTTGAGAAGGTGCTCTTTCCAAATTGGGTGTGAACTATTTGGTCTTCTTTCTTTTCCTTTCTGTGGTAGGACGGACAATAGGTGGAACCTTTAATAGATGAATTGAAGAAGATCCGGCCAGTGATTAATTTAGTCTCCGCTGAACACATGGATGACTTGACCAGATTTAAATTACTTTCCCTGTGCCAACGTCATCAGAAGAAACAAAGAAACACTTTTAATGAGGCCGGAGCCTAACACATTCATTAAAGACATGATAGTACAGACATTATATTATATGATATCTTTGCCTAAGGCCTTTATGTTGTCTTTTGTTAGCTATAAGCAATAAAGCCTTTATATTGCCAGTGATTGAAGACGCTATTAACTAGTCAAGTATGCAAAGTACTTGTCGTCTCCAAGAATTCTCCTTTTTTCCCGACAAAGAACGGAATAAAGAGATGATGGTACAAACGTTATTCATGTGATAGCAAATTTAGCACTTTGCTTTCTTTCATCGATTACCAGCACTTTGCTGTTTGGTCTTCTGAGTAGTCATCACAATTTCGACTTTTAGAAAACAAAGTGAAACATTATTCTTCTTTTTTGACAAATGATGTTTGATCCTTGATATGTATACTTATTTAGCCAATAACATAGTATTAAGTAACCAACGGTGTTTTGAAAGTACCAATATTTATCTGTACTTCCAAGATTACTAATTGTTTTCATAATTAATCAATATTTGTCACGCCCCGCACTCCTCGGCGCGCCACATCCCTCGCAGAGGTCGATTCGACTGCGACGTCCCAGGACGCGTCGCCGACCCAACACCCAACACAGAGATTTAAAGCACATGCGGAAGTAATTAAAACCACCCGTACATATATGAACACATAACCAAGGGTAACCACAAAAATCAACACTTGTACTAGTACTGGAAATCATATACAATATTCATATACAGCCCAAACTTCAAAAATCCAAAAGCGGGTCAAGGCCACTACTAACAAAAAGGGGTAAGTGGCTCGGGGTTCAGGCACTACAACTAGCTGGGGGCTCTTCCCAAAAATGCATCGGTCGTCTGTCGTCCTCAAGGCCGGGGATCTGAAAAGGTCGATTTTCAACAACCGTGAGAATAAATCTCAGCGAGTAATTCCCTAAACCTAAACTAGGCTAACGTGCACCTCGACAAGCGCTAACAACACATAATACACACACATAACTGACTCAGGCCCTCGGGCCTAAGTCTAATCTTCTTGGACTCGCAGGTTGGGCGTCAAATCAACAATAGTAGCCACGACAGAATTTAATCACAGCACATATACGTGCATTTCTATGTCACAACGCATGTTATGCATATGCTAGTGCTCGCACTCATGCTCATGCCTCATCAATGCATTATCGCACACTTGCATACTAGCACTCAGCCATTTCTCAATTTCTCCTCCGACCCGCGTTAAACGCATCAGGTCCGACCCGCGTAAAACGCATCAGGTCTATCACTTCGAGATCGATCTCTAGCCCGCAGGCTCATGACACACAGCCCGCGTAAAAACGCATCGGGCGGACATCTTCCGGAAACCGGGCATCGTCCCCGCATAACGCGCCTCGGGACGGGTTCACTACCCGCGTAACACGTATTAGGGTTTATTGTGATCACATATTCACAAGCACCAATTTTTATCTGAACCCCACGTAATACGCATCAGGGCATTTTAGGTGATCACAATGCACATGTCACTCGGGCACACTTGTAAATGCACGTGCCGTGTCAATGCTCATGATGCACATCCATGACTGCAATAATCACATTTGGGCACTCACAATTTCACAATGAGCATTCAGTTCAATAAAACACGAACCCAATAAATCAAACCATCCAGCACGGTCATAGCACAATTTCAACACGTAATTTATGCATATAAATCACCCAATTGGATCGTTATCAAACTTATGCACTCGAAGCCCGCCAAGCCACGCTATTCTTAGTCACACTAGGCACGTGGCACTATGTCACGGAATTAATCACAACCAAGTACAAATCAGCCAATTAATCTGCCAATCTAAACACTCTAGATAATTACACAATTAACCTCGAATTGATCGCGTCTTGTCCAATTAAATCCCGATATGGCCAGCCTCCAAACAGATTAATTCGGGCCTATAAATATCCTCAAAATATTCTATTCGACTCTCCAAAATATCATCCAAATCCGCCACCACTAGACCAAATACGACGCGCACTATAATCCACGTATTAAATCCGAACAATCCCGAACTCGGCCCGATTTAGTCCAAACTGACCAGCCCATTTATTGCGCCTGTCGGGCCACTAATCCTCCATTAATTTATCATACTAATCCACCAAATCGATCACAATTACAATCCCTAATCACTTTCACAATTTAACCCCAAAATTACCCTAATTAACCCCTAAACTCGTCTAAAAATGCGAATTATCCTAATTAGGGTTTAGGGTCAAACTCACCGGTATCCTACGCTTAAAATGGGCGGAAGAACTGTAACGGCTCGGGTGAGAAAGTGCTCGCGGAAATGAGCAGTGCTTTCGCAGATGAACAGTGGACTTGGGGAAATGAACAGAGCGAGAACGGGCGGGCAGGGCCGATGGCAAAGAGCCGACGCCGGGCGGTGAGGGTGGACAGCTGACCGGGCGGCAGCGGGCGAGCTGGAAAGAGGGGAGAGAGAGAGTCGGGTGAGAGAGAGAGAGAGAGAGACGGGAGGCTGAGGGGGAGTGGTGGCTGACCGGATGATCCCGGGACGACGGGTCTGGGCGGGCGACGGCGACGGGCGTGGCGTGACCGGCGCGCGGGCGGGCTGGACCGAAAGGGACCGAACCGAGAGGAAGCGGGAAAGAGAGGAGGGGCAAGGGAGCGCGGTTGCAGAGGGAGGCGGCGGCAATGGCGGCATCGGGGATAACGGGCGATGCTGGGGCAAAGAAATTGGGCGGCGCTGCACGGGCGTAGGTAAATGGGCGATGAGTTTCTGCTTGCACGCGGAGGAAGTGAAGGAGAGAGAGCAATGGGGTGGAGGCCGGGCGGCGATGGGGCGGAGCAGGCTGGCCGGGCGGCACGGCAAGGGGCGGTTCGGGCGACGGCAAGGGCGAGCGACGGCCCGGCGAGTCGGGCGGTCGGCCGAAAGACACGGACGAAGCGAAGACAAAGCCAGAGGAAGAAAACAAACGAAGAAGAAGAAGGGAGGGAAGGAGGAGAGAGAGAAGAGAGGAGAGAGAGAGGGGGACACAGAGAGAGAGAGGTCCACAGGAGGGGGGGAGGAAACGTAAGCGGGGAAAAGCAGGGAGGGAGGGACGGGAAACATGCACGGGGCAGAGGGGGGGAGAGAGAGAGAGAGAGAGAGAGAGAGAGAGAGAGAGAGAGAGAGAGAGAGAGAGAGAGAGAGAGAGAGAGGAAAGGAGAGAGAGGGAGAGACACGCACAAGAGAGGGGTCGGCAGAGAGAGAGGAGAGAGAAAGAGAGGAGCAGTTTAAATTTTTAAACTTCGAGCGCGAACCAATGGACACGGTCCAAACTAAAAGTCGGTCTAACGGTCACGAATCTAAATTTGGAAAATGATCTAACGATCCACTAAAATCCCAACAATAACATAGGACAACGGGCCAAATAAAATAACTCGATAACACACTACAAGGAGGTCTACAGGTCAAATTTGCACCAGGTTCAAAAATCCACTTTTCCACTATTCACGACAATCGATCATCGGCCACAATAATTTGGATACCGTCCAATTTATTTAGATCCCGAAACTCCGGAAATCGTTGCCAAGTTCGGGGGTATAAATAACGGCCAAATTCGATCGAAAAGTGCGATTCTAGCAAAATTTCTAATTTTAAAAATAAGAACCGAGAGTGATCGGTTTCGGCGAAATTCCATTATAAAAGCGCATGACCGAATTACACGTTTTATAATTCAAAAAAATGGGTCAAAATCCGGACTGTTACAATTCTTCCCCCTTACAAAATTTCATCCTCGAAATTTACAATCCAACCCGACTACTCAAACAAATGGGGGTATTGGTGTCGCATCACTTCCTCGCTTTCCCATGTGGCGCCTTCCATCTCATGATGTTCCCAAATAACCTTAACCAACGGTATCGTCTTGTTTCTCAACACTTGCTCCTTTCTGTCCTCGATTCGCACCGGTTTTTCCACGTACGACACTCTGTCATCCACGTCTATTACCTCATGATTCAGCACGTGGGTCGGATCCGGTTCGTACTTCCTTAACATCGACAAGTGGAAGACGTTATGAACTTGTGACAAATTTGGCAGTAAGGCTAGACGATAGGCTAATGTTCCAATCCTTTCCAAAATCTCAAACGGGCCTATGTACCTTGGACTCAGTTTTTCTTTCTTGCCAAATCGAGACAGTCCTCTCATTGGCGAGATCTTGAGAAAGACATGATCGCCAACTAGAAACTCCAACGGTCTACGCCTTCGGTCTCCGTAACTTTTCGGCGACGACTGGACTGTTCTCAACCTTTCCCGGATAATTTTCACTATTTCCACCGATTGTTGAACCAACTCGGACCCGTTATACTTCTTTCCCCTACTTCATCCCAACCCAACGGGTGTCTTGCAAGCCCTGCCATACAATGCTTCAAATGGTGCCATTCTGATGCTCTGTTGAAAACTGTTATTGTAGGCAAATTCTACCAAATGCAACTGTTCTTCCCACTTGCCCTGAAAATCTAGCACACATACTTTCAGCATATCCTCCAAAGTCTGAATAGTTCTCTTAGACTGGCCATCCGTCTGTGGATGATAGGCCGTGCTGAATTGCAACTTAGTTCCCATGGCGAATTGCAGGCTTTTCCAAAAATTTGCAGTGAATCTGGGATCACGGTCCGAAGTGATTGATACTGGCACCCCATGAAGGCGAACTATCTCGTCAGACGATAATTCTGCTAGCCTTTCTAGCTCAAGTCCTTTCAAGACCGCCAAGAAGTGCGCTGACTTGGTCAGTCTGTCCACTATTACCCAAATAGAGTCGTGTCCCCTCTGGCTCCTTGGCAGTCCCGTTACAAAGTCCATCGTGATGTGCTCCCATTTCCATTCGGGGATTTCCAACGGTTGCAACATCCCACCAGGCTTACAATGCTGTGCTTTCACTTGTTGGCACGTCAAGCACTTGGCCACATGCTTGGCCACGTCCACTTTCATTCCGTTCCACCAATAATGCTGTCGGAGATTCTGGTACATCTTAGTGCTGCCCGGGTGAATACTGTAATTGCTCCTATGAGCTTTCGACAAAATCTCTTCCTTGAGCCCTAAATCGTTGGACACGCACAAACGTCCTCGAAACCTAAGAATTCCATCCTCGGACACCGAAAGTCTAGTTTCCTCTTAGAGTTATCCATACTCAAAATTTTTTGAATCTCAACGTCCGTAGACTGCAACGCCTTAATCTTCGCTTGCACTTTTGGCTCAATCCTTAGTGTCACAATCAGATGGAGAGGTGTCCTACCTTAAACTTAAATTCCGAGTCCCGTGCTCCTTCTAATAAAGTCCACTCTTTAACTTGACAAATGCGCGATGCTCGATTTCTTGCTCAAGGCATCCGCTACCCGGTTGGCCTTTCGGGGGTGATACAATATGTCGCATGATCCCATAGTCCTTGAGCAATTCCATCCAACGCCTCTGCCTCATATTCAGTTCCTTTTGCGAAAATAAGTACTTGAGACTCAGGAGTAGTGCATGTAGATTTGGAACCTTTCTCCACATAAGTAATGCCTCCAAATTTTATGTGCGAAAATAATTCTTTGCCAACTCCAAGTCGTGGGTCGGGTAGTTCATTTTCGTGAGGCCTTAAGCGCCCAGCGATGCATACGCAACCACTCTTCCATGTTGCATTAGCACGTATCCCAATCCTCTAAGCGAAGCATCGCTATAAATCTCATACCCGCCCGGTCCTGAAGGGATCGTCAATCTTGGCATCGTCGTCAATCTTTGCTTGGTTCACGAAAACTCTCTTCGCACCGGTCCATTCAAACTTGGTTTCCTTCTTAAGCAACCTCGTCAATGGAGTGGCTATAGCTGAGAATCGTTCCACAAATCTCCGATAATAACCCGCTTGATCCTAGAAAGCTTGAACCTTAGTAACGTCGAGGTCTCGGTCAGTCCATTCTTCGCTTCAATCTTTGCGGGTCCACGGAGATTCCTTCTTGGATATTATATGCCTAAGAAATGCTACTCGGTTCAGCCAAAACTCACACTTGCTAAACTTAGCACACTGATCGTGCTCCCTTAACGTCTGCAGAACCTTTTCCAAATGCACCTCGTGTTCCTCGGAACTCTTGAATACACTAAAATATAAATCAATGAAAACAATGACAAAACTGGTCTAAGAATTCCTTGAATATCCGGTTCATTAAATCCATGAAAGCGCGAGGGGCATTAGTCGGTCCAAATGGCATCACCAGTAAAACTCATAGTGTCCATATCTAGTCACGAATGCTGTCTTTGGAATATCCTCCCTTTGGATCCTTAACTGGTGATACCCTCGTCCTTAAGTCGATCTTAGAAAATACCGATGCTCCTTGCAACCGGGTCGAGCAGTCGTCAATCCTTGGGAGGGATACTTTATTCTTGACCGTCGCTTGATTTGGGCCGACGGTAGTCGATACACAACCTTAGCGACCCATCCTTCTTCCGACAAATAATGGGCGCCCCCATGGAGACGCTTTTCGGTCGGATAAAACCTTTGTCCAAGAGTTCCCGCATCCGGACCTTTAATTCCTTCAACTCGACAATGACATCCAGAGGGGCGGCGAGATTGGCTCGGTCGAGGGAGCCAACTCGATAACCTAATTCCACTTCCCTTTCGGGCGCGTAATCCCGACAATTCTTGAGGAAAGACATCGGAAAATTGCACACCATCGTATATCCTCGCCGCACTTCACTGGCGACGGATCCACCGCGCTGGCTAAACAACCTTGACAGCCCTCGTCCAACAATTTAATTGCTTCCCACCGATGAAACCCAAAGGGATCAAGGTTCCTCCTCGACTCCTACAAACTCAAATCTAGGGTGTCGGCCGGGCTAAACCGGATCACCACGGTACTATGATCCAATACGGCATTCTCGCTTAACTAGCTTGGTCCATGCCCACAATCAAATCAAAATCATACATTGGCAACACAAAGCTAGGTCTATCCCTTTCTACACCACCAATCACTATCTCACAATTCGGGCATCCTAGAGATATGCATATCTTATCCTTCAATGGCGTAGTTACACACAATTGCACTTCTAACATATAAGGCTTTAATCCGATCGGTTCAACAAACCGGCGAGATATAAACGAATGCGATGCTCTCGGATCAAATAATGCATACACTATATGATGGCATAGGAAACCATACATGACCACCCCGCGCATTTTCCACTTCCTTCGCGCCATTGCATACACCGTCCTTGCCGCGGCTGTTCATAATATTGATGGGCACTCAGGGCCGGGTTTCAATTCGAGGTTACTCTTGAGTCGGGGGTCCCGCGGGGCGTTGGGGACAGCTCCTAATTTGATGGTCTAAACTCCGCATTTGAAGCAAGCCCCAAATGCATTGCTGAAGGTTCGGCTTCCCGATGTTCCTCTTGATCGGTGGGACAAATCTTTGTTCCCCGCCATCGATTTCTTCCCAAAAGCGGTTGTCCTAGCCGGGCGAACCGCGATCCGGATCTGGCCGCCTATCCACTTGTTCCCTTTCAATAGCTTGAGCTCTCTCATACAAGCCTTCATAAGTTTTCAGATTCACCGGTATCGGCTGTCCGCGAATGTCCGCCTTCAGTCCATCCCGGAATCTTTGTGCCTTGTCCTCCGGGTGTTCCACCATCCTTGGCGCGAACCTTGACAACCTAGCAAACTCCGCCTCGTACTAATCTACGGTCATTGATCCTTGACGGAGTCTCATGAATTCAGCCAGCTTCCTTTCTCAGGGCTCTCTTAAAAAGAACTTTCCCATGAAGTTCGGGAGAATACTGCCCAAATGCGGGCGGTCCCTTCGGGAAATACCCATCCTTTGGTGGCCCTCCACCAATCATTGGCGTTGTCCTGCAGCTGATATACCGCCAATGTCACCTTTTCAGTCTCGGTGCACCCTAGCACTTCGAAGGCCTTCTCCAGTTCCTCAATCCAACGGGGTGCAGCCTCAGGATCACCTTGGCCGTTGAACCCAAAAAAAAAAAAAAAAAACTTTAACTTCAAAAACTGCTCTACCAGCTTAGACATCGGCCTAATCACATTCACCGGTCCGGGATTGGATTCTCCACATTTCCCTGATTTCCATTGTCTCCATTGTTCCCATTGTTCCCATTATTCCCATTGGCTCCATTAGCAGCAGCGATGGCGGCCTCAACAGCAGCAGCGATAGTGGCATTTCTTTCTGCTCTAGTCTGCCTCCCAAAATCCCAGCTTCCTCAAGGGCCCTAAGAATTCCATCTACTCTCGGATCCTCGGCCACTCTCACTTGTGGTTCAACACGATCCGGCTCGGGACCCTCGACCTCGACCTCTACCTCTTCTACGGCCCTCGACCCTCTACCGTCCTTGGTTACTCGTCCTCTCCAACTTGCATGTCCATTCTCCTGCTATAATTCCACATCGGGATTAGAGACCTAACCCAAGCTAAACCGGTCTAAGGTCCTAGGGCAGGAGCTTAACGCTACAAAGAATCAATCACCAGCATGCGATTGAGCATAAATAGCACATGATTTCATCCACGTAACACGGTACCAACCCCGAGTCCCGACGCACCTGCACTTCACGGGTCAAATAACGCAGCCAATCAATCAAGACATGTATACCGGGAGGTACACTTAGCACACAAGGTCACCCCATCGCTACCCAAGGTCATCGCTCCTTATCACCCAAGCTTCGACCGAATTGGACCGAGCTGACCTTTGCTCGATACCAAATCAAACGGGATGTCACGCCGCGACTTCTTGGTGCGCTTACATCCCTCGCAGAGGTCGATTCATATGCGACGCCCCGTGACGTCGCCGACCCAACACCCAACACGTAGATTTAAAGCACATGCGGAAGTAATTAAAACCACCCGTACATATATGAACACATAACTAAGGGTAACCACAGAAATCCACACTTGTACTGGTATTAGAAAATCATATCCAATATTCATATACAGCCCAAACTTCAAAAATCCAAAAGCGGGTCAAGGCCACTACTAACAAAAAGGGGTAAGTGGCTCGGGGTTCAGGCACTACAACTAGCTGGGGGCTCTTCCCAAAAATGCATCGGTACGCCTGTCGTCCTCAAGGTCGGGATATGAAAAGTCGGTTTTTCAACAACCGTGAGAATAAATCTCAGTGAGTAATTCCCTAAACCTAAACTAGGCTAACGTGCACCTCCTGACAAGCGCTAACAACACATAATACACACATAACTGACTCAGGCCCTCGGGCCTAAATCTAATCTTACTCGACCCTGCAGGTTAGGCGTTAAATCAACAATAGTAGCCACGCGACAGAATTTAATCACAGCACATACACGCGCATTTCTATGTCACAACGCATGTTATGCATATGCTAGTGCTCGCACTCATGCTCATGCCTCATCAATGCATTATCGCACACTTGCACACTAGCACTCAGCCATTTCTCAATTTCTCCTCCAACCCGCGTTAAACGCATCAGGTCCGACCCGCGTAAAACGCGCCAGGTCTATCGCCGAGATCGATCTCAGCCCGCAGCTCATGACACAGCCCGCGTAAAACGATCGGGCGAACATCTTCCGGAAATCCGGGCATCGTCCCGCGTAACACGCCTGGGGGACGGGTTCACCACCCCGTAACACGCGCCGGGGTTTATTGTGATCACACATTCACAAGCACCAATTTTTATCTCGAACCCCGCGTATCACGATCGGGGCATTTTAGGTGATCACAATGCACATGTCACTCGGGCACACTTGTAAATGCACGTGCCGTGTCAATGCTCATGATGCACATCCATGACTGCAATAATCACATGTGGGCACTCACAATTTCACAATGAGCATTCAGTTCAATAAAACACGAACCCAATAAATCAAACCATCCAGCACAGTCATGGCACAATTTCAACACGTAATTTATGCATATAAATCAACCAATTGGATCAGTATGAAACTTATGCACTCGAAGCCCGCCAAGCCACGCTATTCTTAGTCACACTAGGCACGTGGCACTATGTCACGGAATTAATCACAACCAAGTACAAATCAGCCAATTAATCTGCCAATCTAAACACTCTAGATAATTACACAATTAACCTCGAATTGATCGCGTCTTGTCCAATTAAATCCCGATATGGCCAGCCTCCAAACAGATTAATTCGGGCCTATAAATATCCTCAAAATATTCTATTCGACTCTCCAAAATATCATCCAAATCCGCCACCACTAGACCAAATACGACGCGCACTATAATCCACGTATTAAATCCGAACAATCCCGAACTCGGCCCGATTTAGTCCAAACTGACCAGCCCATTTATTGCGCCTCTCGGGCCACTAATCCTCCATTAATTTATCATACTAATCCACCAAATCGATCACAATTACAATCCCTAATCACTTTCACAATTTAACCCATAAATTACCCTAATTAACCCCTAAACTCGTCTAAAAATGCGAATTATCCTAATTAGGGTTTAGGGTCAAACTCACCAGGTGTCCTACGCTTAAAATGGGCTGAAGAACCGTGAACGGCCCGGGTGAACAAAGGTCGCCGGAATGAATAAAGGTTTCACGGATGAACAAAGGACGGCCGGAAATGAACAAAGGACGGGCTTGACCGAACAGAGCGAGAACGGCGGGCAAAGGGCGGTGGGGTGGCGCCGGGACGGGGCGAGGGGTCGGGCGGCAGCGGGGCGAGAGCTGGAAAGAGGGAGAGAGAGAGCCGGGGGGTGAAAGAGAGAGAGAGAGAGAGAGAGAGAGAGAGAGAGAGAGAGAGAGAGACGGGAGGCCGAGGGGAGTGGTGGTGGCGGGACGGACGAGCCGGGCGACAAGTCGGGCGGGCGGCGACGGCGAAGCTAACGGCGGGGCGAAGGGTAGCCGGGCCGGACTCGAAAGGACCGACCGAGAGGAAGCCGGAAAGAGAGGCAGTGGGAGGCATATGCAAGGCAGAGGGCGCGGCACGCGACCTGCAACAATCGGGACGACGACGGAACGGCCAGCGCTGCTAGGCGGCGCCGCCACGGTTAGGGGCCGCAAGGATGAAGCCTGCTCCCACGCTGAGGACACAGCGCAGGGAGAGAGAGCAGCCTGGTAGGGCCGCAAGGCGCATGGCGAGCAGGGCTGGCCGGGCGCACGGCTACGCGGGTTCATGACGCTGATGGGCGAAGCGACTTGCCCGGGCGAAGCCTGGTGGCTGGGCTTCATGAGCACGGACGAAGCGAAGCAGATGCGGCCAGAGGAAGAAAACAAATGAAGAAGAAGAAGGGAGGGAAGGAGGAGAGAGAGAAGAGAGGAGAGAGAGAGAGAGGGGACAGAGAGAGAGAGAGAGGTCTGACAGGGAAGGGGAGGGAAACGTGCGTGGGGGAAAAGCGGGGGAGGGGACATGCATGGGAAACATGCGCACGGCAGAGGGGGAGAGAGAGAGAGAGAGAGAGGAAAGGAGAGAGAGGGAGAGACACGCGCGCATGGGGGGGTCGGCAGAGAGAGAGGAGAGAGAAAGAGAGGAGCAGTTTAAATTTTTAAACTTCAAGCGCGAACCAATGGACACGGTCCAAACTAAAAGTCGATCTAACGGTCACGAATCTAAATTTGGAAAATGATCTAACGATCCACTAAAATCCCAACAATAACATAGGACAACGGGCCAAATAAAATAACTCGATAACACACTACGAGGGAGGTCTACCAGTCCAAATTCGCACCCGGTTCAAAAATCCACTTTTCCACTATTCCTGACAATCTCGATACTGGCCACAATAATTTCGACACCGTCCAATTTATTTCGTCCCGAAACTCCCGGAAATCGACTGCCAAGTTCAGGGTATAAATAACGGCCAAATTCGATCGAGTGCGATTCTAGCAAAATTTCTAATTTTAAAAATAAGAACCCGAGAGTGATGGGTTCGGGTGAAATTCCATTATAAAAGACCGATTTAATTACACGTTTTATAATTCCCAAAAATGGGCCAAAATCCGGACTGTTACAATATTAATTTGTATAACTTACCATGACGATAAGGTGCCAACTTTTATTCAAAAATTACCAACCTTAATTAAACTGACTTGCCCATTTTTCTTCCATTAAGTCACCTACTAATTTTAGCTTAACAACTACTGTTTGATTCACTTGTTCACTTTTAGCTGATTGTTTCAAATTTATCAATTGTTGCAATAATTGACAACATTTATTTGCGCAGCTTACCGACTGATAATGCTACTGACTATTATATGAAATTATCAAATCTTATTTGGGTCTACTTACTGACGTTTATTTATTTATTATTTTTTAGTAACTAAGGTGTTCGGGCCAACTTGCCACCTCGACTATTCCTCGGGGGAGATTAGCACAGCAACCCACCGCCATGTCCCCCACTTAAATCACAAGTGCTCAGCTGGGGAATCGAACCTGGGATCGGTCGCCTAACCATACAATCCCAACTACGCCCTAACCAACCGAAAGCAACCCATGGGTGGGTGCTAACGTTTATTTGATTGTTCAAAATTAGCAACTATTCTAATAGTTCCCAACATTTATTTCCGAACTTATCATTAGGATAAAGTTACCAATTCTTACATGAAATTATTAACTTATTTCAAAATTATTGTTTTTCTTAATAACTTACAAACATTTAATTCGAGTACCAACTGTTCAATTGTTTTTCTTAATAACTTATTTCAAAATTATTGTTTTTCTTAAATTATAAACTCTTATATGAAATTACCAACTTTATTTCAATAAGTTATCAATGGTTTTTTATAATTTTTCAAAACTTACCAACTGTTCCAATAATTTGAGTACATTTTTTCGAGGATCTTAAAAAAGTGTTAAAATCACTCATACTTGTACAAAATTAGCAACTATTATTTGGGCTCACTTGCCAAAGTTTATTCGATTGTTTCAACATTACAAACTTATTCCAATAATTTAATAATATTTATTTACGGAGCTTACCAATGGGTTAAAGTTACCAACACTTGTACAACATTACCGACAGTTTTAAACCTTACCCAACTTTTCAAAAGCTTAACAAATTTATTGCGAAGTTTGAGTTACCAACTCTTATTTGAGTTATACCAACGTACATTTGATTATTTCCAAATTATTAACAGCTCCAATAATTTACTCGTATTTATTTGCATGCTGATTGACGTGTTGAGGTCATCAAATCTTATACAAAATCACCGATTCTTATTTGTGTCCGCTTACCAGTTTTTTTATATTGTTTCAAAAGTATCAACTATTCCTATAATTTACACATGTTTTTTTTGAGGAGCTTATCAATTAGTTATAGTTAGCAAACACTTTTCAAAATAATCAAGTCTTCAAATAATTTACCAATATTTATATGTGAAACTTGAGAAATCAACTGTAGAACAAAGTTATTATCTTATTTGAGTTAGTTATCATCATTTATATGGTTGTTTCGAAATTCCAACTAGAGGTAGGTTTTTGATAATCATAGAGTATGAGATATTTAAATTCAAATAACTAAGTCCTCCCCAAAGTAAGCTAGTAGCTATGTAAACTAATTTTGCACTACGGTTTTGCAATACGTAGTTATAATTCACGAGAGCATTCCTGAAACTTTTGGGTTAAAAGCTTTGAGATTAAAAAGCAAGTGAACTATTATTAGCAACCATCTGATTTATGACTATAGAAAGCTCAACTGCCAATTACGTTGAAGAGGAGCAAGCAATGAAGAACCCATCAGTTTATAAAATAAATTGTCAAAATTGTTATGCATCCATGATTTAAACAGCTTTATTTTCCGAGCTAATTTGATGCTAAATTTGAAACTCGAAAATCTTTCATTCGAAAAATTGCTATAGTAACGAGTAGCGAACTAGCCTCCATGTATTGAATTTAGTCGAAGAACGAATGCAAGGTCATGCGTTCAAGGAGATACTTGTGTGCTTAGGTTTATAAGTGGACTCGTTTCAAATAAAGGCAGAAACAAGTCTGGTGCTATTCACTCCTCAAATGTATAATTAAATCCTGCAAATTATCTTCTTTAGTTTGAGATTAGCAATAACAAGTAAGGCGTAAATGCTTTTCTATTACCTGAGAAAGATTCGATAGGTTAATGGTAGGAAAGTGGCACTTTTGTTTTTTTTTCCCTTTATTTATTTTGCTTTCAGCGTTATTCGCTCTTTAATTAACATGGAGAGATAAAAAAGAGGAAAAAAGGGAATTGAAAGGGGACAGAGAACTCCCCCGCGAGCAAAATCACTATTCCTATGAGATCGAGCAAAGAATTGCGTATACTCAGCAAATCATAAGATATGCACCATATCATAAACAATGTAATATATTATAGCTAGCATGTGTCAAACTCATCCTATGCTCGTGTCAAGAAGACCTTACAGTCACGCTTCACCAGGCGATGAGGCATGAAAATCATAGCCACTATTGTTAAGCCCTAAAAATCACTTTGTTCTGATTAAATCTAAAAAAAACAGGTTAGCCACGATTAAACCCTGAAGCAAAATCGGTCCGTAAACACATACATCATGTCATGTCTCACATGTAGTGTTGAGTACGAGCATCAACTCGAAACCACAATATAACATGCTGCCATATATATATAAATACATATTACCGATATAAATAGCATTCCACCCAAAATATTTCTGGACAAAATTCATTTGATACTCGAGAGTATTAGATGCTTGATTCAGTTTTTAGAAAGAGCATACCATACAGCCATACAGTACTTTACAGTTCGACTTCAACAAACGGGCCATGACAGTACAGTTTTTCCTTCTCAATAAATCATGTCGTGCAATTCTTGCAATACATAACGAGAAGCGAAAGAGCAAAAGTGGTAAAGCGAGACAGCCGCGAAGTAAAATTACAAGTTTGACGATTTGCTGAGAATCTGACCAGCATGCACCGGTCTAAGATATGTTGGGCCCCAGTCACCCCGACCTGCCATTGGGCCCACATGTACACTTGTTGACTCCTTAAATTAAATTTTCGTTGACCGTGGCACTATATATTTGATTGTGCAAGTACGCTACTTCCATCGATTATCACCGAGCAAAGCCCCTCCGCTCCATCATATCGCTCGTCAAACAATGGCCCTTCAAGACGCAATAGCAGCTGATGATGTTAATGAGCTATATAGGTTAATCGGGCAGAACGAAAAGCTCTTAGATCGCGGATCCAGGGGCCCCTTCCCTAATACTCCACTGCACGATGCAGCGGACAAGGGGAGTACTAAAGTGGCCATGGAGATAGTCATCTTAAAGCCGTCGTTTGCTCGAAAGCTGAATCAAGGGGGTGACAGCCCCATGCACTTGGCTTTGAAAAACAAGCATTATCACACTGTGAGGGCACTAATGACCTTCAACCCCAAGCTGATCCGAGTCCGAGGACGAGGTGGGATCACACCCCCTTGCATTTTGTAGCTGGGGAAATAGGAAACGATGGGCAGGAGAACGTGGAGCTCCTAGAACTCCTGGCCGAATTCCTATCTGCTTGCAAATCTTCCATTGAAGACTTGACGAACCAATATGAGACTGCGGTTCACGTTTCCATCAAGAGGGGCAACACCAAAGCATTCAAGGTTTTGTTTGGATGGCTTAAGCGAGTTTATCTAACAGAAATCTTGAACTGGAAAGACGAAGATGGTAATACGTCTTACATATTGCTGTGTCCGAATGGCAGCCTGAGGTATGGTTCTTTGATTTCGTGGTTGTTCTTTCTTTTTATTACTCGATCATTGAATTGGACATAATCTAATCCAGGAACAAATGTTATGATAATGAAATACCAAGGGTTGAAAGTACATGGATATGGAAACATTGAAAGAGAGGAGATTTTAACTACACTTTGTGTAAGGGTATAACATATAGTATTATCATTTAACGGTTAACATTCGTCGATAAGAGTCTACTTGACAATTGACATTTGACGTGGTACGGCATGGTGTTGTAAACTGCAATAGTGTCCATAGATTTGCTTGCTAGGAGTGATCCAGCGAAAAATAAGAAAACGATCAACAAAATGATTTATCAAGTGATGTGATATATTATAGGTGAATATTGTGATAATTGGACCGTATTGAAGCCTCCACAATAAACAATCTACCGCTTTTTTTTTATAAATCAATTGTGATCACTAATATATATTATCATGATATTATGCGACTTCAGATCTCTCTATATTATAAAATAAATTTATTGAAAATTTCAACCTTGAGTTTTTGCCGATAAACTTTGTGAAAAAACCCATCTCATTATAATATTGTAACATTTATTAAGAACAAAAATAGCTAAATGTTGAATTCATATATAATAAAAGTTGACAATTTGTCGATTTGATCTCTCTCTTTCGTCCTTTTAACTCCAGTTCGAGCCCTGTTACAATCATTATCTTGATCTATACACGTTTTTCTCTCTTGTTGAACTACCCCCATCACATAAAAATATTAAAAAAAGACTTAACGTGGTTTGAATGAGTTAAATAAATTTATCAGACCAAAAATAAATTTTGCCTTTAAAGCATATGGATTGGTTCAAATAAATCAGACGGGATCGTACAATTTGTACATCAGAATGTGTACGCGATAATTGGAAATTAATTGACTTATTTAATATAAGGGAGTACAAATAGGGTCGGGAAAAAAGTAGATATCTGACTTTAAATAATCACAATTCCATGTTTCGTGAGAAAATAATCATGATTGGTGATGCATTTTAAATTATTATCAAATAATTTTCTATTTTCTATTTTTAGCTCTTAAGAATATCTGACTTTGGCCCTTATTTTTCAGTATTATCAAAACAAGTCCACTTACGGTTTCATTTCAAACACCTGTCTAAGATAGTCTTTCTCTTCATAGCAAAAGAACTCATGTACAAAATGTGATTGAATCCTAAATCTTTCAATTGACTCGATCAAATCGTAAATTTTTATGAAAAATCATAATCATTCGGGTTAGCACTTTTGTGAATTTGCCAATGTTACAACTCACACGGGCAATTTCTAGGAATCACGTAATAATTTTGGGTGAGATTTTTAAAATCTCACTTTTTGAAAACATTTGGGATTTCATTAAATGGGTTGAAATGATTGCACTTGACAAATAAGGTTTAGTTCCCATGGTACATAGGTCGTTGCATCACTATCATCCCTCAAAGTCATAAGGCACGAGCTCATTCTGTGCACAATAGTAAAGCGAGTGACAAATCAGTGATTGCAATTGACGAGATACATACTTCATTTTGTTCCCTTTGCATTTCTTCCAGATCATCGAGCTGTTGATTGGGCATATCAATTTAAACGCAAAGAACTACCTGGATAAGATGGCTCTGTTAAACCCAAAGAACTTACAGGATAAGACGGCTCTGTTAAACGCAAGGAACTTCCAGGATAAGACGGCTCTGAATATCTTCCAAGAGAAATCTAGTGGCGATCAAAATCTTGCGAAGAAGTTACGACCTCCTCCGTTCATCAAAGTCTCTTCTTTATCACAGTTTTTAAGCGGAAAACTAACTGCCTATGAGCGGTTCGTATTTAATTTCGGCCACAAAGATGAACGAGCCCGCGAAATGATCCTTTTAGTGGCCACCTTAATTACAACCGCCACTTACCAAGCCGCGCTCAGTCCTCCAGGAGGATACTGGGGGGATAACTCTTTGAATACCCCAGCCAATTCCACTGTCGTTGCTGCCAATTCCAGCGGCATTGCTGTCGAAAAACCACATCAAGCCGGAAACATTATCCTGCACGGCTCGAATCTACGCCAGTTCACTGCCCTCAACAGTTCGGTTTTCTTGGCCTCCATCATCACAGTCTGGATCACCGCTATTCCCCTATTGCCCCACACTATCCCGGTTTACCTCTTAACGTATTTAGTCGGTGCTGCCTACTTTTTTACCCTTGGAATCGAATTCCCGAAATCCGATCAACTGGCGGGATATATCATAATAGAAATTTGTTTCAGCTTGCTGGGTGTCGTGACGGTGGTCCCCACGATCTTGTGGTGGAAGTACTACCGACTCCGATGCGGATTAGAAGCCCCAGGGAGACGCGTCGGCAACTTCCCTGAATCGAAGGATCGGAAATAGTTCGCCAAGTATTATTTACTCTTTTTAAGTATTCTTCTCGGGTGTGCAATATAATCTAGGTCGTCTAGTCTTGAGGTTTGCAAGGACTATACTCTCCTTATTATTTGCGTGTAATGGACTCGTCTATTATTAATTACTTGATCCCGGGAGGCCTTTTTAGTCTTGCTTGAAGTCGAGACTTCGATTAGCTTTTTCTTTTCCCTATTTCAACTACGAAGCAGTGGAAAGAAAAAAGCACCGAGTTGCGACTCGCAAACACGAACGCCCGAAGCGTACGCGCACGGACAAAAATCTCTTTAGGTTGTTTTATTTCTGGAAAGATGCAAACTACATGATCCTATAAAACATAACAAAATTAATACAGTTGCAACCTTTGCTCTAAAAAATCTTACTAGATAAAGTAACCAAAAAGGAAATATTGGGCACATAACAAAAGCCTAGCTAAACCTAAAAAATCAACTAGATCCTATGGTATTTTTCAATATAAAATGAAATTATATCAACTAATTTAAAATGTTAAAAATAATAGAAATAATAAACTTATATATCATATACTAAGTGAATATCCTAAACGAACTACATTAAAGAAGGTAATATTGGACTTCACTATCCTAAATTCATTGAATAAAAGACATAAATCCAAACTTACTCCCTTTATTAGAAAAAAGGCTCGACCTCGAGGTTTTTTTGAAAAGACAGGTTATGTAATAAAGTATATGTGCTAAAATCCTCTTGGAATTTGGAACCATATCTGCAGAATCAATCTATTTTTCTTGCTTTAAGAAAAGATCCCGACCAAACTGCAAGATCGATCCATCAATTGATTTTTTTTTTAATTTCCTGGCATAATGAAATCAATTTTGGTTCTTGTGTTCATCTTTCCATTTTCTATCGCTTCAAATTTCTCCGCCCAAATCTCGTTTATATCCGTATTCAGATCAATACGGGAGGGGCTTTTCTCTAAAAGCATCTCTCCATCGTCATGAAAGACGTGCTCACCCTGATGAGATTCTTCCTCAAGCTCTTCCTTGAAGAGGGAATTTAAAAACTTCCACCTCATGCTCTTGAGGCTCAACAACAACCTTATCAACGGCAATTATAGAAGCGTCGATCGTTTTTTGGTTGTTGTTATAGAGGTTAACATGAAGCTGGCTTGTTCAGCTCGATCATTACTCCATGAAAATTGTTGCCTTAACCGATTTCATATTTAATGCCACATTCTAATCGGCGATTTACTTGCTCTTTCTCGCTCAATCTGCACTTGATCCCAAAAAAATAAAAAGCATCTCCCTTCAATCTAAAAGCGATCTTTGGAAATATATGTGCAAATGCAAAAGATGATATGCATCTGCAATAAAATATTTCCGGTTCAAAAATCCATTAAATAAGGAACCTTGCTAGGAATTCACGGAACTCTCTTAGACAACGGTGTCACAATTCTTGGCGGTGATCTCCATGACAGGCTCCATCATGTCAACCATCCGTCTGTCATAGTAATCGCGATCATCACCTCCTCGCCTTCTGCGGCGACCAGGGTACTGTTTATGCCCCTCGAGCTCCTCGAAATTCTTTTTGCTCGAGTATAAAGTCTATCTATCCATGCTTCCATTTGTGCAAAATCATCAACTTGAACCAAGCAGTAGGGGTCGAACCAATGGCCCCTCCTCGAACTGTAGTTGTTCATGCAACTGTTGAATCAAAGCCCAAAGAAAACTAAAATCGAGAAGTTACAACTGTCAAACACTCTAACACTGAAAAAAAAATTACATGGCTCGAGTCTTAAAATTGTCCAATTTTGTGGAAATATTAATTTATATCTGAGTTCGACCTATTGATTCTAAATTGACTTATATAACACAGATCAAACTAAATATTGCAAATATAATTAGACATGCATTTGTGTATTACAAGATAATATTTTGCACTAGATCCAACCTAGTAGGCTTGTGATAAGCTTCGTTGATTGCATGAGATTGCTATCTTGCCACCAACGCGCTTGTGTGGAAGACGTCATGTGACGTGGCAGATCTAATACTAATCCATAAAAAGATGGTAGGTGAATGCATGTGGGTCAATCTTTAAATAAGGCTTTGTTTATTTCATGAAAAATAAATAATTTGAAAAATAATTTTCAGAAAATGATAGTTTGTATTGCTTACAAAAATGAATCGATGAAAAATATTTTCACCATTCACGAAAATATTTAATAAATTGTTATTGATAATGAAAATATTTTTCATTAACTAATTATTTCAAGAGGTACAAGCGATCATTTTTAGGAAAATATTTTCCAGATCATTTATTTTCCGTGAAAAGAACGAAGCCTAAGAGAGCAATGACTTTCTCAATCGGGCATGGATGGAATGGGCTCTGTTATGGACCGACCACAATCTTTCACCACAAACATTAACCGATGGCGCAAAAATTGAAACTAGGCCTATTCATGCGTGGCCCGACAAGTCAGTCCAAGAACGGTCGGCCACATTGTCACACGATGTAATATGTGACACCTAAAAAATAGTGATAGGCCTTAGCTTGAGAGCCCACAAGGATTCAATGAAGAACTTGACCATTCGGATTCCACCATCTTTATGATGATAGCCTAAGCAATTCACATTGATTGCATGTGAACATCAAATTTTACTAGTTTAAGTTTCTTTTTCCTTTTCCTCGCTGGCCAAATAGTTTCAGTCTCTTCATGTTACTTTGGGTTAAACTTGAACCATTGCAATTGCTATAATGATCGACGACTTAGTACTAAAATTAGCGAAACTACCCTAATTAAACAGCGAGTGTTACTCTGCCTAGTGTTTCTTGAAGTATCAAATTAGAGGTCTCTGAAGTGATTCCCATGGATTACTTAGTAGTCATCGAAAATATGCCAATTTCATGAGTTGACGAATCATGCGTGACTAAGGTTGATTTGCTAGAAAAATATTTACAATGACAGAATCAACATGAAAAATCCAAAATAAAAAGGAAACAATAAACTGAAAAAAAAAGAAGAATTGCCATGAAGCATAAAAATGCATGTAAAAACAGATACTATATATTCAATGTCGTTAATTTTGCTTTCAACATCTTGTCTTAAAAATCACCTTTCAAGTGACTTACCACGAAACAAAAGGTTGAATGTAAGAAGATAGAACCCAAAAATACCAAATAAACCTTATTCTATTGCTATAGGTCACTACCTACCAAGAAAGCATGATAGGATAGATTCATCGATCCCAAGAGAGGCTATAATCTTGCTCGAAGCCGAGACTTCCAATAGCTTTTTTCCTAATTCAAACTTCAATGCACTGGAAATGAAAAGCATCGAGTTGCAACTCGCAAACACAAATGCGCGAAGCGTACAAGCACAAAACTCAGATGGAAATCTCTTCAGCTATTTAATTTCTAGAAAGAGGCAAACTGTATGATACTAAAAAACAAAGAAGAATTAAACACAGTCGCAACCGTTTTTCTTAAAATTACTACTAAATAAGGTAACAGAAAAAACAGAAAAAGAAATACTGGGAATATAGCAAAACCCTAGCTAAATAAAAAATACAGATCCTGTTTTATCTTCCAATCAAAATATAATATTTTAACGCATTTAAAAAGTCAAATAATAATAAAAAAAATTCAATTATTCTATACTGAGTGAATATCCTATATCAGCATAATTAAGAAGCAAATGTCAAACTTCAATATCCTAAATTCGTCAGATAAAAGGCGTAAAGCCAAACTTAAGGTGTGTCAATTTGGATCTACGATCATTCTTCCCACTTAAAATCGCTTCAAATTTCTCCACCCGAATCTCATCTGCATCTAAATTGAGATCAATAGGAGAGGGGCTTTTCTCCAAAATCATCTCTCCATCTTCATGGAAGAGATGCTCACCCTGAGATTCTTCATCAAGCTCAAAATCCTCCAAATCCTCCGGTTCGTGCCTCTACAGCTTCACTACCCTTTGCTAGTAAGTCTATGAGGGGTCGGTCTTAACACCATATCCCTAGTGACTTTGGCGACGGCTTCACTACCCTTTGCCAGTGCTTGTATAGGGTCAGTTATTGGAGCCTTTAGGGAAAGGGCAAGCCGGGTTATTGTTTTTGAACGATCTTAGGCAACATTTGATTCACTCCTTCCCCGTGCATAACTATACTCAGAAACATATTGTCTTTGATTTCTAGAAGATCCATAGCTCAAATACTAAGGAGCATTCTACTAGTCTTAAGTTTTCGGTGCTCAATCCACTAGAGTGAAATCAAATTTGGTTGGCGATGGCTCTAAACATTACCTGATCTAGCTAGATGATTCACATGTAAGTCCACAAACATATATAATTCGTTCCCTAACCTAACATGTGTAACTTCCCCATCCACAACCCTTAATTTGACTTTCTTTTGGTATTCATAAGTAGCTCATTACAAGTTTATATCGACGGAAATATATCCAAATATTACAGTATGATCATCTGTTTTACACGAGTATCATCTCAAAAAAAGTATCATAAAAAGACAAACAGTTTAAATCTGCCTCGAAATGGAAGATATCTAACAATGACCTAAAGAATCTCTCTCGGAAATGCCTAGGGTATTAACCATGATGCTTCTGACACGAACATAGTAAATGCCTTTTTGATGCAGGAAAGCTGAATATGAAACAGTTGTCCGGTGGAATCAGCAAATAAACCCCAGTTCCTCTCCATTTAAGATTTGTAAAGTTTACTAATGACCCCCAAAAAAATAAAGAAGGAAAAAAGAAGTTTAATAATAAGAAAATGAAAAACTGAAAATCTTCCAAACCAAGCCAGTGGGACTGCATCAAACCATACAAAGAGTTTTTCAACTTGCAAACCAGTCCCACAGAGTCCCCCTGAGCAACAAACCCGGGAAGTTGCTCCATATGCACATTCATGAAGAGTCCCATGCAAGAAAGCATTTTTGACAAAGGGGCAGTTATATGTGGCTGCAAGAGAGATCAAAATACGAAAAGATGTAAGCTTGGCAACCGGATAAAAAGTGTGCAGATAGTCAACCCCATACACATGAGCATTTTGCAACAAGCCTTGCTTTTAAGCTAGTAAGAGAATCATCGGGATTGACTTTCAAACCATACACCTACTGACAACCAATAGCAGTTTTGCCCTAAGTTTGATTAACCTGTAAGGCCATTAATTCTTCTTCCATAGTTGTCCTCCAGCTAGGGAATTATAATGCCTCAACTACAGACTTGGGGATTGGATATTGGTCAACAGTGGACAAAAAGGATAGAAAGGAAGGAGACATAGAAGAATATGAAATAAAGTTTGCAATAGAATGTTGAGTGCAAGCACGTGTACCTTTGTGATAAGCAATAGGAAGATCAAGATCAGAGATAAAAAGAGGGTTAGCTAATGGCCGATCTGGAGCTCAAGATGACGTAGTAGTGAAGGAGGAAGGCGGGTGCTGGGTATAGACCTTGAGAGGAGGCGGTTATCGTGCAGATACTGGCGAAACAGCAGAAAAAGTTGACTGAATGGTGGTCACATGTAAGTCTTCATCCATCTTAGAAATAGTGACCAGAGTATCATGATAAGGAGTAGATTCTGATAATGAAATGTCGGCAATTATAAAGTACTTCCTCAATGATGGAGGATAACAACGGTATCCCTTTTGACTACGGGAATAACCTAGAAACATATACTTGATGGCCCTGGGATCAAGTTTTGATAATCCAGGTTGATGATCACAAACAAAACAGACACAACCAAAAATACGGGGTGGCAAGACAAACAATGATTGATTTGGAAATAAAGTAGAAAAATGAATATCACCTCGCAAAACAGAAGAAGGCGAGCAGTTAATGAGATAGCATGCAATCAAGATAGCATTAGACCAAAAGGTTATGGGGACCTTCATCTCAAATAACATGGACCCAGTGACTTCCAATAAATGCCTATTCTTCTTTTCAACTACACCATTTGTTTTGGTGTATTGGAACAAGAAGATTCATGGATCATACCATGTTGAGTCATAAAAGTCAGAAAAAGGTGTAGAAAAGTATTCCTTTGCGTTATCAAAACGCAAAACTTTAACATTCATACAAAACTGAGTATGAATTTTAGAAATAAAGGCACAAAATATAGAAAATAATTAAGAACAACTTTTCATTAGATTTAGCTAGGTGACTTTAGGATAGTCATTAACAAAAGTAGCAAAGTATTTAAAACCCAAATTGGAAACAATACAACAAGGGCCCCAAATGTCTGAATGAACTAACGAAAATGGAGACATCGCTTGTTTAATAACTCGAGGAGAGTAACCGATACGATGTAATTTGCCAAGTTGACATGACCCATACTCTAAACTGGAAAGAGATTGGAAACTAGAATCTAACTTTCGAAGATTGTGTAACGAAGGGTGACCAAGACGAGAGTGAATTTAATGTAGGGAAGCAACACTAAAACATGCAATAAATGGTGCATCTTCAAGTATATACAGCACCCTACCTCTCGTCCTTTACCAATCGTCCTCTTCATAGCTAGATCCTAGAAGATACATGAATCAAGGTAGAATGTCACGAAACACTAAAATTTTTTTGGTGAAACTACTAACAGACAAAAGATTAACCGAAAATTGTAGGAGATAAAGCACCATGGACAATGGAAATGAAGGAGTTGGATGAACTATACAAACCCCTTAACTTGTGTAGACAAACCATTAGCAACGGTAATAGTGGATGATGATGGAGAAAGAGATTAAAATATACCTATAAGACCTGACATGTGATCAAAGGCCCTTGAATCAATGATCCAAGGGTGAGACGCAGCTGAAAGGCATGCAGTAGCATTACTTGTTTGTACGAGAGTAGCACCGGAAGAAGTAGGTTGTGAAATCTGAAACTGGTTGTACCTTTCAAATTCCCCATCAGACATAATCACTACCTTGCTTTCAAAAGATTGTGGTAGGAAAGAAGAGTCAATTTTCCTTTGCCAAAAAAAAAAGAGTCAATTTTAGATGCAACATTTACAAATTGCTGTTGCTGCCCAGGTCTCCCATGTAACTTGTAGCAAAATTTCTGAATATGACCAGATTTGCCACAGTAATGACAAGTCCGAACAACCCCTAAACTATCAGTAGAAATGTGGGGTTGTTTATAAGTTGCTGTTGACCTTGGCCTCTCCTTGTTCCTATGCCTCTGTCACCACCACGGCCACAACGACCGTTATGTCCTCCACGGTTTCCTCTATCACTCTTACCACCACAATTTCAAGATTGGGACACGAGCTGAACTATCTACCATAGATGTGGTGTCCTAAGAGGACTCACAAGATACCCAAAGAACTTGAGTAAATGAATTTGTGAGTGATGCGATAGTCTCTGCTCTAAGAATCTGAGATCTAACACTTTCATAGTTTGGACCGAGACCTCCTAGGAATCCCATTAAAGCCAATTGTTCTCTCTGAAGTTCCATTTACTGGACATTTGTTGAAAGAGGTAGAAGAGCATTCAACTCGTCATACATCCTCTTAAAATCAGCAAAGTACTGTGCAAGAAAACGCCCCTTCCTCTTACATCGGTAAAACTCCTACGATAGCTCATAAATCCATGAAAGGTTATTTTGGCCAGAATACAATACATCCAAATTGTTGAATTATCCTGATTTTTAGGACCTGATTATTAGGGATATTCGATCCTGATTTTTTGGTCCTGATTATTAGGGAATAGTTGTAAATAATTAGTTAGGATATGATTTCTTAGTATCCCTTAATTTGTGGGATTATAGCTGTTTTTTTTCAGATCTGTTTTTTCCTAGTTTGTACTTAAAGTAGTCCTATAAATAGCTTGTAATCGTTGTACGAAAGATATACAGAATTATCACGATTCTTTCCTCTAAATTCTTCATGGTATCAGAGCATTAGGCTCATTTCTCTGGGATTAATCTTTCATTCACAGCCTTCATTGCTCGGTTTTTCTTTTGCTTAACAATCTGATCGCAACCTTCATTGTTGTGATATCTTTAGCCTTTATCGCTTCTGTTTTGCTCTTCCTTTCCGAGTACTTTCCCTGTGCCTGGAAATATCCATGTCTCAGACAAAAATTCAAGACCCAAATACTTCGGGTCAAACTGAGGAGGCCAACGCCAACCATATGACCGGAGATCTACAAAATGTGAGGGTAACTTATAGGCTGAATGAAAAGAACTATCTCAAATGGTCACAGTTCGTCAAGACCTATTTGAAGGGTAAAGGAAGACTCAGCCACCTTCTCGGAACAGGTCCAAAACCAGAAGATCCCACGTTCAACACATGGAATGAAGCATATTCAATGATCATGTCATGGCTATGGGATTCAATGGATCCGGCCATAAGTGATACATGTATGTTTCTCAAGATTGCAAAGGAGATTTGGGATTCTATTCGCAGGACTTATTCAAAGGCTCGAGATGCAGCACAAGTGTATGAAATCAAGATTAAGATAAGTGCAACAAGACAAGGGAGCAAAACCGTGACGGAATATGCCAATTCTCTTTAAAATCTATGGCAAGAACTTGATCATTATCGAGTATTTGAGATGAAGTGCGTGGATGATGCTGCAACTCTAAAAGCCTTCATTGAAAAGGATCGAGTATATGATTTCCTCGCTGGTCTTAATTCTGAGTTTGATCAAGTCAGGATTCAAATACTTGGAAGGGAAGAAGTCCCTTCTTTAGAAGAGACAATCTCTCTAATTCGGGCAGAAGAAAGTCGAAGGGGAATAATGCTAGAGCCTCAAGCTGTGGAAGGATCAGCATTAATAACTCACAATGCGTCAACACAAGAAAAAGGAAGGATGGATGCTTCAAAGCCTGCATGGAGGGATAACTGAGACAGTATGTGATGTACCTACTGTAAGAAGCCAAGGCATACAAAGGAGCGTTGCTGGAAGCTGAATGGCAAACCAACAACCTCAAGCCGAGAGTGGGGAAACAGAGGAGGACAGCCAAGGCCTCGGGCTCATTTAATTGAGCAAACCAGCCAGCAAATCAGTCATAGTGAAGGACAGGAGAAAGAATCCTTCAACAGTGAGGAAATAGAAAGAATTAGAGACCTTTTAGGGTCTTTTGAAAAACCCTCTGGTGCATGTTCCTTGGCACTCTCAGGTAAGCCTCCATTCTCTTTTGGTCTTAATGCCTCAAAAACACTTTCGAGTGAAGCTTGGATAATAGACTCAGGTGCTACTGATCACATGACTCATACTTCACATTTTTTTAGTACCTATACCCCATGTCCAAGCAGTAGAAAAATAGTGGTGGCAAATGGTTCCCTGGCCACTGTTGCAGGAATTGGTAATATCCATATTACGCCCATTCTCACTCTCAAAGGTATCCTCCATGTGCCGAAACTATCCGCCAATCTTGTCTCCATACAAAAGCTCACCAAAGACCTCAAATGTCATGCAATTTTTTACCCTTTCTACTGTGTTTTTTAGGAACAGGATTCGGAGAGGAAGATTGGACTTGCTAAGGAAAGGAATGGGTTGTACTATCTTGAGACGCCGAGGATTTCGAAGAAAGTCACAAATAATTCATCCGTGTCATTTCTTAGTACTTCAAATAAAGATGTCATTTGGCTTTATCATTTTCGTTTTGGTCATCCATCTTTCCGTGTCTTAAATATCATGTTTCCTTCTTTGTTTAAAGGGTTAGATATGAGTGAATTTCAGTGTGATACTTGTGAATTTGCCAAGCACACCCGTGTATCTTTTCCTATTAACAACAAAAGAAGTTCTCATCCTTTTGATTTGATTCACAGTGACATTTGGGGACCTTCCACAATTCCAAATATCTCGGGGGCTCGATGGTTTGTTTCTCTAATCGATGATTGCACTAGGGTCACATGGATATTCTTACTCAAACACAAATCTGATGTAAGCATTATTGTTCCTAATTTCCATTCCATGGTTCAAAACCAATTTGGAGTCAAAATTAAGAGCTTTAGGTCAGATAATGCTAGAGACTACTTTAATCAGATCTTGTCAACCTATTTCCAAAAGGAAGGGATCATTCATGAGTCATCTTGCGTAAACACACCACAACAAAATGGGGTTGCCGAAAGGAAAAATGGTCATTTGCTTAATACTACTCGAGCATTGTTGTTTCATGGAAATGTCCCCAAGTCATATTGGGGGGAAGCCGTTCTTACATCTACATACATGATTAATAGACTGCCATCAAGAGTATTAGATTTCAAAACTCCTATGTCAATTCTTTCCAGCTTTTATCCCCATTTCAGGACAACAAATAATCTCACACCTAGAGTCTTTGGTTGCACCTCATTTGTACATGTTCATAATCAACAAAGGGGAAAACTAGATCCTAGAGCAATCAAGTGTGTCTTTCTTGGTTATTCCTCTACACAAAAGGGGTATAAATGTTATCATCCTCCTTCTAGAAAGACCTACATATCAGCCGATGTTACATTTGTAGAAAACAAACCTTACTTTCCACAGTCTTATCTTCAGGGGGAGAAATCATTAGTGAAAGATAAAGACTTTGACGATCTCAATCTTGACTTACCTCCTAATAATCTTCCAATCCAAGCTCCCACCTCTGATCAATCAGTCCCTAATCAATCAGCTCCTGACCAATCAGTTTCTGATGAACCAGTTCATGCTACTTCAATCTCGGACTCACTCCCTACGTCCGAGTCTATTCCGGAACAAGTGTCCACCCCTCTATCTACCCGTATTTATGACTCTATGAGATTTCCTCAGGTGTACTCAAGAAAGGCAGTTGTTCCAGACCAAAAACAAGTTCAAGATTCCCATCCGAGTCTTGCAAATGAATTGCCGGTAAGTTCTGACTCTCCTTTGCATAATCAGTTGATTGATATACCAGAAAATGACTCACACCTTCCCATTGCTGTTAGAAAAGGTACTAGAGAGTGCACAAAACGACCCTTATATCCACTATCTCACTATGTGTCACTTGAACACCTATCACCACCTCATAGAAATTTCATTGTGAGTCTGAACACCATTGCTATTCCAAATACTTTATCTGAGGCATTGTCTAAAGAAGAATGGAGGAATGCAATGAGAGAAGAAATGGATGCATTAGAAAAAAACCAAACTTGGGAGATTGTTAAAAAACCGAAGGGAAAGAATCTTGTGGGCTGCAAATGGGTTTTTTCCTTGAAATACAAAGCTGATGGTTCTCTTGAGAGATATAAAGCGAGATTGGTGGCAAAGGGTTACACTCAGACTTATGGAGTAGATTATCAGGAGACATTTGCTCTCGTGGCAAAGATGAATTTCTTGTGAGAATTTTACTTTATCTGGCGGCTCATTTTAATTGGCAACTTCAATAGTATGATGTGAAGAATGCATTCTTACATGGAGAAAAGACAACAAACAAAGCATGTAGATTACGGAAAGCACTATATGGGCTCAAGCAATCGCCTAGAGCCTGGTTTGGGAGATTTTCCGGAGTTATGAAAGCTTTAGGCTATAAACAAAGCCAAGGCGATCATACCCTCTTCATTAAGCATTCGGCAACAGGGAGAGTGACGGCACTTCTAGTATACGTTGATGATATTATAGTCACGGGTGACGATGATAAGGAAAAACAGGAACTAAAACGGTGTTTGATTAAAGAGTTTGAAATAAAGGAGCTGGGAAGACTCAAATACTTCCTTGACATTTAAGTTTCTTACTCTAGACAAGGAATTTTTGTCTCACAATAAAAGTATGTGACCGATCTTTTGAAGGAAACCGGAAAACTTGGTTGTAAGCCAGTAGCTACACCTATTAAGCCTAATATAAAACTTGGGGAGGCAAAGGAAGAACCTGCTGTAGATCGAGAAATGTATCAAAAACTGGTTGGGAAACTCATCTATCCGCTCATACTAGGCCCGATATTGCCTATTCAAATGAGTGTGATTAGTCGGTTTATGCATGACCCAAGACAATCCCACTTACAAGCCGTCAATCGAAAGTGCTACATTACTTAAAAGGAAGTCCCGGAAAGGAATCCTATTCAGAAGAAATCAAAAACTGGTGCTACAAGCTTATACCGATGCTGACTATGCGGGATCCACGGTGAGATGAAGGTCAACATCCGGTTATTGCACATTTCTTGGTGGAAATTTAGTGACTTGGAGGAGTAAAAAACAGAATGTTGTTGCAAGATCAAGTGCTGAATCAGAATTTCGAGCAATGGCCCAAGGAATTTGTGAGCTATTATGGCTCAAAATCATCCTAGAAGATTTGAAAATCGAGTGGGAGGGTCCTATGAAGCTGTATTGTGACAATAAATCAGCAATTAACATTGCTCATAACCCCGTACAGCATGATAGGACAAAGCATATTGAAATTGACAGACATTTCATCAAAGAAAAGCTAGAAGAGGGGTTGATCTGCATGTCCTACATACCTTCTGGAAATCAACTGGCAGATGTGCTAACCAAAGGACTCAATGGTGGGATCTTTCATGAAATAATTTCCAAGCTGGGAATGGAAGACATCTATTCCTCAGCTTGAGGGGGAGTGTTGAATTATCCTGATTTTTAGGACCTGATTATTAGGAATATTCGATCCTGATTTTTTGGTCCTGATTATTAGGGAATAGCTGTAAATAATTAGTTAGGATATGATTTCTTAGTATCCCTTAATTTGTGGGATTATAGCTGTTTTTTCAGATCTGTTTTTCCTAGTTTGTACTTAAAGTAGTCCTATAAATAGCTTGTAATCGTTATACGAAAGATATACAGAATTATCACAATTCTTTCCTCTAAATTCTTCACAAATTATATTGAGTAACATTAAATATGTATATTATCCAATTATAGTATGAAAATTGAATTAGTCATGTGAAACTTGATTTCTTCATTCCATTATCGTTAGCAGACACTTTGTTAACTTCATCTGTAATTTATGTACTGCTCATCTGTTGGCTGATGTTGCTCCAAAGAGCCTAGTGTATTCAAATATATCTTTAGCTTATTTGCTCCAAGTATGTAAGACTTCTTCTTTGACATTTTATACGATTCGATTGTTGTACGTCTTGGTAATGTAGATGCACAAAAATTGCTATAATATACATGAGTACCCCAAAAGAAAAATATTAAACAACCTTAATTTAATTGCCTCAAAGAAGCTTTTAGGTGATGGAGACTTCTTATCCAACTAAACAAGATTAGAGTATGACCTCTAGGTGGTGAGAAGGGTGCAAAATCTGGTTTCTAAACTTTTGGCAAATGGGATTAATCACCAGAAGGCATAACCTCCATATCCAACCTATTTCTTTAACCATCTTCCTTTACCTTTATCTTTCATATATAAGTAGGATTTGGGATTTATCATCCAATATGCAGCCACATTCACCCAGAATCGGGCCATAAATAGAGCTTTTCTGCAAATAGACAAAATCTTATCTAATTATTTACCGAGACTATGCTAAAGAACTTGAAAGGCGAAACAATTACGACAATAATGATAACAAAGCTTCGTATTTGCACTTCACCATGTTGCCGCTATTTTCATCACCACGCTCTCTTTTCACAAGTAGGTCCAGAACTTTGATTGCTACAAGAAATGCCCCCTCTATAGAGCTTTACATAAGTGGACAGAAATCAACCATGTTGAGGAGCATTAGCTCATGCACCTACGACAAAATTGTAATCTCACAAGAACTAAATTCACACATAGTATCATTCATTGACATGTTTGTCACACACTGTTTGCTCATATGGAGATGATTGAGCACTAGCTTCAGAATGTTCCTATCATGTGACTCTACATAGGGATTGGTCTGTCAATGGACAAACAGGGAATAGTGTTGATAATGAAGCAGTGAGCATGAGAACAGTTAGAATCATAATCCACGGTGTGTTTGTGAAGTAGCAGATATAAGAAAGTCAAAATCAAAATAAAATTGCTTGAAGTACTTTCTTCTCTAAGTGTATGTGGCTGATATTTTGTCCCAAAGACCTCTCTATTTCTCTGACAAAAGTGAACAGAGAACTCAACTTCATTCATTATCAAAATTGTTCAAAACAAACATGAAAAAACAAATGCAGAACACAAGGAGTTACGTGGTTTGATCACAAAGTAATCTATGTCCACGGACGAGGCAAAACAAGATTCCACTATAATCAAAGAGAGTACAGTTTTCAGAAGTCGAAAAACAACTCAACAAAACCTCACGTCTCACAAATCTCTCATCATTAATGAAAAAATCTAGCCGCAGTATATATAAGGCTCTCCAAAAAATTTTCCTCGGGGGC
>JAMXDD010000002.1:27185875-27387876 GCA_024733475.1 Syzygium grande
CAACGTTAACAGGCTCAAATCACCATCTCAAGCATGCAGGTTTCACTGAACACGAATTTGCAGAATTGAGTTCAAGTGTTCTTACCTTGTCTCACGATGATCCAATGCTCAAGCGAGCGATCCGACCTCCGTATTCTGATCTGGAATAGCACGGAGAGACCTCGGAAAGCTCGGCCAATCTACGACAATGGATTGGACAAGATAATGTGAGATTCGACTCGTTTTCACACAAATGAACGAATCAGCAAAAATTGAGCTAAGGATGAAATCCGGTGGCCTTTTTGATGCGAGGGGCGGACACCACAGCGATGTGAGGACGCCGAGGAAGGATGTCGGAAGCTTCGGATCGTCGGAGGAGATCGTCGGAAGGCCGGTTCAGCCGGTTGAACCGGCTGAACACATCACCGGCGGTGATGCCGGTGATGTTGCCGAGAGAGATGGCGCCGGAGGAGGGAGCTCCCGCCACCAGCAAGGGGCGGCTGGTCTTGCGACCAGCCGTGGGCGCCGTGGGACGCGGTGTGGCGGCGGCTCCCGGAAAGGGGGCGGATGGCGGCCGAGAGGAAGCCGAGAGAGAGATCGTGGAGAGAGGGAGAGAGAGAGAGAGAGAGAGAGAGAGAGAAAATAGATCTGAAAAATGAACCCCTTCCCAAAATTTGGAGGAAAACACTATATACCCTTCAACTTTGAATTTTAGCCCTTAGATTGATCAAAAATGGTCCAAAATGAATCTTAATGATTAAGAATATTCCCTAATAGCTAAGGATTGGTGACATGGCATCATGGATGGACATGATCAATTCTAGATGAATGGCCATGATTGATTTGCTAAACCCTAATTAATTTGCCTAATCTTTGAAGAAGGGCATTTTTGTCATTTCTCTTAGGGCATTTTTTGTCATTTTTTATTAAGGGCATTTTTGTCATTTTGCACTCAAGAGGATGTGGTGATCTTGGTTGGTCAAACCGGATTATCGATCATCAAAATTTTCGAAGGAAAATGACTAGTCCGGTCGGATTAGTTCAATTTGAATTAAACCAATTTGAGTCAACTAGCTCGAATTTGGGTAATTGCATGACCGAGCTAGACTAACAAGTTTAATTGAAGTCTAATTAACCAAATTGAGTCCCAATTCATCAAATTGAATATTAGTCTAGAGTGGGTCAAGTTGAATTACACTATCTAGACCAATTACTCTTAGACTTCCTAATCATTGAATCACTAAATTGATCAAATTGACCCAAATTCATGTGATTCTTCCAAAATTGATTTTGAATTTGGGTTTCATATAAGAAATCAGGTTCAATTGTGTCTCAATCAAGACATCATATGACGAATCGATCAAAATCACCGATTAGGGCCAAAAATGGGGGTTTTTGTGTTTGGCTTGGAATCACAAAATTGGTTCAAAAATTGGATATAAAATGACCTCTAGATCAAATGTCGTGAAGGAAATTATCCTAAAAATGACTAGAAATGAAGTAATTTTATTTTTGACCGATTTGAATCAAATTCGCAATTTGGGGAAAAGTTGATTCTAAATCGATTTTTGTAAAATTTCAAATGCCAAAGGTAAATTGAATGTAAAACAAGGTAATTTTTGGATTTTGGTATTTTTCAATTTTTTTTTTGGTCAAAGGTTTGACCAAAAGTCAAACCCTAGTTGACTTTCCACTAAGAGCTTGATTTTATGATCAAAGCTTTGAATTTTCTAAAATTTCCACTTCTAAAGTGAAATTGGACTTGAAAGGAATCTTTTTATGCAAAAAGCTCCAATTGACTCGGGGTTGACTTTTGGTCAAAGGGTTGATCAAAAAAGTCAACGCCAAAGTCAACCATTTGACTTTTCGGTTTTTGCATAAAATAAATAGAAAATCGCTTATAAAAAGCAGATCAACAGATAGAATTAAAAAATGACACTTTTGTTCAAGAAATGGACTCACGCGATCGGAAAACCGTAATCTTGAATTTTCTATTTTTAATGACGCGTCGGCTAAAAATTAGGTGTCAACACTCTTCAATTAATTGTTACATATAAACATTTATTAACTTTTTCGAATTTTGCGGGCCGTGCACGATCAATGTAAAAATATATAAGGTGTCTTCATGCACATACCAAGTGGAAGATTATCTGAGATTAGGATAACTAGCTAACATGAACAACTTTTTCCTGATTTTCCAAATGGGGCAAATCCATCAGCATAGAGACCTAACATGATGTTTCAAGGCTCTATCGCAAACTCGGGGTACATTCTATCAAAATGCTTCCATGCCTCTGTATCCAGAAGGATAACACATTAGATCCTCTTTTGTTTCATGATTTGCGTGCGAGTCATGTGTTCAACTATGGCTTGAGATGCATAAAGCTTTTACAATCTTGGGATTAAGGGCAGATAAAACATTTGCTTGCATGGTCTATGCTTGTAATTACGACCACTGCCTCCCTGTTAATCTTGTATCTAGGTTGGCTCACTGAATTTGCAAAATTCTGCATTTTCATCATCTCTCGGATATGACATACAACCCCCATCGCATACATCAATCCTTACAACCGGAAAATCTAAATTATCCACTAACCTTTTTTTTCATATCGTAAAAATCACTTGGCATGCTGTTATCACGAGGCATTGTTTTCGCATTACTTTAACAAAAGAGTTGAAGCAATCTTGCGATACATTATGCTTTGTCTTGATATTTAATAGGCTTGTCATCATCGATAACTTAGTGTGTTTGTCACAAACCGCCATAAAGGTTCATTTGCTCCTTTCAACACTTCCCAAAACTAATTAGATGAAAAGTTCCATTACACACATTCTCATCAAAACCCGTTATTCATATATCTTCCAATTGTGATGCATGACTAGTACCCACTTGTTTATGTGTAGGAGTAAAACTAGTACTTGCATGGTTCGAATCTGAAACAAAATTCTGACCAGCTGCATCAATCACCATCCTCTCGTATGGGTTCAATTGGTCATAATAGCTACATTCTTCCTTAATGGAAAATTGGTCATTTCTTGATATCCTTCATTAGATATAAATGGTTCACCATGGCAAGTCCAATTATAATAATTCGGAGTAAACCTAAATCTACAAAGATGTTCTCTAACTGTATCACACACATGAAATTTATCATTACTGCACTTTCTACACGGACACCTTAACTTATTTTGATCCATGAACTCATATTTACTACTAGCAAAATCTAAAAATAGTTCCAACCCAAGAGACGAAACTCATCGGTCAATCCTTGACGTCCGGTAAGTTCTTATTATACATTCAAATCCTGTTTCTTCGCATTGTGTCGTATTAAAATAAAAAAATCACTTAAAATATTTAAAATATCATATCTACCATTGTTAATTAAAAAAAAAAATTTATGAAAATTAAAATTTTGTTTGTCACATAACAATTACTTTGAAAATTTAAAAATGAAAAAATTACCATGTAAAGAAGACTTATCCAGATATTCGATTGAAATCTTGATGGCGAAAGTGATCAATTTGAAGAAAATTGCAAAGGTCACGTGGATTGCGAGACTTTCAATTGGACACGTACCTAAATAAAAGCAAAATCACTTAATATTCATTTTTAATAATTTTTATTTTTTCCAAATTTAAAAAAAAAAAATTCTTATAATTTTCTCTGTCACGGGTGAGGCCGCTCGGCCTTGCCATGGCCGGGCCGGTCCGGCTGATCTGGGCGAGGCCGAGCGGCCTGGCCATGGCCACCAGATCTACCTCGCCGTCGCCCAGCTTAGCAATTTAGAGTCCTATTACAAGGCACGTAATTGTCATGGGCCATAAAGCTTTCTAGCTAAGGACAAGCCTATGAGGCGCCTAATGAGCATAAACACCAGGCTTGCCTTATCTCGATAAATCTTTCCCAAGAATAATGTGGTGAATCGCATCCTCATAATTGACTGTCCCACACCCAATTTAGCTCAGACATATTGTCCCTCTAGCAGCACATGCAGATCACTTCAGCATAGAAATGGTTTTGACCTAACATGGCCATTACATAACCATTGAAAATATTTTTATATTAGATTGGTGCGCCTTGTTCTTGTATACATGCAAACATGCAAATTTTCGCTGCTTCGTACTAAATGCCAGAAAAAGAGTAAAGACAAAATAGTAGACTTCTTACTAAAAACTAAGAAATACTTTGTTTAGGGATGGAGAGCGAGAGAAAAACAGAATACTACTCATTGGGTGCAGCTTCCCTTGTTGACCCAATTCCCTATGGAATACTAAAACAAGCGAAGCTCTGGCTCTTGCTTCCTAGTAACTCAACATATAGCTAAAACTTTCAGTTGCTAAGCTTAAAGAAGTGGATCAGGATTACGGACCCCAAGGATTAGTTTTAGGAATCGCAAAGCAAATATTCAATCAATAGCCCACAAGAAAATAGCAGATAAATAAAATGTTTATTGCATGGTTACTGGTTGATCTTCCAGTAGGCTTGCGTTAAGCACCCTCGCTCACCATCATTGAGAAATAAAATGCTAGTTATTTGAATGAGACTCAACTAAGTGGGAAGGGCTACTAACTTGATGTTTTCGATTGACAATTGGACTTCCGTTGTCCCATGTGAGAAAAAAAACAAGGAGAAGAATGTGCATACATATAAAAGTTTTGAATTTACAGGAGGAAGATGGAGGAGAAGCCGGTGCTATCAATCCTCTGAGGTTATGTTCCCTCGAGGAGCACTTTAAGGGTCAAAACAAGAATGTACAGCTCCTCTGTTTCTGACCTTCCTGTTCTACTCCAGCCGCGTCATGCCTCCACTGCATGCCTACTGTCTAGCCGACAAAGCTAAATTCACTGTCGTGTGCTGTCCTTGCTACTGATGGAAGAACCGTTCAACAAGGAAGAATGAGAAGAGAACTCGGAAGCTGCCATGGACAAAGAGCAATTACTGAATAACTCTCTCTTGGGGAATGACACGTTTTTATGATGAGAGCAAGCGCTTGGGCAGTCGCCTTTTAACTTGTGAAGTGCACACCCACAATTGCGATGGTATGGCCTCCGCTCGATCTCCACATCTTTCATTGACAAGCTTCTATCTCGACACACTGAAGCATCGTCTCAGCTGCTATGGTGGCCATTCTCTTCTCTTTCTTCCTTCTGAAGTTCCACTGTGCTTTCTCTTATGTGTTGGCAATTTGCAAGACTATTTTGTGTCTAATTTTTTTTTGTTGTGAATCAGTTGAGCGCCTTAGGGAACATTTAAATAGGAGTTGGAAGACATGGACGATAACAAATTGTGGGAGTTCTCTAGAAAAGAGACTTGATTTTTGGTAGAATTCAAGAAATGCCGTCGCCTTAGAGAACGTGCAAGCGAAGTTTTGCAATGCGTGAGCCAATTCAACAAGATAAGATAAATTAATCGAATAACTCTAATTAATCCTAAGCCAGTAATTTGCGGTCTGAATTTATTTATATTTTTATTTTTCTCATCATTGATACTTGAAGATGTGAGGAGTAGCAGCAGAGGCTGTCTTAATGAATCACAACTACGGCCCACCAGGTACGCAATGGTGTTAGCTCCAGCAACGGCGAATCCGATATTTGATTGGAGCTGTTTCAAAATTTGAAGTTCTCAAGTGGCTAAAAACAAAATTTTAAGTCCTAAATTGACTCCCTGCCCAAATCTTAAGTCCTGTTTCTGAATTTATCTCTATTACTGTCGAGAAGATTAAATCATAACAATATACTGGTTAGTCATTTGTGAGTTCTTCATCACCCCTTCCTCATTGATGTAATTGACAATTAAGTTTTTCATAAACATAAGTCAGACGCTATTAGGGATAAGCAATCGGGCCAGTTCGACTCAGGAATCAAACTGAACAAGCCATACCAGTTTCAGGCCGGTTCACATGGAGACCAATTTGGTTTTCAGATAAAAAGTTGGGAACGGGCCTTGTGCGATTCGTTCCCAATTCAATACCATCAAGCGCTCGATTCTATCCGGAAATCAACCTCGCAAGGCAGGTTCTAATGAGAATAGGTTGGGAAGAGATTCACCCTATGCCTAAGTTAGCCTTTTACTCTTTTATCAAACGCCCTGCCGCCCCTCAATCTCAAATTCGTTCGCGATTCGCCGCCCTCCTCTCCACTCCTAGGTACTCTCCACATGTCGGTTTCGTTTTACTGCATGCGAGGAGCACTAGTGCGGTAGGGGTAAGGTCTAGGTTTTATTCTTTAGTGTCGATGCCATATGCCGAAAGATTTCTTGGAAAGCTGAAGAACTCTTGCTGCTTGAACACTGACTTTTCGAGAGAACGACTTTTGAGGAGTGAAAATAGGGCTTTTCTTACCTCTCAGGGCTCTCTCTTTTTTTTTTTTTGCTTTTCTGTTTTCTGAAAGTAGTGTCACGAATAGGAGTGAGCAAATTGGAATTCGGTGTCTTTTTACTGTGCATTGTCAATGCTGTGAGTAGTAAGAATGTGAGCCTGTGTGGTAGAGGTTCTTGTCTAATTGGGAGGGTGGAATTCTGGTCTCCTTGTGTGAATCTCAAATCTATGATCTTCCATAGTGGAACTGAAGGGATGTATCGAGAACCAAGAAATAGAGCGATCGCGGAAAAACAGAGAAAATAGGCGATGCTGCGAATTTACCCAGGTTCACCCTCGAATAGGGTTCACGATCCTGCAAAGAATTTCACTATAATTTCGGTTTCTGACCACTCGACTCGTTACAATAATCGACAAAAGCAGGCAAAATATATATATACTAAGCAGGGCCCAAAACCTAAACCATGAAATCTCTTAATTTTTCCTCTGAGCCAGCCCAAACCCGTTGAGGTTTGGTATTTGCCCCGAACCCCCGCCCCCGCTCACCGTGACGGGGCAGCCGTCCGGCCCGGCCGGCGTGGAACCCTCGTCGTACGCCCCGAACCCCCACCAGCCCGGCAAGGCAGCGGGGCACACCCGTCAGGCGCTGCCCCGAACCCCCGCATTCCCGCGCGCATGGGTCACATGTCATTGGACAACACTTCATTTCCCTAAAGCTCACGTGGGCGTACCGGTGTGAGAAACAAGGGTCCTCAAGTATTCGCCAACTCCAACAGAAACAATGTGGTCTCTATGAAACTTGGTAATGTCGTAACAATAATTGGCAATTGGATGAGTTCATTCTTTGGCTGTTGCTGTTAATAGTTTTCTTCTTTTTTTTGGCCAAAACAAACTTCACCGAGGTTTATCATCCACGTTAAGCATCAAAGTGAAATAGCTAAAGCAGAAGGAAAGTGTTGTTTTTTTTTGTTTCTTTTGCTCTGGGTATCTGAACAGTGTCAAAATTAAGTGATCCATTTTAAAAAGTGTTGGCTGGAAAAATCTTTTACATTATGTCGAAAAGTGTAGGCTGGAAAGATCTTCTTCAGATGTCAAAAGTATAGGACTGAAAAATCTTAGTATTAGCAAAAAAATTGTGGGATAAAAATCTACAGAAGTCCAAAATTGCGAGCTGTTAAGTCGGTGAAACTTGCCTACAAATAGGCAAGGACGATCAGCCCGGGAGACAAGTAGCAAAAAACAATAAACTAGGGTATCAACTACCCCACACATCCCCCTCTTGTAATACTCAAAACTACTTAATAAACATTTCCCTTGTGCCTTCATTCCCTTGCCAGTTCCCGTCAACCTTTGCCCATGATAGGAAAATAATAGTGAAAGGATGGACTTTAATGCTTACCTGGAAGGACAGAGCGTGCTAAAGAACGAAAATGAACTGCATAAAAGCATCAGTTGGTGAACTAGTTCATTGAGATGGCGGCTCGATTACAGTGAACAAAATGCTCATGGCACCAACTTCACTGGCTCAAGACGATGAGGTGAGCACATGAGACTGATTGTCACGCATATCATAAAAAGCCACTATCTTGTTCAGGGAGTCAACACATATGCACTGCACTCTTTAAAAATATCAGTAACACTTCCCTCCGGATGAACCCTGCATTTCTTAACTCAAGTGAAGTACCCACTCCGGCAAGTGACAAAATGATTCAGGAAAGTCCTGAGAGTGAGGATACTGCTGCTTGTTCTGCTAGGCCGCTAGGTGAAGCTATGTACACAATCTAACCCCCGAACTACTCTACTCTGAGTCCAAGTGCGGCAAATACAGTAAAATTTATAAAGAAAATCCTGCAGTTAACATTATATATTAGGTGGTAATCAGTATCAAGGAAGAGCAAGAATGGAGAAGAAGCCATGTCGGTCAATCAGCAACTGCGTATCGTGCTACAACGCGTTGCTTATTTAAGCTTAACTAGTTCAGCCAGAACATCTTTGAGAGGCTCGGCAAGGTTGCTTTTCTTAAACTGCACAAAGCTTGGGGTAAAAACTTGTCCAGGACAGGATAGCACTAACGATGATGTCACACTTAGAATCCTACGGGAATAGGGGTAGTGACATTGCCGTCCTTCCTCTCGAAGGATGTAGCCTCAAACCATACCGAAATCAACTCCCAAATGTCCCTATCAAAAGCGCTCTTGAACTATCGGCCACTAACCGAGGAACCTGAAAAACACGAAAGATGAAAGGAATGAGTTACCATAGCCCAGTGAGTAATATATTTCTTCCAAGCGGATCGAATAATTACTACGTATCGTTATAAAATGATATCAATCTCGTCATCTCAAATTCAATATCGATATACATAAAATATTGAAAATATATGATTACTTTCCCACAAAACTTCATATGTACAAGGTTAGTCAACAAAACTTATTCAACAATAACAAACAACCATCAATGGTATAATCTATTGACTAATCTCATCAAATCACACGTCGATGGTCCACTCTATCAACTAATCTAATGCTCATCATCAAACAATGGTCATGTTTAACGCCGTGACGAAAGCCACCAAGTTTACCCCTAGCTAGGTCTACCACCTATATCAGCCCGGAGTTCAGCCCCGGAAGGACATCGATAGTATGCATATTCCCCCCTCAATGGGTTCTCATCATAGCGATGTGAGCAATATAAACCAACATCTTTCTCCAACAACCCACAATCAACACCAGAAAGTCATTTCACAAAATGATTTTACAAACCGAATCATATAACCTTTCACAATTCCATTTATCAATTAGATTGGATTTTGTAAAACATTTTCGCAACCAAATACGTACAACTTTTGGCAATTCCCTTCACAAAACATTGACCAAAGCATTCACAAATGATCATTTCAAACTACTTCATAAGACTTTCCAATGCCTTTTTAATTGATTTAAAAGGCAGTAAAAGTTTGATCAATTTATGGAAAAAAAAATGCTCTTAGCAACTTATACTATATTAAAACTCTATCATTTTCAAGATATGAGTTTGTAAATTCATGGAAAAAATAGTACCACTCACTTGGGAAAAGCTGAAAGCCAACTTACGGTGGTTACTTGAGCCAACGCTTTTCGCATTCCTATCAATTAATCGAAAAACAATATTCAAAATCGAGTAATACACAACTCTAACGAACAACTCGACTAAACCACATTTAATTGTCAATAAAAAGACTTTGACGACTAACGAGTAACCTTGTTTAAAGCAAGCGTTCATCTTTTTCCTTATCGTATTATCCGTTCGCGTAACTCATACGTGAATTTCAGAATTTTGTTCCAATCAACCCAAACTTTGGAATCGATTTTTGTTAGACCCCACGGCTCCGCAATGTCTTGACTATCATTTCCACAAAAACCAGAGCCTACTAACTCCTCAATCGAACCCCGTAGTTCAAAATCGATGTCACTTCAAACTCGTGCCCCTAATTCAAAAATTACTCCAATTAAATGAATAATCAGCTTGATTACTCACCAGGCGTTGTGATTCGTAGTTGATTCAACTTGTCAGGACGTCCGGATTGTGAACGTGCGGAAATTTTCTTCTCTCCCTCTTTTCCCCTTTTCCTCTCTTCTCGAGCTCCTCTTGCTTCTTGTTTAATCCGCCGCTTACTGCTTCTTCTTTCCTTACTTTAAGCTTCCAACGCACTATTTACTGGAGGAGGAAGAAAATGGACTAGGCTTTGGACTTAACTAATAAAATAATGGGCTAGTTTATGTCCCATATATTACAGATGACTAGGAGGCAGCTGGAAGGATGATACAACCAGAATCCATTCTAAATGGTGAAGACGAGGTTACTTTACTAAACACTTATATAAGGGATCAACGAGTTGCTTTTCTTAGCCTGCACAAAACTTGGGGTAAAACTTGTCCAAGACAAGGTAGCACTAATGATGACCGGGAGGCAGCTGGAAGGATGATACCACCAGAATCGATTCTAAATGGTACAGTCATTGTCTAGACGAGGTTCCTTTTCTAAACACTTATATAAGGAATCAATGAGTTGACAGAAATGGCTCGCAAAGCTGCATAGCAAACATGACCATTAGGAGATAGAATGACATATGCAGAGATCTTTATGATGTATCTAGTCTTTAGCATGCAGGAAACTTTACACACATTTTCCCACATGAATTGTAAACAAGAAGTTGAAACTTCAGTAACTCTAGTTGGATAACATCTGAAGTTCGTTTCACTGACTACTCCTAATCATAAGCTGTGTCATGAATAGAACCGAATGAATCCAAAACATAAAATGTTGACACAAAGCTCAGAACTTGCACTCGATTCTTCAGTTCAAAATAATATTAGCACGTTTCGCTATGCTTCATTCTCACAATCATCCAGCACAAGCCAAATTTTCCATTAATGGAACAAGAAAGAGAAGCTTTTCAGGGGTGAGAATAAATTTGAATAAAGGTTGTCAAGATTTTCTCTACTAAGGCAGGGTGCAGCCACAAGGAAATTGTCCATGGCGAGCTAAAGAACTTAAAGAATGGTCATAGAATATAATGCTAACTATACTAAAATCGGTTAATATCACAGTATTTAAGAAAAAAAATTGAAGCAGCAGAGTTGTGCATTGCCGTACAAATTTGGCGGACAATTCTATGGTCAAGTCATTGAAAAGTGGGAAAAATTTTCCGTTGTTGGTAGATTTCTGATTTCACTGGATGAAGGGTAATTTGTGGAATTTTGAGTTATTTTTTCAATAACAGCTACCACGAGTTTTTCTTCAATAGATAGTAGATATATTAACAGTCAGAGAAAATAAATTGGACTGTATGCAACATTTTACTTTCAACAACAATTTGATAAGAATGTAAAAAAATGACGAAGACAAATGCATTTTTCACTTGTAAAAATTCTTATATTAGTCAGAAAATTATATCAAAGCATCAAAAGGACACGGCCTAATTGGTGGAATTCATGTACTATTGGCAAAAATACAAGTGGTGTCGTTTGTTGTGCACATCATTTGATTTGCTCCTATATTGTGCATATCGTTTGTCGTTGGGGTATTTTTTTTTTTTAAGATATATTGACTTAACATGTACCATTAGGTGGTAAATTCATTGGATTAATGACAATTATTCGTTTATTCTCATAAACTTTTGGTGAATAGATTTAACTGTCATAAATGCACACTAAAAATCCTATAAGCATTTTAGTAATTCTTATTCTCTTTAGCAAAATATGTATAGAGGAAACTTCAAATAAAATAGAATAAAACATAGTTTCATTTATCAAATTCGTGCGTAGCTCGGACCTGTTAATTAAATTTTATCTGAATGAATGTCCTTGACCTTAATTAAAAGCCCAAGAATCATGATATGTTTTCGAGATGTTCGTTCTACCCGCACAAGGAAGCAATAAGCTAGACGTTAAGAATATTTACATTATACTACTCTGTATATTATTGTAATGTATAGTATAGACTCATTTTAGTATTCCTATCATTATTCGTTAAGAAATTATTAATTGCAACGTGTTCGAAAACAAAGTGCAAAATATTGACTTTATGTCCTTCATTTGATAAATATGGGATTTTTAGAATTTAATATTTTCTTCTTGAATTAAGTTAGTTTTCAATATTCATTTAGTATGGAACATTTGAGTTTATTGTTTCTATTATTTTCACTTTTCAAATTTCCTAATGTATCTTATGTTTAATTGGAAGGTATCTAATTTTTTTTTTTCCGTAGGTTTAGCTAGTCTTTGGTTATATTCTTACTATTTCTCTTTGTTACTATATTAAGTAGTCATTGCTAAGATTAGGGTTGCAATATTACTCGTTCTTTAGATTTTGTCAAAATATGCTGTTTGCCTCATTTCAGAAATACTCTAGGCCCTTCCTGCATGTACGATTGGGGCTTGCGTAAGCGCGAGCTGCAATTCATGCTTTTGACTCCATTCGTCGGTTGATATTAGAAGGTATAAGATTGTGGGAATGTGATGTTTGGTAACAACGACAATGGTGAAAACTGCCTCGTTGACAAAGATCGGGGGTCCACACTTTGACGGCGAGCATCTCAACGGAACCTGGAGCAGCAATTCGGTGGGATGCAGCTATGGAAAATATTGCAAACTGACTTGGTGTCCTAGGGCTGGAGAAAAACCTAAGTGGGGACAAAGAAGTGACGCCGTGGGGAAATTGAGCCTGAGGCCAGCCGTTCGATGAACCTTTTCGATGGTCCAAACGCCCGCTGGTTGCCACAGAAGGTGCACAGGTGATGGCCGCAATTATTATGATTGATGTACGGTCGACATAGTTGAGCTTGTCATGGAGATTACTGCCAAGAATTGTCACCATTACCGTTGTCTCGTAGAGTTGCATGAATTGGCTGCAAGGTTCTATGCTTAGATGGATATTTGAACCTAAAAGATTTTATGGTGGATGCAGATCACTTCTCCCATTGCACGTTCGTATTCAAAAATCGACGAGCAAGTCTCTTAGCTTGTAGATTGGAGGGAGATGCTTTTACTTTTTTTTCTTGTGGGATCAAGTGCAAGTTGAGCATAAAGAAGCAGGTAAAGGCCGATTTGAACGTGCGAAGAAGCCAATTTCATGTTATCCTCTATAACAGCAAAAAAAAAAAAAAATCGACACTTTAATAGTTCCCGTTGATAAGGATGTTGTTCAGCCTCAAAAGAAAAAGGTCGAAGTTTTTGAATTGCCTTTTCAAAACTGGAGGCTATTGAGCTTGAAGAAGAATCTCTGAGCATTTTTTTTTCAATGATGTGAGAATAATGTGGGACCTCTAGTTTGGATTTGCGTCGTTTATTTGATGAATTTAGAATTTTGAAATTTGATATTTCCTTCTTTAATAAAATTCAGGACATTCATTTGGTATAGAATATTGACTTACTGTTATTAGAATTTTAACCTTTTAAATGCGTTAAGATATCTTATCTTTGATTGGAAGTTATAATAAAGTCTAATTGTTCGTTTAGCTAGGGCTTTGTTATATTCATAGCATTTTTTTTTGAGTTGTAATTTCTAGAAAAAGGTTGCAACCGTGCTTATTTGTTGTGTTCAGCCGGATCACGCAGTTTGCCTCTTTCCGAAATGCAGAAAATCAAGAGATTTTCGCTCTTTGTGTTTTGTGCGAGTGTGCTTTACAGGCGTTCGTCTTTTGCGAGTTGCAACTTGGTGCTTTTCATGTCCACTGCGTCATTTTATAAAGTTGGATTAGGAAAAAAGCTATTTGGAGTCTCGAATTCAAGCAAGATTAAAGGTCTTCATAGGAAATAATTGGTGGGTCCATTACAATGTACTATAAGATGGGCTGCAAGCACGACAAGAATAATAAAATAGATAATACTTGCCAAATAATTGCAATCCTTCGATCCACGAAAGTTGCAACGCGTCTCCTTGTGGCATAGATTCTTCGTCGAACTCTCATGTGCTTTATCGTCATTATCAAGGAGAGGCCCAACACGGCGAGCAAAGAGAACTCAAGAAGGAGCAGTAGGGAAAATGCTGCCACCACATTGGTTTGTTGGATTAAAACAGAAATGAAGTAAGCAGCGCAGAGAAGGGGTATAAGGGTGTAAAACAAAGGGTTGGCCTCTATATTAAAAGTGGTGGCCCAGATTGTGGCAATGGAGGCGAAAAAAGCCATGCTATTGAAGATCGTGTACACATATAGTGCCGCACCGCTCAGGATAATGTCTCCGGCTTTATGGGGTTTTCCAAGAGCAGTGCTGCTGGAATTGGCGGCAACGACAGTGGAATTGGAAGGGGAATCCTCCTGCCAGTATCCTCCCGGAGGAGTGAGAGCAGCTTGGTAAGTGGCGGCCGCAATTAAGGTAGACACTACAAGGATAACTTGGCGAGCGGATTCATCTTGGACTCTGACAAAATTTGCACACTTCTCAAAGGCAGTTAGTTCCCGCTCAAAAACTGTGATGGAGACAGGGTTGGAGTAATTGCCCAACGTCTTAGACCGCATAGCCTATTTGCTAGATCTTCATCGCCACTAGGATTCACTCGGTAGATTTCTAGAGCCGTCTTACCCTGTAAGTTCTTCGCTTTTACAGTCGTATATCCAGTCAACAGTTTGATGATCTGGAAAAGTGCAAAGGAAAGAAAATAAGTACGATTCCTTCAATTTTCAAGAACTGCTTTGTCACAAACTTTACTGTCGTGCACAAAGTGAGCTCATTCCCTATATCTATATGAGTTTGATCGTGCTAATGATGCAATGACCAAATTACAAAGGGAAAAGTTTATTTAACCTTACTTATTAAATGCAATCATTTCAACTATTGTAATGAAGTCCCGAGTCTTTTAAAAAGTGCGATCTAATCCTTTCACTTGAAATTATTTATATGATAGTTGGGAATTGCCCATGTGATTCGGAACTTAGGTGAATCCACAGAAGTGATGACCGAATGACCATGATTTTTCATAAAAGTTTAGGACTTAATCACGTCAATTGAAAGGTTTATGATTTAATTACAATTTGCATTTATGGTTTTTGCTATGAAGAGAAAGACTACCTTAGGCAGGTGTACATATATCCTCTATGCATAAAATTCAACTGATCAGGGAAAACTTCTCTCATCCACAAAGTGATTATTTTATAAATTGTGTCGGATTTTCCTTGTTACCATCCATTTAACTAGCTTCTATCTCGCACGACATGCGGATGGACTGATTTGAGAAAAAAAGAAGGAAAGAGACTTTGCTAATCAATATGAAAAATGAAATAATAGAAAAGAATGAATTAAGTTATTGTTGTGTTAGGTAGGAGTGATTATGATGGAAAGAGTTGGAAGGAAATTATTCATCCAAAACCATCCAACTTAGAGAGTTTTGGATCTCACTAAAAACTGAATTTCATAGGGGCTCGAAGGGAAACAATATTAATAATAACTTTTCTCTCCACTAAATAAACTATAAACAAGGTGATCTCTCTATATCACTCTTTTTCTTTCCTTTCTTTTTCTCTATATCCTCCAACCAAAACAATATTAGGCCAATTAAAATGAACAGAAAGTGGAAGCATCATGGGCTTAAATACTTTTCCCACTTTTGAATTGAAACTATGGGCTTTTTTTTTAAAAAAAGTGAGCGCTAGTGTTGATAATCTTAAGCGCTGAAAATAGAAATAAAAATTTGTTTGTTGATAATTAAAAATAGATCACTGAATATGATTACTGTCTTTTCAAATATGGTACTATGATTACTATTGATAAGTTTTAACAATATAATTGGGAAGATTCTAATACTGTCCATTATACTGCTTACTAGGTTAGGCAAATGTTTTGACTCAATTGAGTCTTTTAAGTCAAACACTAACTAGGATTATCATACAAGTTTGATGTCATCCACTACTAAATTTTTAATTTCAACCACTTAATTTAATTATCAAACATGCCCATTTGTATATATTAGATTAAATGAAAACAATGAAAAACAATCTACAAACTCATATAATCACTATCTTCATGAGAATTTGATTTTTTTTTTAAATATATAGAAGCACTACTTGTTGACCTAATTTTTGCAATCCATCTGAATGGCATAAAAGTCTAGTGTATATTTGGATGGAATGATTTGGAGAGAAATGAAAATATTAGAGTAATCACTACGGAAACAAACGAAGATGAAAGAATGGATCAACATGTGTAAAAACTGCATTCAATACTAGGGTCAAGCCTACCCTCCCGTGACCAAGTGGCCGGGAAATTTATAAAGAGAGAATTGGAAGTAGAAGATTGGGAGGGAAGGAGTGATATCCATCCCTCCTAATTCTTCTTCTTCTCTCCATGAAAAGAAATCAAACAAGATGGTCCCGTTCCAATCTCCTCATTTTGAATGTCTTCTTAAACCATGTACTTATTACCATTATATATGTTCCTAGACAAGCTTTGTGTCGAATTGAAGGATTGAACAATAAAAGCATGACTAACCACGAAACCGATCAACTATACCTCGGGCTGCCCATCGGATGCAGCAATATGTAAAGCGGTGTTACCATCTTGGTCTTTCCAGTCCAAGATTTGAGTTAAACGGACTCGTTTAAGCCATCCAAACAAAACCTTGAATGCTTTGAGATTATGGTTCTTGGACGGCAACATGAATTGCAGTCTCGCATTGGCTCGTCAAGTCTTCGATGGACAATCTGCAAGCTGACAAGAATTCGACCAGGAGCTCCAGCTCATCATCTCCTTCTTTCCCTGCGACATAATGCAAAGGGTGATCCCGCATCGCCCCTCGGACTCGGATCAACTTGGGGTCGAGGGTCATTAGTGCCCTCATGGTTTGATAATGCTTGTTTTGCAAAGCCAAGTGCATGGGGCTGTAACCCTCTGGATCCACCTTCCGAGTGAACGATGGCTTCAAGATGGCCACCTCCATGGCCACTTGGGTTTTCCGGCAGCTGCGGCAACGTGTAGAGGAGTAAGTGGGAAGGGGTCCTTGGATGCACGATCCAAGAGCTTTCGGTCCTCCACAATTAACCTGTGGAGCTCATCAACATCATCATTTTCTATCGCTTGTTGAAGCCAAGGGTCCATATTTTGGCCAGGGAAATGTAGGAGAAGAGGGGCTCTGCTCGTTGATGTCGGATGGAAGTAGGAGTAGCGAACTTGCAAAATCATATATGGTGCCATACATAGTCAACCAATATATAATTACGTGAGTCATTGTTCATGATATATCTTGCATGTGAAGAAACAATTCAATTGGTTGGGGATCTTTCTCTTTAGAGAACTTGCATGCTAAGTTTTGCAATGCTAGGAGTCAAGTCGCCAATAACTTGCATGCGAAGTTTCGAAACAGCCTCAGCGGTTTCGATAAATCACAACTACCTAAAACCTGTGTGAATCATAAGAATTTCAACGCTTGACTTCCATTGACATCGAACTTGATAATCTGATTGGAACTTTTAAAAAATTTTAAGTCATCAAGTGGCCAAAATAAAACTTCAACTCTTCAATTGACTAACATGCCCAAACTTAAGCCCTTTCTCTACTTTTATCTCTATTACCGTCAAGAAGATTAAATCAATGTCTATAAACTGGTAATTCATTTGTGGGTTCTTCATCACTTGTTCCTCTTTAATGCAATTGGCAATTGAGTTTTCCAAAATCATAAATCAGATGGATACTATTAGGAGTGAGCAATTAAGCGGTTCATTGCGAGAAGCTAAGCGATCAAATAATAAAATTGATAGAATAAAAAATAAATCGAACACCAGATTTACGTGGTTGGTCGTAGTGATCTACGTCCACGAGGAGAGAGCAGCATGAAATTCCACTATAGATTAAGCAATACAACGAAGATTAAAACTACACTCAAGTCATTCAAATACTCTTGGTGTTTCCCAAACCCCAATTACACCCAATAACTCATGCAGTGTTTAGCCCTACAATTTCTCACGAAATAATCTCTCAATCTCACTTTAAAGAATTATACACAAATCTTATCACAAGATTTACTTACTACAAACACTTAAACTCTTGATGTAATTCCACGAACAAAATCATTTAACCCAATGCCAAGCACTCGCTTAGAATATCTTCATGTCAACCGGGCGCTTCAAGACTTCTCTTTGCGTCCTCTATGGCGTGCACCCTCGAGTATATATATAAGTCACCGCCAGGGATTAATGAATCTTTGGATCGTCATCAAAGATAGCCAGCTGTGTTGAGAAGGAAATGGAATCCAACTAGGATTCGGTCAACCAACCCAACTTTCTTCTTCTTCTTCTTTTTAATCTTTTGTTGCTTTCTTTCTTTGTCTGACACATTGACCGAGTCAATGTCGAACTCAAAGTCCATATTGGACTTTCCAGTTTCTAGCCGCAGACTCCAACTTAAATCTGGAAACTACCTTAAATCAGAACTCGTGCACCGTAGATAATGTCCATAATCTGCAATTTTATATTTTCAACTTTCCTGCATCAAGGTTATACAAATAAAATAAATTCGGGTCAGGTTAGATTCGATGGGCTCAAAATCGAGACATATTTTAACAATCTCCACCTTGGCTCGACGTTTGAGCCAAGTCACAATCGTTTTGATAGAATCTGAATTTCGCTACTATTCTCCCATAGCCCCAATGGGCTCAACCGCTACATACGTCTTTCAAGTCTAAGCCTCGCTTGAACTTCACCTTAGCGGTAGACCTTATCAGAATACCAACTCCACATGTACCTTTAACCACTCCACAAGAATTTTCCGACACAACCTCTTCAACCGCAAATAAAGCAAAACTATCATTGCATCTATATCTGCTCGAGAGATCAAATCGCACCATGTCAATATCAGTGATTCTGATAACTATTGGCTAAATATGTTCTACCTCGCTACAAGCACCATCCGTGTCGATTATTGTGCTAGTACTTGCTATCTTAGGAGTTTACGGTTGTAACTCCACCTCAAGCTAAACACCGTTCAGATCCTTATGAACACCGCTATTAACACTCATAGCCAGAAGTATTGGAGGCTCGTCAAATGTAACTTTTTCTGCTGATAATAGGTGAATTTAATTCGGGCACCACAGACTTATAGCCCCGCTCACCTTATGCATAACCTAGGAACATGCACTTTCTTATCCTTCCATCGAGCTTACCATCACTAACTTTCGAACACAACATGGACAACCAAATATTCTAAGAACAGAATAATTAGCAACGTTACCCTACCACACTTCTTCAAGAGTCCGACATTCAATCGCAATCGATGGGGATCTATTTTTCATGTAGCTCGCCATACTAAAGCGCATCCGTCGAGAATCTCCTAGCCATACTAGCACTAGAGAGCATTTTATGGGCCGTCTCTAGTAATGTTTTGCTTATCAACTCTGCAACTGTTGTGGTTCATTAGCACTAGTGCGGTGTCTCACTATGCCTTCCTTCATATAGAATTCATTTAATAGCTTCGAGCAAAACTCCATGCTACATGGGTCCTCACTTGCTTGATTGTTTTACTAGTCTCCTTTTAAATCAAAGCTTTTAATTGCCTGATCGACAACATCATCAAACTTGTGTCTTAGCACAAATACTCAAGTATTCATCGAGTAGTCGTCAACAACTATTAACATAAATTTGGCACTCTTCTTTGAAGGAAATCGCGACAACCTGCGAACATCCAAGTGAATCAATTCTACAATTTTCGTGGTTTTTCCGACAACCGTACTAAAAGCGCACTTTCCGTTGTTGATCTAAATCACAGCACCTGCATATATTCAATTCGTTAGCCATATAACCACATAGCAAATTCCTTTCACTTAGCACCTTTAGGCTTCTATCGCTAATGTGCCCTAAACGCATATGCCACAATTCAGACTCTCAAATCGATGCATTCTGACGGCTCCAGAACAATTCCGTCCTTTGTCTCACCTTGAAGCTCATACAGGCCACTATGCATTATTTCTCTTATTATCACAAAGACACCTTGAACAACCTTCTGAATTCCACTTCTAAAATATACCGACACCTAGTTGAATCCATAACACTCAAGGAAATCGGATTCTTTTTCAATTCTTGAACATGTCTCCCTCTAATCAATGTTATCACAATACCATCATGCATTTTGATTATAAGATTGTTAACACCTACAACATCGCACTCAGCTTTGTTCCTCAACCACGCTTTACTACTGTCCATACACTGATAAATAGTAAACTAGTTCCTATTTGGTATAGTGTGAAAAGAACAACCAAAATCCATAATCCATCCGTAAACGACAAATTATTAGTGACAAACAGGACAAAATCAGCATTATCCGAATTCATCAGCTATAGCTGCAACATCATCCGTAGGATCAACTCTAATTCATTTACCTTTATTATTTTTTTCAGCTTAAGGCAATCCCTTCTAGAATGCCCCTCTTGCCACAACTCCAACAGACAATACCACGGTCCTAATCTGACTTCGTCTATTCGAGTTCATACTACTTACGCTAACTGCGTGTACAAGTTCTTCCTCTATTTTCACCTACTAAAGTAGCAAATACATATTCGCCAGATTCTCTTCTACGGATGTTTTCACTTAGAATTAAATCTCGAACACCATCGAGCGTCAAACTTATTGACCCGGAGGAATTACTAACAACAAAGTAACAGTAGTATTCGACTATCGTGCAATGAGGATATTAGAATCAAAGCACGATCTTATCTTCAAAGTCAATATCAACTAAACTCAATTGACTAACGATTACATTGAATTCATTAATATGATCAGCAACGGCATTTACATTTGCTCATCTTCAAATTAAACAGGTCGCATCAAATAGACCTTGTTGATTGCAGAGGTTTCTCGTACATGTCCGACAAGGCTTTCATCAAATCCATGATAGTCTTCTCATTCACGATGTTAAACGCAACGTTATGAGCCAACGTCAGCCAAATAACACCTAAAACTCGTCTATCCAGCAATTCCCAATCAGCTTGCTTCATCGTCTCTGGCTTCTCCCCGGACAAGGGCAAGTGCAATTTCATCTGATATAGATAATCCTCAATTTGCATCTTCCGAAACCAAAATCCTTCCCATCAAATCTGTCGATTTTCACTTTCCTTCTTCTGCCGCCATCAATTCGCTTCAACTTAAGCAAGCCTAGCTCGATATCAATTGTTGCGGAAGTTAAGTGATCGAACAATAAATTTGACAGAATAAGAAAATAAATCGGATACTAGATTTACGTGGTTCGATTATAGTGACTTACGTCCACGGGGAGAGCAACATGAAATTTCATTATAGATTAAGCGATACAACAAAGATTACAACCACACTCGAGTCACTCAAATACTCTTAGTGTCTCTCGAGCCCCAATTATATCCAATAACTCACGCAGTGTTTAGCCCCACAATTCCTCATAAAATATTCTCTTAATCTAACGAAGGAATTATACACAAATCTTATCACAAGATTTACTTGCTACAAATACTTGAACTCTTGATGAAATTCTACGAACAAAATCACGAACCCAATGCCAAGCACTCGCTTAGAATATCTTCATGTCAACAGCGCGCTTCAAGACTTCTCTTAGCGTCCTCTACGGCGTGCACCCTCGAGTATATATATAAGTCACCACCAAGGATTAATGAATCTTTGGATCGTCATCAAAGATAGCCAATTGTGTTTGAGAAGGAAATAGAATCCAACTAGGATTCGATCAACCAACCCAACTTTCTTCTTCTTCTTTTTAATCTTTTCGTTGCTTTCTTTCCTTGTCTGACACATTGACCGAGTCAATGTCTAACTCAAAATCAAATTGGACTTTCCAGTTTCCAGCCGCAGACTCCAACTTAAATCTGAAACTACCTTAAATCACAACTCGTGCACCGTAGATAATGTCTGTAATCTACAATTTTATATTTTCAACTTTCTTGCATCAAGCTTATACAAATAAAATCAATTCAGATTGGGTTTGTTCGATGGGCTCAAACTCGAGACATATTTTAACAGGTTCAATCTAGGAACCAACCCAAACTAGCCTTATCGGTTGCATGGGAATTGGTTCAATTTTTCGGATAAAAAGATTGGGAACTGGTCTTGATCAATTCAGTTCCCAATTCTTTACTCTCAACCGATCAATTTTACTGAAAACCAGCCTTGCAAGACAAAGTTAGATGCCTTGCCCTCTCTCTCTCTTAGTTATTCACTCTCCCTCTTCAGCGGCTTGATCTCGACTTCGTTCGTGATTCGCCGCTCTCCTCTCCACTCAGAGGTACTCCATTCGTTGGTTTCCTTTTCGATTTCTTCGTGGAATGGTTTTTGAGCTAAATTTCCTCTACCATCTATGGATAATCCCATGGCTCCGTGTGAGGGGCACTACTGTGGTGGAGAAAGGTGATAATTAAAGCCGAAGAACTCTTGCCACTCGAACACTGACATTTCGAGAAAATGACTTTGAGGTGTGAAAATAGGCTTTTCTTACCTCTCAGTGCTCTCTCTTTTCTTTAGCTTTTCTGTTTTTCGGTTTTTAATGTGAGGTGGGTCACGAGTAGGGGTGAGCAAATTGAAATTCGGCGTCTTTTTACTGTGAAGACTCCATACCGTGACTTTTCTTTTTATTGTGGTAGAGGTTCTTGTCTAATTGGGAGCAGTGGAATTCTGGTTTCCTTGCGTGAAATTCAAATCTATGTTCTTCCATAGTGGAAACAATGTGGTCTATATGAAACTTGGTAGTGTTTTAACAATAATTGTGAGTTGCATGTGTTCGTTCTTTGGCTGTTACTGTCAATGGTGTAGTTCTTTTTGCGGCCAAAACAAACTTCACAGGGGTTTCTCTTTGCATTCAATATCAGTGAAATCTGTTAGAAATTAAACCAAATCTGTTAGTACTTGTTTCCTTTTTGAGTCTATCGTATTTTCATATTTTGATTTTTCATATATATGGTGAGATATTAAGAGATAAGATAAGATATTATGAGATATTATTTCTAGTTATATTTTAGGAAAGTTTCCTAAGTCAATTAGATTTTCTATTTTGAGTAGGTTTCCTAATTAGAATAGGTTTCCTAGAAAAAGATTTCCTATTTCGAATCAAATTATGGCCTATATATAGTTTATTTCTCTTATAATTGAGACATGCAATAGAAAACACTTAATTGCGTATTGTTTCACCTTCAAAAATTTCTTCCATCAAATCAATATTGTTGCGCCCCGACGCTCAACAAAATCTCTAAAGCAGAAGGAAAGTGTTGTTTTTTTTTATTTCTTTTGCTCTGGTATCTGAACAATTTGGAATCTTGAATGCTTTCAACCGTAGTTTGATGTTTTGATATGATATTTAAGGAACTTGTTCCTGTAGTTATGTCAATGCATCTAATCACTTTTGAGAACCCTTCAACCTCTGGGCTTTGGATCTACTTTTAAAAATCATTGCATGATTCGATACTTGAAGCGAATAGAATTATATATATTTATGGATATCATGACATCTTGAGATTCATGGGATAAACTGATAATCGTGGAGAACAATCATCTACAGCATTCTAAACCTTACTGGATGCATAGGATTGGCTTGAGAGAGGGAATACTTGGATCTCTTGCGAAGGATGAAACATAGCTGCATCCATATGTTGTCATCCTCAAACTAAGTATGAAACTAAAGAAAATGTAGGTGGATGTACCCTCAAATTGGTAGGTTCGATTCTAGGCTAGTTTCAATGTCCATCGGTTCAGTTTTGGAAAACTAGTTATGTTAGTTTAGGTTTTGGATTCCCAATCTGACGTTAAATATGTTTCGAATTTGAATTCACATACAAAACTCGATACAAATTAGATGAGGAATAGTGGCAATTTCGTAAATATCCAAGTTTGACCAAGAGCAGGACTTGGACTTCTCTCGATTGCTGAAAAGAAAAAGTGAAGCACTTTAACTTTGGTTGTACGTGTGAGGCCAAGAAAAGAGAAAAGAAAATGAAGTAATATATATATATATGTATAGGTCTTCTTTGCCTCTAGCCCTAGGTTGTCCTTTGTTTTTCTTTGAAGTGAAGCCGTCGGTGGGTTTCCCTGATGTGTGACAAGAGCTGCAAGGTCTAGAGCACAATTGGCGCACGGACAGAGCGAGTGCCTGTCAGACGTCAGGAGAGCAGTATAGATGATGAGTATTATAATTTGATTTTAAATGTCGAGCAAAAAAAAAAAATTATTAAAATATATTTCGAATTTGAATTTATTTATGAAATCTAATACAAATTGGATGAGGAACGGTGGCAATTTCGTAAATATTCAAGTTTGACCAAGATCAAGACTTGGACGTCTCTGGATTGTTGAAAAAAAAAAAAAAAAGGACTTTAACTTTGGTTATACTTGTGGGACCAAGAAAAGAGAAAAGAAAACAAAGCAAAATATACATAGGTCTTCTTTTGGCATTAGCTCTAAGTCGTCCTTTGTTTTTCTTTGAAGTGAAGCCGCTAGCGGGTTTCCTTGATGTGTTAAAAAGCCGCACAGTGAACGATTGAGGGAGTTCCTTGAGACACGAGCCGCACACCCAAGCGAAGAGAGGCGACCACAGGACCCCCTTGAGGCGCACGAGGTGGAGATCCGAATCCACGATTTTGTGCCGTGAGTTTATATCCAAGTAAGTTATTTTATTTGTAAACATTATAAGTTTGGATATAATTCAAGTATAAAAATACTTGAGCGCGTACCACCCCGCGGGTGGGTGTATTCTTTGGAGTGCACACTCTTCCTCTCGTAAAAAGTTGAATGTTCGAATCCCGGCGCCGCAATGTGATTTAACCGTTGACACGTGTGTGGTATTTAGCATGTGTCGCCCCAAGGTTTACTCATTTATCGGGCCGTGCGGGGTTCCGGTTATCAAAAAAAAAGAAAATACTTGAGCGTGTGAACAATTGTAAATTCTAATTCTCCGATTATAGTAAATTATTTATTTCCTATTTTCCTCATGAATGTAAGTACCGACACTCGAAACCAAACCAAGTAAATCTTTGGTATCCTTTATTATTTTTCGTTTATTTCTCCTGTTCTCTCGCATTAACTTAATTGCAAGATGCCGATTAGCATTTCCGTGTTAATATTTTACAGCAATTAATATCGAGCTTGAGGATAGGATTTTCTATATTTGATTTGGGGCTTTTGTTTGTTTAATTATTATTTGGAAATTTTATTATTGCAATTATATTTGGAGCGAAAGTAGAAATTGAGAAGTTTAATAGGAGGAATAACTTTCAGTTATAGAGTGTTAAGATGGAAATGCTATTAACAATTCAAGGTTTGGCGAAGCATTGGAGGCTAAGGATAAGTTGCCCGAAATAATGAAAGATGCCAAAAAGGACGCCGCTAATGAGGATGATAAGGAGATAGAATGACATATATAAAGATCATTACGATAGCTCTAGTTTTTAGCACGCAGTAATAATTAATACACTTATTGCCCCTACATGAATTGTAAACAAAAGTCGAAACTTCACTAACTCTAGTTGGATAACAACTGAAGTTCGTTTCACTAGCGACTCCTAATCATAAGCTCTGTCATGAAAAGAACCGAATGAATCCAAACCATAACATGATGACACAAAGCTCGGAACTTGCACTCAATTCTTCAGTCCAAAATGATATTAGCACGTTTCGCCAGGCTTGATTCTCACAATTATCCAGCACAAGCCAAAATTTTCCATTAATGGAACAAGAAAGAGAAAAGCTTTTCAGGGATAAGAGTAATTTGAACAAAGGTGCTCAAGATTTTCTCTACTTATGCAGGGTACCAGCCACAACGAAAATTGTCCATGGCGAGCTAAAGATCTCAAAGAATGGTCATAGAGCATAATGCCAACTATACTAAAATTGGTTAATATCGTAACATTTAAAAAAAAATTGAAGAAGCGGAGTTGTGCATGGGCATACAAATTTCGCAGACAAATCTGTGGTCTAGTCATTAATATCGTAACATTGGGATCTATCTCTGTCCGCGAACTTGTATGCGAAGTTTCGCAATGCGTGAGCCAAGTCAGCAAGATAATTGAAATTAATAGAAAAGGTCTAATTAATCCTAACACAGTATTTGTGGTCTGATTTTTTTTTTTTTTTTTGAAGTTGATCTGAATTTAGATATGGATGAGATTTCGGTAGAAAAATTTGAAGCAATAGAAAATCGAAAAGAATTACAATAGATATAAAATTGATTTCGTTATACCAGAATATTTACAGAATCAATTGATGGATTGATGTTGAAGTTTGGTAGAGATCTTTTCTTAAAGCAAGTATATTTTGATTGATTTTGCAAAGATGGCTCTGAATTCCAAGAGTACTGTCGCAGAGATACTTTGCCAGACAACCGACATTTTAAAAAGTCAAGGTCGGGCTTTTTATTAGAGTTAATATCACGAAAAACCCTAAATTGGCACGCTTTGTGACAGATTCACCCCAAACTATTTTTTTGATCATAAAAATCCCAAACTGATATATCTGTGACAATTTTACCCCAAACTATTTTTTTACCATCAAAAATCCCAAAATTGGTACACCATGACAATTTACCCCGAATTATTTTTTAACCACAAAAAAAAACCAGGTACACTGTGACAATTTTACCCCGAACTAATTTTTAATATTATTTTTTTTTATTTTTCGAATTTTTTTAGTTTTTCTTTTCTTTTCTTTTTCCTTTCCTTTTCTTTTTTTTTTTTCCTTCATCTTCATTGGACCAATAATGGATTGTTATATTGTAATTGATACCACAATAACATGACACGTAACATAAATGCTACATTTGACCAAAAAAAAAAAAAACATAAACGCTAAATGAAAGACTTTCTTTTATATGTATGAATTTTCATGCCAATCACTTTTTTCTACATTTAAATGTCTCATGAAAAAGGCATTATATTATTGTGTTTATCTTTTTTTTTATTTTTGGGTGCAAGTGGATAGGCAAACTGATGGGGTCCAACGTAGGCTTGTTACCTAAGCTTGGAGTACAGCTAATCAACAATTTCTATACGTCCTACTTGCCAATTTAATTTAACAGATTAATTTACAAAATTAGTATATTTTATATATAAGATGAGAGATATTATATGTGCATGGCGATTCATAAATCAATATGATCACTTGAAATATATAATAAATAAAACGCGAGACATTTAAATGTAGAAAAAAGTGGTTGGCATGAAAATTCATACATATAAAAGAAAGTCTTTCATTTAGCGTTTATGTTTTTTTTTTTTGGGTCAAAATGTAGCATTTATGTTCGTGTCACGTTATTGTGGTAATAATTACAATATAACAATTCATTGTTGGTCTAATGAAGATGATGAAAAAAAAAAAAGGAAAGAAAAAGAAAAGAAAAGAAAACTAAAAAAATTCGAAAAATAAAAAAAAATAATATTAAAAAATTAGTTGGGGTAAAATTATCACAGTGTACCAGTTTGGGGGTTTTTGGTGGTAAAAAAAAATAGTTCGGGTAAAATTGTCACTGTGTGTACCGGTTTGGGGTTTTGGTGGTCAAAAAAAAATAATTGGGTAAAATTGTCACAGATGTACCAGTTTGGGGTTTTTATGGTAAAAAAAAATAGTTTGGTTCGAAATTCCTTACCAAAAAAAAAAAAATAGTTTGGGGTAAATCTGTCACAAGTGTACCGGTTTAGGGTTTTTCGTGGTATTAACCCTTTTTATTAATAAAGTGAGAATTATGTGGGGCACCTCAAGTTTGGTATTGTGGCTTCTATCGGATGAATTTAAGATTTTGAATTTTGATATTTACTTCTTTAAAGTCAGTTTAGGATCTTCATTTAGAATATAATAGTCGAACTTAATGTTTTTATTTTTTGAACTTTTTAAATGCGCGAAGATATCTCATCTTTGATTGGAAGATCCCACGTGATCTAGTTGTTTTTAAAGGTTTAGCTAGGCATTTGTTATATTCTTAAATTTTTTTTTCTGTTACTTTGTTGAGTAGTAATTTCTTGAAAAAGGAGTGCAATCGTGTTTATTTGTTGTGTTTTATAGGATCACATAGTTTGCCTCTTTTCACAAATAAAGAAAATAGAGATATTTGTGTATGGTGCATCTATGCTTCGGACGTTCATATTTGCAATTCGTCACTTAGTGCTTTTCGTTTCGGTGCGCGTCATTTTAATGAAGTTATATTAGGAAAAAAAAGCTCTTCTTAAAGGTCTTTAGGGCTTAAGGGATTGATAGACGAGTCCATCGCATGCAACTGATAAGAAGAGAATTTCTTGCAAACTTCAATACTAGAACGACAAGAGTGGTAAAAGTATATAATACATGCGAATCATGCATTCCTTTAATCCGAGGATGTTGCTGACCCGTCTTCTTGTGGCATCAACTCGGTTTACAACTCCGATGTGCCCTCGCCACATGAACCGGGGAGCCCCAGCATGGTGCCCAGCGAGAGCGAAAGAAAGTACCCCAGGAGAGATCCTACGACCCTATCGGATTTGGGGAACTCAATCCCAAGGAATAAACAGTAGGCAACGCTGAGAAAAGTCAGAGTTGTAAACGATGCCAGTGTGGGGCCACAGCGGAACAGCGGCGACCCCGATTGAGGCGACGGAGACGAAAAAGCCATGCCGTTGAGACATGCGAACGAATACAGATCTGAGCCACTCATTATAATGTTTCCGGCTTGATGTGGCTTTTCAATAGCAATGCCGCTGGAATTGGCAGTAAGGACAGAGGAATTGGCCGGGGGATTTGAAGAGGAATCCTGCCAGTATCCTCCCGGAGGACTGAGAACGGCTTGGTAAGTGGCAGTCGCAATTAAGGTAGCCACTACAAGGATTATGTTGCGAGTCGCTTCATCTTCGATGCCCTGAGACTTTGAGTACTCCTCAAAGGCAGTAAGTTCCTTGCTAAAAAACTGTGATAGAGAGAGGGTAGAAGTAGATCTTGGGCATAACCTCTTCGCAACATCTTCATCAAAATGAGCATTCACTTGGAAGATGTCCAGAGCCGTCCTATTCTGGAAGTTCTTCGCATTTACATTCGTATACCACATCAACATATTGATGATCTGGAAGAAAAGGGAACAAAATGAAATATGTATCACTTCAATTTCAATCACTGCTATGTTACGGGCTTTACTATTGTGCACAAAGTGAGCTCATGCCGTATAAGTTTGAATGATGCAAGTGATGCAATGATCAATGAACAAAGGCAAAAGTTTACTAAATCTGATTTATCAAATTCAATTATTTCAACCAATGTAGTGAAGTCCTGAATCTTTTAAAAAGTGCAATCTAGTCCTTTCACCCAAAATTATTTGCATGGTAGCTAGGAATATCACATATGAATTGTAACATAGGCGAATCCACAAAAGTTATAAACCTAATAACTATGATCTTTCATGAAAGTATAGGCCTTAATTACATGAACTAAAATGCTTAGGGTTCAATTGCATTTTATATGCTGGTTCTCTTGCTATCAAGAGAAAGACTTCCTAAGACAGGTATATTTATATCCTTGATGCAGAAGATTCAACTAATCAAGGAAAGTCATTATTTTATGGTTGCGTCGAATTGTCCTTGTTAGCTTCCATTTCACCATCTTTTATCCCGTACAATATTTTCGAATTGACTGATTTCGAAAGAAGGAAAGAGATTTTGCTAATCCATAAGGAAAATGAAATAATATAAATTATTGTTATGTTAGGTGTTAGTAATTATGATGTAAAGTGTTGGAAGGAAATTATTCATCCAAAATCATCCAACTTAAAAAGATTTAGAGCTCGCAAAATAGAGTTTTATAGGGGTTTGAAGGGACACAATCTTGACCATAACTTTTCCCTCCACTTACTAAATTGTAAACAAGGTGATGTCTCTACATCACTCCTTTTCTTTCCTCCCCTTTTTTCTATAACCTCCAACCAAAACATTGTAAGGCCAATTAAAATGAACACAGAGTGGAAGCATCACAAGCATCATAAGTTTAATTGAAAAGTAAGCACTAGTGTTGATAATCTTAGGCGGTGAAAATAGAAATGAAAAATTGTTAGTTGATAATTAAAAATACATCACTGAATATGACTAATTTATTTCCAAATATGAAAATATGATTACTATTGATAGGTTTTTAACAATATAACAGGGAATATTCTAATTATTGTCCATTATAAAGATTACTAGATTAGGTAGGTGTTTTGACTGAATTGAGTCTTATAAGTCAAACGACAATTAGGATTATCATACAAGTTTGATGTCATCTACTGTTAAATTTTTCATTTCGAATACTTAATTTAATTCACAAGCATGCCCATATGTATATAATAAATTAAACGACAACAATGAAAAAACAATCTACATACTCATATAATCACTATCTTAATGACTATTTGACTTTATTTATATATAGAAGCACTACTTGTTGACCTAAATTTTACAGCCCATCTGAATGACATAAAAAAAGACTACTATATGTGTGGATGGGCCTCTCCTCCCGTGACCAAGTGCACGGGAAATTTGTTAGAGGGAGAATTGGAAGTAGAAGATTGGGAGGGAAGGAGTGATATCCAATCCCTCCTAATTCCTTTTCTTCTCTCCATCAAAATAAACCAAACAAGGTGATCCCGTTCAAATCTCCTCATTCTGAATGTTTTCTAAAACCATGTACTTATTACCATTATGTTTGCTCCTAGATAAGCTTGTGTTGAATTGAAGGATCGAATAATAAAATCATTAAAAACCACAAAACTGATGAACTATACCTTTGGCTGCCCTTCAGATGCAGCAATATACAAGGCGGTGTTACCATCTTCATCTTTCCAATTCAAGATTTGCGTCGGATGGACTCACTTAAGTCATCCAAACAAAACCTTGAATGCTTTCAGGTTGTGCTTCTTGACGGCCACGTGAACATGATCTCACATCAACTCGTCAAGTCTTCGATGGACGATTGGCAAGCATATAGGAATTTGGCTAGGTGCTCTAGCTCATCGTCTCCTTCTTTCCCGCAACATAAGGCAAAGGGTGATCCCATCATCGTCCTTGGACTTGAATCAACTTAGGGTCAAGGGTCATCAGTGCCCTCTTGGTGTGATAATGCTTGTGTTGCAAAGCCAAGTGCATGGGGTTGTAATCCTTTGGATTTAGCTTTCGAGCAAACGATGGCTTCAAGATGGTCATCTCCATGGCCACTTGGATTTTCCCGGCAGCCGCGGCGACGTGCAGAGGAGTATTTGGGAAGGGTTCCTTAGATACACGATCTAAGAGTTTTCGGTCCTCCACAATTAACCTATGTAGCTCATCAACATCATCATATTCTATTGCTTGGTGAAGCCGAGGGTCCATAGTTTTAGGGAAATGTGGGATCAAAGGGGCTTTGCTCGTTGGTGATCGATGGAAGTACTAGTAGCGAACTTGCAAAATTATAAATAGTGCCCTAGTCAACCAAAACAAAAAAACTAAGTGACTCATTGTTTATGATTTATCCCGTAGTAACAATTCGATCTTTTGAGAACTTACATGCGAAGTTTTGCACTGTGTGAGCCAAGTCAGCAAGATAATTCAAATTTATCGAACAAGTCCAATTAATCCTAACCGAGTAATTTGCGGTCCGATTATTTTATTTTATTTTATATATCGTTGGATGTCATTTCTCCGCAACTACATGAAGTTGTGGGGAGTAGCGGCTGAGGCTGTCTTGATCAATCACAACTACACCAACCCAGTTCACAAAGATGGTATCTACTTAAAACTGTGTGAAGCATAAGAATTTCAATGCTCGAATTCTGCTATTAGCAAACTCGATAATCGCTGAAGTTGCCAATTCAAAAGTTTAAGTCTTCAATTGAGCAACTGCCCAAACCTAAAGTCCCGTTTTTACAATTATCCCTATTACCGTCGAGAAGATCACACCGATATCCAAAAATCGGTCACTGATAGGTGGGTTCTTCATCACTTGTTCCTCTTTATTTTAATTGGCAATTGAGTTTCGATAATCATAAATCAGACAATTACTATAATGTCTCTCTTGGTATTAATTTTAAAGATTTTAACCTGAAGTTTCAGGATTGCCCTCGTGAATTATAATTACATATTGCAATTCCGTAATACAAAATTAGATAACATAGCTCGTCGTCTTAATGTAATTGGTAATTGAGTGAGTAATCGGGCGAGTGAACCAGCCTTATTGGTTCCAAGCTAGTTCACGAGTTTGTTCAGTTTCAGGATAAAAAGTTTGGAAACCGGTTTTGATCAATTCGGTTCCCGATTCTATACCTTGAACCGATTAATTTTACCAAAAATTGGCATTGCAAGACAAAGTTGTAGATCAACGGTTCACTGCTCATCCCAAGTTAAGTTTTTACTCCTTTATCAGATCTCTCTCTCATTTCTCCCTCTTTGTTACTCAATCTTCCTCTTTAGCGGCTCGATCTCGACTTCGTTCACGATTCGCCACACTCCTCTCCACTCCGAGGTACTCTCTACGTTGGTTTCGTCTTTTGATTTCTTCGTGGAATGGTATCTGAGCTAAATTTCCTTCGCCATCTACGGGATAACCCTATGACTCCTTGTGAGGAGCACTAGTCAGGTGGGGTAAGGTGATCATTAAAGCTGAAGAACTCTCGCCACTGGAACACTGACTTTTCGAGAGAATGACTTTTCGAGGAGGGAAAATAGGGCTTTTCTTACCTCTCAGTGCTCTCTCTTTAAAAAAACACAGTACGATGCTTTGCCTTGCTTACTAAGCTCCACTTCACCTTCACGAGTGACGTGCTACGCTCACTTCACATAAAGTTTCCCCTTTTTCTCATAATGCCATAACAAAGCAAAGAGTTTGCTTTTCACAATAAAAAGACACCGAATTCCGATTTGCTCGCCCAACTCGTAACCCACAACGTTAAGAAACCAAAAACAGAAAAGCAAAAGTCGACAGAGCAACGGTAAAAAAGCCCTATTTTCACTCCTCAATAGTCGTTCAGACGAAAAGCCGGTGTTTAAGTGGCAAGACTTCTTCAGCTTTAATGATTCGGGAACTCTAGAGAACTGCATAATTTTTTAGAAAGAATAAAATTTAACCATAAGGCAAAATTAAATAACATAGCTACTAGCTAATTTTGGGGATGGATTATATATTTAAATATAAATAACTCGTCCAATGACTATTAAAACTTGACCTTTTGTTATAAAAAACCCATGAGAGGAAAATGATAGTTAAAGGATGGATTTTAATGCTCAGTTGGAGAGACAAAGAGCGTAAGAACGAAAATTAACTGCATAAAAGCATCACCCGGTGAACTCTTTCATTGGGTTTGGAGCAACCCAACATGTTTGGGAGTCGATTTGAAATATCCCGATAATTGTTCATCAAGAATATCTAATAGGAAGGAGTCCTATTATGGTATGATGCAAAAAGGAAGAAATCTATATAAGACGGAGTCTTATTTAGAAAAAAATACCAGGATGGAATCAATTATGGTGTTTGCCAAATTAGATAAATTCTAATCAATTGGAGAGATTCCTAATTGGCAGGGTGATTGTCAATCAATTAAGGAGGATTCCTAACTTGGGTGTACGTTTACCACTATAACTAGAAGGGCTTGGGTGGAGGTTTACGAATGCACCGAAAATACTCAGGAGAGATTACAAGAGTCTTCAACAATGTGTGCAAATACAAGAGATCTTGAGAGTTCATCAAGTAATGATGTATTTTGTGACAGTTATGAGAATCTATTGTGAGAGAAACACTACTAGAGTGTTAATTGTAATCCTTTGATTATAGTAAAGCGACTCTTAGATTAGCATTCCGTGGTTTTTTCCATATTGGGTTTCCACGTAAAAATTTTGGTGTATTGTTCTCCTAGTCTCTTGTTTGTTGTGTTCTTTACATTTTTCTACAAAGAGAATATATGGCTGCATATTCGCGATTTTTGATTAAATTAGAATTCTTTGTTGACACCTAAATTTTGACTATCTATTTAAGGTTAATTGCATAGAAAATTAGAGATTAATTTTTAACCCCTAAACAAATATATTTTTATTAAATTACATGGTATATAGATATTAGGCACATTTGCATAAATAAGGTTATATCATATTTTTATTTTTATTATTAAAAATAGAAACTTCAACAAAAAGAATAAGAAAAGAAGAATTGGGCCGGTTTGACCGGGCCCGCCCCACCTGAGCCCTCTCCCTTCCTTTCTTTCCCTGGCCCATTTCTCTTATTTTGTTTAATCTTGGCCCAGCCCATGGCCTTCTGAGCCCATACCTCATTTTCCCTCTCTATCCTTTCTTCTTCCACGCCTTTGCAAGAGGAAGGACAGGAGGAGCAGAAGTGGAAGGCACGCTCGTACAAGAGAGAAGGACCCGAGGAACCGAGGAGCGGAATGAGGCAGCAGGCGCGTACGGTTTCGAATTCGAAGGCACGCCTTGTTGTGTTTCGTTCGGTCGTTAGGTTTAGTTTTCATGAGCAATGAAGTCACCACATCTTTGTTCCTTTCGAGATTTATTGTGTCTTTTCAGCTGAACGCGATGAGTGGCCAGCGCAATGGTAGTCGTCGGAGGTGAAGTGCGTTTTCTAGCGGTAGTGTCCTGTGATGTTTGTCAACGGCGGGTGTTCGGTGTCTAAAAATGTTTGGTGATGAAATATGTTATTCTTGGCTTAAAATGAGATTATGAAAGTGTGATTGTTGAATTTGTCTGATTTTGGAATTGATATGGGATGTCGAAGTTTCTGGGTTGATGAAAGGAGGCATTATGGCCGGGAGCTGCCAGCGTTGGTGACGGTCAGGTAGAGAGAATAGTAAGGGTTTGGGCTTAACTCAATTCTAGCGTAGAAAGGCTTGAGCTGGTTTTGTGTTTTGCAGTATGGGCTGGGTATATTTGGGCTTGTTCTCTGATGGGCTTGGTTCAATTAAGAAGGCTTGATAATGAGCCCACTTGTGTCCATGAGCCCAATTTCTATTGTTATAAATTTTTTGTTATAAAATATAACATTATTTCATTTATCACATTTGTGCATAGCAAGTGCATCATAACTAATTTTTATCTAAATGAATGTCTTAGACCTTATTATTATTTTTTTTTGTCGATAAAAACATTCTCATTTCATTAACCGAAGCCCCTTGAACAAGCTTGATGGGTTTTCTTAATATAAAATATCCCATAGGGGCTCGGGATTTAAACAACCAATTACATGGAAGGGTCTAATTACGATGGGCGTTGGCTATCTAGTTGGTTGATCAATTAGCTGCACAGTGACAATGGGCCGATCGATTAGCTTCACGGTGACAATGGGCTACTTGAGCAAAGCGAAGTTGGTCCACACTTGGAACTTAAAGAGCTTGTGAATAATCGTAGTTTGAATGCGCAAGCGCAGATCATATCCTTGGCCTTATTTAAAGGCCCAAAATCCAAATATCTTTTCGAGATGTTAGTGTCCCCAGCACAAGGAAGCAATTCGCTAGAGGCTACAAATATTTACATTATATTACTTAGTATATTGTTGCAGTGTATAGTGTAGACTATTATTAGTATGCCTAACATTATATGTTAAGAAAATATTAAGTGCAGCACGTTTACGAAAAAAAAAAAGTGTAATAATTAATAGAAAATTCAAGCCGATCTAAATTTCGATATCGACGAGATCCCGGCCTTACCCCCGAGAAACTCATATGAAATGGAAACAATAATAATATATTTGAAATTAATTTCATTATACCGGAAAATCTAAAGAATCAATCGATGCATAGACCTTGAATTGTATACAAAAGAAAGTTGAAACCTCAATAACTCTAGTTGGATGACATCTAAAGTTCTTTTAACCGGTGACTCCAAATCAAAAGCTTTGTCATTAAAAGAACTGAATGAAGCCAAAACATAAAATGTTGACTCAAAGCTCGAAACTTGCATACAATTCTTGAGTTCAAAATGATATGAGCTTGTACCCCATGCTTGATTCTCAAACAAAATTTAAGGTCTTCAGAGGAAATAATAGATGAGTCCATTACAAGAAATATAAATTGGATGGACACATGAAAAGAAATATCAAAGTAACTAATACTTGCGAAGTAATCTCAATCCTTCGATCCTCGAAAGCTGCGACGCGTCTCCTCGTGGCATTGATCCGTCGTCGAACTCCTATGTGCTTTATCCTCATGTACAAGGGGAGACCCGGCATGGCGAGCAAACAGAACTCAACAAGTACCACTAGGTAAATTCCTGCCCCCGCATCAGTATACGGAATTTGGATTAGAAAAGAAATTAAGAGGGCGTTTGGCAACTTACCAAATACTGAAAATTTCTGTTTTTTTATTCTCAAAATCAGTTTGGGAATAGAAATCCGTTTGTTAAAATTTTTGTACTCTGGCACAAATTTGCAAAAAATTGTTCCCAGAATCGGGTTTTGGAATAGAATCAAGAAGCAAAAAAAAGTAGCTTCTTGATTCTAGAACAATTTTTCCATTTATGATTCTTCTTGATTTTTTCTTTCTTTTTTATTTGTACTTCATCTTCTTCCTAGTCCGCCATCGGCCGAGCCTCGCTTAGCCATGGCGAGGCTGACCTCGCCGTCCTAATCGGGCGAGGGCTTGGGCAGGGGTGTGGACCCCTTTGGTGTCGGCAATCGCCATGGCCAAGGAAATGAAGGAAAAAAAAAAAAAAAAAAAAAAAAAAAAAAGAAAGAAATATTAAAAATTCAAAAATATTATTAATAAAAGAAATTTTGTATAATTACCAAACACATTTTTGTTCTTTTTCCATTTTAAAAATAAAAATTTTGAGCAGTTATCAAATGTCTTCAAATGCTTAGAAATTGTTTCCAGGTCACAAAATAAAAAATAATCATTTTTAGCAAAATCAGTTCTTGGGCATTAAATCGTTACCATACACACCCTAAATAAGCAGCGGAGAGAAGGGGTATAGGGATGTAAAACAAAGGTTTGGCCTCTACAATAAAGTGATGGCCCAGATTGTGGCAATGGAGGCGAAAAAAGCCATGCTATTGCAGACCGTGTGCACATGTAGTCCCAAACCGCTCAGGATTACGTCTCCAGCTTGATGTTGTTTTCAAGAGCAATGCTGCTGGAATTGGCAACCAAAGATTAATTAGGCGACTCATTGTTTATGATTTATCTTCACTGTTCTAATCGCCACAAGGATCACTACTTCCAAGAAAGTAGTCGATTGGATATTCCCGACTAAGAAATCTAAGCGAAGTTTGGTTAGATAGGGTGCGATAGTAACGTTTATTTTCCGAGAATAATTTCTTTTCGAAATAGTTTTTTATTTCTATTTCCGGAAGAGTTTTAAGCAAAATAATGATTTGGTAATTGTCAAAATTTCTATTTTTAGAAGCAATCGTTTAGTAAGCTGACAAAATTTCTATTCCTAGAATAAAAAAAACAGAAATGCGTTTGGTACAACCAAAAAAATTTCTATTTTCAATTTTTTTCATTCAAGTTTATATCTTTTATTTAAGTGTAAGTACAATTTATAAATGAAAAAAATAAAGAAGCATTGTTTATTGGTTTGTCTAATCCTTTTTAACTCACACTACTTTATATATATAATTAATTATCGTAATCTTTTTATTATTCTGAATATCATATTTATCTATTTCAAAAGTTTCTTCACAACCGCTATTATAAATACTATTTATTCTCATATTAAATTACCAAAAGATAAAAAAAGAATGCTTACATCTTAACCATGTGTTAGTTGTTTTTATTACCAATAAATAAACAAAACAAGAACTCAACTGCTACAGAAGCGTTCTGCCTCTTTTGCTTCCCTCTTCATCGCTCAACTGCTCCTTCTTGCTTCGCTCGAATGCTCGTTCGCTCCGCTCTGTGCTCTCCGAGCAGGAGTCCCTCGCCCAGAGTCGCGCCAAGCTCGCCCAGAGCCGCGCCAAGCTCGCCCACGGCCCTGCCACGTCGTCTGGGACGCCAAGGTCACCTCCCGCGTCGGCGTGAAGCTGGGCTTACAGTTGATCGAGACCAGGGTCAGCAACGTCGAGATCGACCTAGACGATAAGCTCTCATGGCCGATTCGTCACCGCCAGATGGCGTTGCCGCTGTTTGATTCGGTGCGTCGTGCCGGGGTCTACGCGGCCCAGACGAGAATTTGGGAGGGATAGGGTCCGTGAGTCGTCGATCAGGCGTCGTGTGAGTGTATAAATGGTTGCTGTTCATTGATTCTTTTTTTCTGTTTTTTTGGATCGAAAGCTGCTGATTATTGATTCATTGAAGAGAAGATGGCTTCGATTGAAAGCTGTTGACCTGCTTATTGCAGGTGAGTAGCGATTGTCCGTGGAGAAAGAGCAATTGGTTAGGATCTGGTTTGTTCTGGATAGGTGCCTTGACGTGCTAATGCTGCTGATGTCTTGATTCTGTTTTGGTTGTTTGTCTTTGGCGTGATGCTCTCTCTTCGTTGTCCTTTAGAATTTGCTGTTGTTGAGATGATGCTGGGAGTTTATTGTAGATTGCTAAAATTCACTAAAGTTTACTTGAATTTACTGTAATTTGTTCAGAATTGTTGAAACTCACTAGAAAATACTCCAGTCTTGTTGAAATAAACTTGGTGATGCTCTTGCAAGATATAGATGATTGTGCAAGTGGGTAGCATTTTTTTTGTGTTTTAAGAAATGCATGTGTTCATTCGAATTTGTTCACGTCACTTTGCTAGTTGATGACAAGTTCATCAAGTGTGGTTGTTCTCATCGGACTAGGATTCGCATTTTGTATATGTGTTTCATTCATCGAAGCATTGGCAATTGGAATGTTGAACTGTCTTTGTTGAAGCAGGCTGCTAAAGGAAGTGATTGTGCAGGTCCCTTTAATCGGTGGAGAGCCAGGAACTCCAAGCTGCATTGAGAGTCACAGTCAAACACAACTTTGAAGGATGTAGGGACTTTTGAAGTAGAATCACCTCTGTGTTGCATTTGACATTACCTGCTGTGGAGAAGTGGTTCAATGGAGGAGAGCTCCCTTATATTTATGGACCTCTAGATCAATAGTGTCCATTGTGCAGGAGCTTTTAGATTTTAAAGGGCCTGTATACATTGGACATGTAATATTCTAGTATATTTTGATCATAGAATTTGAACCTTTTGTTTCTTGGTCCTTGATGTAATTAGTTCATGTTAATTAATATAAAGTCTGTTTGCTGAGTTGCTTTTAACGATGCATATATGCACCTACTTTTCTGAAAGTGAAGTGAAGCATGAGCAGGTTTAGGTACAATTGAGATTGATGTAAAACATGAGCAGTTTTGCAGCTTGAGAATGAAAAAAAAATTTGTTACATGTAGGTGCAATTGAGATCGAAAAAACTGCAACATTGGGACATCCGATTGCTAATACCAATAGCTATAAGTTTAAGAAATATATAAAGATAATGATTTTTTTCCTCAAAACATATTTTACCACATTTATTGTGATGAAAGTACTCTTTTTTAAATTGGGAAAGAGATCACTTTTCAAATGTGTTTTCACCAAACAGCTTTTCTCTCAAAGTTGTTTTTCAAAGCAGAGTTTACCAAACAGTTTTTGCATTTCCTCAAAGCCCTTTAGGCTAAACTGCTTTGCATTTCCCCAAAGCCCCTTAAAAATGCTGAACCAAACGCACCCATGAACTCTTTCCTATGATGCATAGAATTCTTTGCCATTCTATATATATAAAGAACGATTGAAACTCCATATACGACATTATAATAACACGTGGATGATGCCGATTTTAGTGGGCGCTTGAATATGATCCATTCGCTTTATTAATCACTTAAATAGTCACAGTAACTTTGAAAATTGATTTATATAGACATGAATCCTTAATTTTCTTATAATGATTAAGTTTGCAAAATCAATTTAAATTTGCTTGTGACTTATATATATATATATAAATATTTACATCTTGTTTTCATCCAATAAAGTTGAACATGTAGGTGAAGGAGTAGTCTTCATTTGCAGCAAGAAAAACGTAGTTGAATGCCAACACTCCAAAGAGATTCTCTATACTCCTAGTACTAAAATATCCCATCAACTCATACTTTGCAAAATATTCAAAGCTTGCCAAACCTCTGTTTGAAACGTTGCACAGGCTTTGGATTTCAAAAATACAACGATAATAATACCTGCTAATTAAGAAAATGTTGCCAAATATTTATAAACAACATAACAAAAGTCAGAAACATAAAGTCATGGAATCTCAGGCATATTGTGATTCCTTGCCATTTGATTTGCAATATTTTTCCTAAGCATGTTCATCTCAATTGCCTCCTCATGCCACTCATCTGCATCCTCCACTTGTGTAGGTCCAAATGGGTAGTCCGGATCTCCATATAGGGAAAAATTTTTGTCCATCCTATCTTGATCACGAATGTAATTATGGATAGCATAGCATGCAATTACAATATATGCTTGCTTGCGAATTGTAAATGGAGGCATGTGTCTCAAAATGAAGAAGCGATTCTTTAATGCCCCAAATGACCTCTCAATGACATTCCTTAATGAAGAATGCCTATGGTTGAACAATTCTCTTGCTGTTCTGGGCCGTCTCTCTCTACCCCTATAATCATTCAGATGATACCGTTCACCTTTAAACGGAGTTAAAAATCCTTCAAGTGCTGCATAACCAGAATCTACCACGTAGTATTTTCCTATAACAAGGTATATATAAATTTGTTATGACATCAACGCAATATAATCATACAAAAAATTAATCATTATATACAAAGTAAATACCCGGTGGTGGTCGAGGAAATTGCAGTTGAGGAGTCTCGAGTGCTGCGGAGAGCACCCGACAATCATTGGCAGACCCTTCCCACCCAGCATATACGAAAGTAAATTTCATATCAAATGAACAAACACACAAAACATTCTGGGTGGTAGTCCCTTTCCTACCTCTAAATGGGATTTGCTTCGACACGAGCACGAAGCATTGCGTGGGTGCCATCAATAACACCTACCCAGCCTTGTGATTTTATAAAAGTCTAATGTCATACAAGATTATCGACACATGTATTTAATAGAGTAAAATCGACATTAAATTCATATCTTGAAGTAGAGTTTATGGTTAGGATCCATAAGAATCTCTTTCGGGACAATATCAAAAGAAGATGGCTTGATAACCTCTTTTGCCAATTTCATAACGGCTTTCAACACTATGGTAAAATACTTCCTGATTGTTTCTCCCAAACGTCGGAATCTCTCACATAAATCTCTGATGGAGTTCTTGTGACCAACCAAAGATAAGAAAATCCCAACTTGTTCATCTATCCTAACATACCGACTATCTTTCAACCAGCCTCTTGCCCTCATTAAATCACATAGATTTAGAAAAACATGTCTCTCCATTCTAAATGCTTCAAATATTCTATTTGAATGTCCATAAACAATCTCTCTTATCCATTCGGGTCCTGATAATTTGCTATCCCTAATAGGTTCTCTCAAAAATGGGGGGACCATTGAAAAAGTGCACAACCATCCTATTATTAGGTCAATATCAAAACTCATCCAAGTATTGTTCAACCGGTGCTACATCCCCATTAGACACACTATTTGTTCCCTCGTCCATAGTACCTATGCCATTTAAACAAATAATAGCACATCAATATGGATATCTAGAAAAAATAACCAACAACAACTAAATAACATAAGTCATAGAGTGAAAGCAAACCAAATATAAAAATCCCACGCAATCCATCACACCCATGCCACCACACAAATACAATAGTCTCAACATAAATATGTTTAAAAACCAAATAACAAGCAATACCATAAGTCATAGAGTAAAATGAAACACAAAGTCATGAAAATCCTCGTAATCCACGATACAATTCCCAACATCTAGTTAAGAGCTTGAGAAGTGCATTTCTCCATTCGGATGGGGTTTTGATGAAAGCCTCACTCCATTGAGCACTAGCGCATGCTCGTTCCATCGCTTTGGTGTAGAGATTTTGGTCCAAGTTAGGCATGCTAACGAGGACATCAATCACGCAGACAGATACAGAGTATGGGTCTCTGGTGGTGATGTGACTTGTGAAGTGACAGAGCCAGTCATAGATTGACTAGCCCTAGCTTTGATCATATCCTGTATGGCTTTGCAGGTGCTAGCAACATTGAATGCATTACTCGCTCTTCTCCTCTTTGTATTTGGAGTCCTATCCAATTTGTGCTTGTCATGAACTGGAGTAGTTGTCTTGTCAGATGTAAATACTCCCTCATCAAGGTGGTGTTCACTGATGTATTACGGATCACTATTTGCATCACCACCACCATTGAATAGTCCTTCGTCATCATCATCCGACAACATCAAGTCTTCAGCATTTCCTATTGCATGCTCCCCAGTAGCATATGTATCACCAAATACAATACACAGGTTGGGATACCGAGGAAACCCATCCTTCTTGAATTTTTCCCACTCTCTATTATCCTGCAATTCTCACAATGATGACATACGTTAGCAATATAATCAAACATCTTAAAACTTACATCTACAATGATCTCAAAAACACCAAAACTTAAATGATACCTTGATGTGAGGTTCCCATATGCTTGGATCATCCACAACAACTGTTTTATTCACATTATCCCAGCCAAATCCGGATTGTGAAAGAAGCTTCTTAAAACTACCATACTGTTTTTTCAGTTTGTTCACCTTGTTCTTCAATTGGACTTGGCTATATTGGAGCCCTGTCTGATTATTGAATGCAACCCGTATGTTATTCCACCTGCTTTGTTGTAAGTAGAAGAGGTGCGATTTCCCTTTTTGACCTCTTCTACCAACAAACTTATCGACAGATTGGTTATAGGCTCGGTCCACTTTGCATTGAATACCTCTTTATGTGATGCCATTTAACCTTCACTAGTTGAGCATCATATGAGCCATGCATTAAATCATACCATAGTCATATAGGAATTACATGCAATACTACATTAAATCATAACATTGTAACCACCCAACATTGGCTACCATAGTTGCCCTAGAAAGGAATTAAAATGGGGCGAATTTCATCAAATAGGATTTCTATTATTGGCAGCCAGAAAATGTAAGTGCCACATGGATACTCAGCCAACATTTTCCATCTAGTGTCATGAAAGAACCAATTCAACAAGGCAGAATGACGAGTGACATTAAGAATTTCCACATTTGAACCTAATAAACAGATATTGTAATCACTTCTGCAAATTAGTATATAATCCTTGTAAGAAATTCTTCAGGATGAAGCATGTCATTCCATAAGACCTCATTTTTTAGATGATTATCCGGCTAAAGGACACATTAAAAAGCACAAAAGTTACCTCTGTTGCCGTAGTTTTCCAGCAAGAGGATCTAGTTGCTCTTGCTTCTCCAATTCAACTGTTTTCCCCTTCTTATCACCTACTTTTTGCCACAGACTTCTTTTAGCTGCGGTGTCACGAGCTCAAGCAGGCAGCAAGTACCAATTTAATCAATGCAAAGTTAATCGAGGAACAGAACAAGCATCACAAACAAATTTGTCCTCTATAACCCTTCCTCTTTATTCTATTTTCCTCCAAAAACCACACAAGAAAAGACCTGATAGACACAAGAAATATCATGCTTCACGGGGAGAATCCAATCAAACAAACCAAGTGCAATTGAGACAAGGAATAATGTAGTGTCCATACACAAGAATAATTTAATGAGTAATGTGGCAAACTCCACGAGAGTAATTGAATATGGCGTACATGCTTATCTTGTTCACATAGAGCTAAAACAGTACCTTTCTTCCGGGAACAAAGTCGGCGGTGGGACCTCCGGTGACTTCTCTTTTGCAACAACTCACCTTTAGCTGAAACAGGCATTTTCGCTCATAATGATCAATACTTGCAAATTGATAAATCATTTTTAATAGTAACCACTAGAATCGATCAGCTATATATAACATCATCCAACCACTAATCAACCAAAAACAAAACCAGTTGAACTAGACGGAGGAGATTTCCTACAAGCAACCGAGAACTAAATGCCCGAGGATTGGAAACAAGATAGATAAAGATTTGCTCTTAAAGCATCTGAATATGGAGAATATGTGGGTTATGCCAATTAAGGGCTTCCATACTTGCATGCACATTAGTTTTAAAGATGTTGCATCTTTGGAGGGAATAAAACTTCAAAGTTAAATGGCAAGAATTCAAGTCTTTTTCAAACTAAGCTAGTCACATCAATAGAGATTTCGTCCACCTATTGGGGGAGGCGACTCGTAATATGTAAGATGGAAGAACAAATCCTTTAAATAGTCTTTTCACCTGTTATAGATCTCGTATGTAATCTTTGGACACTTGGACTCACCTCCTCTATATCCAACAGAAAAGCAAATGTAAATATCTTGACTGAAGTTATATCTCAACTCCATTCACAAAAAAACTCAATTCATCAAAGTTATGACATTATCCATGATGGGTTCGTACAGTTGTATAATTGAAACTCTTATAATCATAACATATCTACCGGGTAACTCATGTAAAACATATGCAAAGGTCTTAGAATTTCCTTGGTCGACAATCATGGAAGCATTAGACTGAATACTAAACCACCCATCTTAAGCATGCTCTCATAAACTGAACTTAAGATAATACATATACCTCAACTTTATGAAGACTGTAGGGATTTCTTTAAAGAAAGTATCAATGTCTAAAGCAACAACTATCTTCATGCATTCTATACTGATGAATATTGGAAATATATCTAAATTTGGTTAGATGAACCTAACACTATGCCAACTAAGTAATAAAAGTAAATTAGAGCGCAGATTAAATCCCGTTGATAAGTCCGAGTATAACGTTAAGCCAACTAAAATTGCAAACGCCTTTGCTTGGCCCTTCAAGAACTTGTAAGTACATAGCATCATGTTAACAAACTTGTTAACTGTCTTCGACATAATAGACAACGCGCCCCTTGCGTGTGCACTAAACATGGTAAGATGATTAAGTGAACCATTACTCATCAAATGACACAAAACATAAGCAAAAGCAACTCCTCCCACAGCAGCAAATGATGGAAAGCTATAATTGAAGTATTAGAAGACATCGTCCATGGAAATTGGACTCTCAAATCTCCATGCACCTACATATATTTAGTATCAAGCGAGCATACAAGCGGGACTCGCACAATCACAACCTACAATTGCATGCTCGTCCTCCAAACCGTCGTCGATGCATGAATAGATGAACTCGAAACTACTTAGGGCATGGATGTCAAAGGCGTAGACACCACTCCGCCAAAGGAATCAACACCGTGAAGGCGGAGAAACCTAAAGGCGGGTAGCTCAAAAAAGAGGAGGGCTCACCACGAGGAAAGAAAATCTGGGATCTTCAAGCCAGCATTGGCATCGTGGGGAGTAGTCTTCCTTGTTTAAATCGAGCCGCTCGGATCGGGCGGTCTTAATCCTCACGTCAGAAGTCCCGCATCAAGGCGACCCTGTAAAGACGTAATCGCTAGGAAACCGCCGGAAATCAGAAATCGAGGGGCTAACCGACGGGACGGATGTCCATCGCCGCCAATCGAGGTGGGGGATGGAATCGAACGCGATAATCGAGCTCGAGAATTGGGACCGGGAACGCCGCGACCGCCCTCGAGGGTATTCAATCGTTGGCATCTCGCACGGGCATTCCAAAGGAATGAGTGAAGGAAGGAAGGAATTGCACCTCTACCACGAGTGACGGGGTGGTGGCCGATGCTTTGTAGATGACGGATGATGGAGGACGAAGTCACGTCTGTCGATGGAGGAGGGTGGCCGGTGCTTTGCGTGATGACGGATGATGGAGGAGTCAAGAGGAAGGAAGAAGAGGTAAGAAGTAAAAATTAGGGTTTACAATAACCCTTTTGCATTTCTATTTCTATTTCTATTTTCGAGAATAGAGAAGTAGATATTTTCTACTTCTTATTTCTGCTTCAATTCTATTTCTTGGCCACTTTTTATTTACGGGAATAGAAAAATAAAATACATTACCAAACAGGTTTCTATTCTTTTTTGTTCCGGGGAGCGGAAAAACAGAAAAAAGAGAAATAGAAGCGTTACCAAACGGCCATAGTTTCCATTGATAAAAGTGCAACATTGTACTTGAAACAATAATTTGGGAATAATGTATACAAAATTGAGAAGACAAACGCATTTTTTTAAATTGTAAAAATTCAATATATTAGTCAGATCATTACATCGAGAGCATCGAAAGAACGCGGCCTAATAGATGGAATTCATTGACTATTGGCAAAAGAACAAGTGGTTTCGTTTGTTGTGCATATCGTTTTAGTAGCTCCTAATTGTTATGAGCCAGCTTATTTAGTTACGATAGATACTTTTCTTTTTTATTAAAGATATCTGGACATGATATGTATCGTTAGGTCATTATATGGTTGTAAATTCATCTAGAATTATCAATGGCAGTTATTCTTCTATTGTTATATATTTTTGGTTAATAGATTTAAATGTCATAAATGCATGGTAATAATACTATGAACATTTAAGTAATTCTTATTCTCTTTAAAATAATATACAATATAGGAAACTTCAAATAAAATTCAAGATAGTTTCATTTATCAAATTCGTGCATAGCATGGGCATGATAACTAGTATTTATCTATGTAAATGTCCATTAGCTTGTTTAAAAGCCCATGAATCCAGATATGTTTTCGAGATGTTAGTGTGTCTAACAGCACAAGGAAGCGATTAGCTAGAGGCTAGGAATATTTACATCATACTACTTAAGTATATCATCGTAGTGTATATAGTATAGACTAACGTTGGTGGTCCTAACATTATTTGTTAAGAAAATATTAAGTGCGATACGTTTTTGAAAGGAAAGTGCAAAATATTAACCTTACGTCTTTCATTTGATAAATTTAGGATTTTGGAACTTGATATATTCTTGTTTCATTAAGTCAGTTTAGAATATTCATTTAGTATAGGATATTTGGATTTATTGTTTCTGTTCCTCTGTTAGAATATCATCTTTAATTGCACGATATCGAGTTGTTGTCTTTTTAGGTTTAGATAGGCTTTTTTTACATTCTCACTATTTCTTTCTGCAAATCTATAAAGTTGTAATTCCTAGGATTAGGGTTGCAACCGTATTTGTTTGTTAGATTTTATAAAAAAAACGCAATTTGTCTCCATTAAAAAATACAAAAAAATCAAGAGATTCCTCTCTAGACCGTCGTGCATGTATGCTTTTGGGCATGCTAATGTACGAGTTGCGACTCATGCTTTTTGTCATGCCTTGAAACCTACCAGGATGGGGAATGATACGGCCGTCCTTCCATCCGAAGGATGCAGCCTCAAACTACAGCAATAAATCAAACTCCCAAAAATCCCTATAACATAGCTCTCGGTCTATTGGCTACTAATCAAGAAACTTGAAAAGATTGGGAAAAGAGAGGGGTGTGTAACTACTGCTCATTAAGTAATGCGTATCTTTTCTAAGCAGATTAAGCAGCCACTATGCGTGCCCACACCTACACATATGAGTATAGAGTAACACCAGAACTTTAGAAGCCAAACTCAAGATATAAAATACATATTAAATCACAGTAGAGTTATTTTATTTCAACAAAACTTTATACAATTCAGAAAATACTCATTTAAATTACCATAAACATCAGTGGTCAAGTCTATCTATCAATTTCTATTAAAAACCATGTGAATAGTCCATTCCATTGACTAATCTGAAATCACATATCAATAGTCTATTCCATTAATGAATCTCATATCACATTACACGTCGATGGTTCATTCCATCGACCAATCTATTACTCAATATCAAACCATAATCACAACACAATGCCTTATGACCAGGTTACCAAAATTCCCCCTTGACAACTTCTCCACCTACAAAGTCGGTGGCTCGGCCCAAAAGAATATCCTAACTTGGTCTACATACCCTCAAGCCCCTCAATGGGCTCACAACGATATTGAGTATCAAACAATCATCCACAATACCAAATCCATAATCAATCTCATAATTCACAATACATTTCACAAACCAATCATATAACCTTTCGTAACTTAGTTCATCCGATAAAAATATCTTTTCATAAAGCATTTCTCATGTCATTTCATAAACCAAATTCACAAATTGATATGCATAACCTTTTGTTACGTTTTTCATAAACGTTTATCAAATCATTTGTAACTCATTCAATAAACTAATTCGCAACATAATACGTATCTATCCGTTTGCAATATGTTTCTTAAAACCATCCTCAAATGACCAAGGAGTAGTAAATGTCCGATCCATGCGTTTATGCAACAAACATGCTTCAATAACTCATATGATACTCAAATCCTTATCATTTTCAAAACATGAGTTTATAAACTCAAAGAAGAGATATCACCACTCACATGGAAATACCTACGACCAAACGACAATGATTATTTGAACCGTCGAACTCGCAATCCTAACAAAAAAGCGAGAAACAATGTTAAAATTCAGTAAAATGCTACATCCACTATGACTCGGCTAAACTAAGTTTAAAAGCTAACCAAAAAATTCAAAGGCTCTCACAAATCGCTCACCCAAAGCGATTACTCAAAGCCGTCCGCAACGCGGAGTTGGAGTGTGAAATTTGATCATGCTATAACTCTCTCCACCAAATCTCGTTCTAAGCAAACTTATAGTCAAAATAAAGCCCATTCAAAGAACTACAAGACCCCCAGCTTAGCCAACCCAAACTCGAGCCAAAAGCGACAAAATCGGCATGGAAAGTTGCTGTCGCACACTGTTCATCTCTCGCTTCCAACTTCATAATTTCTTATTAGGCAAACCGTAAGTTCAAATCGAGTTTCGTAAAATCCCACAGCCTCACAACACCCTAAGCTACCATTTATATATATGCACACACACACACACGAAACTTGACAACTCAAAAATTGGATTACGCAGATTGATTTTCATGAAGCTCTGAAATTATACCATAATTCTGGAAAATACTCTGATTGGAAGAACAAGCGGCATGAGCACTTACCGGACATTGCGATACGAAATAACTCTGGCTTGGCGAAACTCACGTGACGTGTACATGCAAAAACCCTTTCTTTCTCCCTTCTTTCTTCTTTCTTTCCTCTCTTTTGTTCTTTCTCGGTGAGCTCTCTGGCTTCTCTCAGCCGCTGGTCTTCTTTTCCCCTTTATAATACCTCCTTTTCCTTTTCTTTTATTTTTTTGTGAGTCCCACCACTTTCGTTTTGACTTGGTCAAAACAAGACCCAAATGTTATACTTTTCGTCTCCACTGTGTGTCGGTTGGAATTAGAATCGTGGGAACTTGATATTTGGTAACAACAACAATGGCGTTGTCGGTGATCGGGGCCCAACGCTTTGACGGTTAACGTCTCAACAGAACCTGGAGCAGCAATTCGCCGCGGGGAATGTTGAGCCCGGGGCCAACCAATCGATTAACCTATATCGGTGGTCCAAAGTAATGGGACATCCTGTCCATCCAAAGACTTCAGATTCGAGTGAAAAAAGAATTTTGAGAAGTTCGAGGGGCGTAATCGGCATGCTGGTTGCCATAGAAGGCGCAGGGTTGATGGTCGCGAATATTAAGACAGACGGACGGTCGACATGCAGGAGCTTGTCGTGGAGATTACCGCCAAGAATTGTGGTAAGTTGTATCAGAGAGTTACATAAATTCGCTGCAAGGTTCCTGAACCACCCACGTGGCAAAATGCAGACATCGCCACATCTCTCTCTGCATTTATATGATCGCTGGCATGTCAATGAAGCCGCCATTGCTGCACCTGCAGAGCTTCTGCAACCAGCTTCGTCCGCTAAAAACTTCACAGATCCCTCAAACGTTTCGGCCACTTCCTGGAAGAGAAGCAGTCCGCCTGAGCTCCGTCGCGAAGGACTGCCTTATTTGATGGGATAAATTTGAAGATGAAATACTCACAACTCACACAACTCAGAGAAGGAGACGGATAGGCCTTTTGTTTATTTCACCTTATCACCTCATTTCCCATATATTAAATGGTTACAAGACTTGCCTTTATATAGGCTTGATACATGAGTTTTGGATTTACTCTAAAGTGACTCATAAATATATCTACTACTCCAATGAGATGGATCCCTGGGAATTTACAAAACATTGATTAGCCCAAAAAACACAAATAGTCAATGTAGAAATACGAACAAACTCATTGAAAATAACACTACAATGATGACTCTATTCAACTCATGCACCGAACAGTCATTGACATCAATTTTGGAATATCGACAACGAGAACCGATCAACAACTTCAACCATGAATTGACAACTTCTCTGCATTGAATCGACAACTCAGATAGTTGATCGATAGTCTTGACATCGATGGCATTTATGAATTTGGTTTAATTTCTAACACTCCCCCTTAAACCAAATTCTTTTCCTCTTCTTATAGTTTGCTTTGAAAAAATCTTATCTTAGCCTCTCTCTTATCCTCTAGCTGTATATCAAGGAATTCCTCCATCAGCATCTTTTCTAGCTCAAGCAAATTCACCACCTTTCTGAGCTGCTTTTCGTTCTCTAGTCTCCTCCCATTTCCTAGACATTCTTAATGAGAGTTTGGAGGCTCATCAACTTTTGGTGGGGCCACCGACGGATAAAAATGCCTAACTCTCGACGTGGTTTCTTTAAGAGGGTCATCTCGATGTTGAGGTCCTTTGCTACGTGAGTGTCGTGACCTAAATTTTCTCTTAGGCTAATGGATTATTAAGACTAAGCTTAACTCGGCTCTCCCAAGTCCTACCAATTCGCAACTCAGGGGTTAAAGTTTTTAACATGCAAAAGTTTTCATGCTTGGAGTCGCCACTAATCTATTTGTGGTAGGTCGATTAGAAATCTAAATAAAATATAGGGAGATATGTTTTATTCCTACGAACCAGGGATTCTTAACTCGGGGACTTGATTGCGCTAGATCTAGTCTAACGCCCTTTCGGTACCTTTTCTTCTCAAAAATTGTTTATGCATGCGATCTGGATCCATTTTAACTTAGTCACTAGCATGTGAGGTGATCATGTGGGTGCGCAAACCACCAAAGTAACACCCAATAATCAAAACATTAAATAAATTGCAAGATTGGGAGAATTACTTACCTCGAAGCAACGTAAGCATCTGCATTGTTAGCTAGAAAATCACATCAACAATCCTAATATGATTTCTAATTAACAAGCAGTACACTCAATATTTTTTTAGAATTTTCTCTTATTTAAATGAAAACTAACCTATATGTAATGACATGCAAAAATTAACATGCGATTAATGCAGCCTAACATGCAAACTATATGTCACGCGACAACGTGACCTAATTCTAATGACGGACGAATGATTTATTTTTGGTATTTTCAAATGAAATTTGGAATAAAAAAAAAAAAAACCTAAATTAACATGCAATCTACTCTAATAAAAATGATTTGATCTATCCTAAAGTGATTCTTTTTGGTATTTTATGAAAATTTGAAATAATTAAATGTCTTAAATAATCCACTAAGACTAGATCAATCTCTAATTTAAACTAGGAAATATGTTACCCTAAATCCCAATTTAAATCAAATAATTATCTTATCTTTTGGATATATTTAGGATTCTCTAAACATGCAAAATTTCTAATGTAAATCCTATCTACTATTTTTGGATTTTCTTTATTTTTTTTTAAAAAGAAAGCAGTCAAATAAAGATAACAACCACATTCAAATAATCCACGCAATCCGCAAGATTCTTTAAATTTAGATAAGGCAAATAAATCAAACTAACGGTCATATCTATAGGGTTATAGATATCGATAGAAAGTCGATTGTTTAAATTTGGAAAGCAAATAAAATCTATTATCGTATCCAAGTGATTATGGACAAGATAACGATTTTCCGTATCGCAGCATATCATACCTTAGGGATAAGGTCGGATAGTCGTCTAGATACGTTGCCAAATTAGGAAAAAAATTTTGGACATTCTAGAACATTGCGGATAAATAAAACATTATCCTAAAAATTCCTAGCAATCCACAGAATATTCACCAAAATATTTGATATATCGAAAAACTAGGAAACCAAATATTCTGAAAGTATCAGATAACGTTCTTACCTAATTTCGGGATATTTCCAAATTTGAACTCGCGGATCGGGATGACCGATGGCGAGTGCGGTGGATCAACACAGGTTGCTACTGGTGCTTGGCTCGGCTGCAGATTGGCTTGGAAATCTACAGATGATGGAGCTTGATGAATGCCTCGGCTTGACTCGTGGAAGTGGGACCTCAATGACTTCGCAAATTGCCCTTCCGCTTAAAATTTTTCTTCTCTTCAAGATAACTACCTGTATCATGCAGGCCCACTAACTCCAAGCTTGACCAATCCGTGAGTTTTTGACCAAGGAATCCACGTTCTTCAACAATCCACCACTTCTTATTTTCTTTTCTGTTTTTGATTTACTCGGCCATTGTTCTTGTGCACACGAAGGGTGTGAGATGATCGTCCAAGAGTTGGACACCCTGCTAAGAGCCGTTGAAGGATGAGACTCACTCACGGACAAGCAGTTCACGGTTTGACTCGTCGTGTGGAACGAAGACCATCGTCGAGGGGGAAAGCAGTAGAGAAACAACGTCGTCGGGTAGCTCGGGTTGCTCTTTCATAGTCGGATCAGTAGCTTCGTCGCCTGGGCTGAGATAGCGCTGGCAGTGGGCAAGGTGGGCTCGAGACTCTCGTGGCTGCAGGTCTGGCCACAAGGAAGGTGGTGGCACATCACGGGTACGAGGCGGTGTGGGCACAGGAAAGAGCAACACCGGTTGTAGCACAGTGAGTGCACGCCCCAGAAGAAGACGAAAGTTCTTTTCTCTCTTTTACTCGCTTTTGTCTCTTTCACGTGTCTCTCGCCGATGACTCCCCTTTCTCTGGTCTGTCGTGTTTATTGCCCTTTCCTTTTTTCGAAATTCTCTTCCCTTCTTGTCTGTACGTGATCTTTTTATAAGGGAGAATGCCTATGCTTTTTTTTTTTTTTTTTTTTTTGTAAGGTGACCCACTTAAGAATATTTAAAACATATTACATTTGGCTTCTTTTCCTTTTCGCTTGCGCCCATGACGCCAGAACGTAATTCCAACTATATATCCTCCACGTTGACCGATTCTGTTTTCTTATTCTTGCATCCTTCATATATTCTTTCTTTGCACAAAGATACCAAGAAACAAAATCTGCCGATATATTACCCTCCTCCAAGTGGCAAAAATATATAGAGAAGATATCTTGCAAACCGAAGAAGATCACACGTGTAAAACATGTGACTTTTGGTTATGGGCTTGATTGAATTAAGCTCAAAACCATTCGTTCGAGTCCATCTGCCCGTATGTTCAATAAATGTGCAAACTATATGGGCCTAGTTAACTATTGATGAAATGCTCCTAATACCTATGTGTTATGTCATCTAATTATATTTTTGCTAGGTGTTGGGATCGACCCCTAATTTTTATGCAATTGTTCCTAAATGACTAGTTAAAATTTAGGTGTCAACAATGAGTTATCGGCGTGTAAAAGTACCGCGATATTTGCTCGTTCGACAGCATTTTGCCATTGTCGTGGCTATCGCTTGTCTTTTGGGCGTCTTTTGTGACCAACACCCACTTCATTGTGTCCATTTTCTTGGTCACTGTTATGGAGTGGCAAAACACATTTCTTGGGCTCGTTCTGTGTACCCATCTTCTCGAATAACACAGTCTCATTTGCAGAATCATTTTGAATATTAAGATCTTCAGCAACATCTTGAATAGCATCATCGGGGTTGTGCTCGAAATCAAGAGTTTGTGGGCACAAAGGATCAGGTGACAAGCTTGTGATTAGAGAAGAAGCTTCACAAAGGCTCTCTAGATAATCAAATGGCAAACAATAGTTCCAATTGAATGCTGCATATCCGCTTCCAAGGAAAGCATGATCAGGACATAATTTAGTACCTTTGCTTTCGACAGGATTTTTGGAATTATTACCGAATGAGACTTTTGCCTTGACTTTCTTTTTTGCTTTTTGTACCCTTTGATATGTGTTGTGAAGAATATCTCATGCCTCCTTAGACATGGTAGCACTCGAAACCTTCTTGAGCATAACATCATCTAAACCTTGATAGGTGATTGACATGGCATATTGATCTTTTGCTTGAACCTTCTCCAAAGCAGTCTTTTGGTTTTGACTCAAGGTGGCTTTGTCTTCTCGCTTATCATAGCCGGTGTTGATAAGTTCCCACATACCATAGGCACCAGGTAGGGCTTTCATTCTAGCAGCCCAATTGCCATAGTTTTCTTTGGTAAGATGAGGGTATTGAAGAGGAAGCTGAGTATTTGTGGAGACCATGATCACAAAACCATAAGCTCTTATACCAATTTGATGGGATAAATTTGAAGATGAAACACAACTTAGAGAAGGAGACGGATAGGCCTTTTGTTTATTTCACCTTATCACCTTATTTCGCATATATAGTAAACAATTACAAGACTTGCCTTTATTGTGATATCTTGAAAATTCGACTCAATTTGGTGATTTATGAAATGGCAATTTTGTCGATGCTCTATTAATTAATTCTCACCCTGACCTAAGCACTCGGGGAATACTAACTAAAGGGAAAAGCTATCGAAGAATTTATTTCTAACAGCTACCCGTTAGTTCGAGATGTACTATAGCTGCGATTGATCGATTTCGCCACTAAGTATCATCTAATTTTGAGTGTTGAATGCTCAAGGGTTTTACACTCAAACCATAGGATGTCGCCTCATAATTTTACGAGTTTTTGTAAAAATTTTCAATCTCGGAAAAGAATTACAAAATCGGAAATTTGACGTGAAAAACGGAAGTGGTGAAAGCAAAACCCGTTGGGCCTTATGGTCGAGGGGGCGGCCATTAAGGACCGACAAATTGGTAATTTGGGGGACAAAATTGAAGAAAAATTGCAAAAGAAAATTTATAGAAGATATTTCTTGTGGCGATAATCATTTTCCCCTATCTTCTCTCTCTCTTCCTCCTCCTTTCCCGCTGACTTCCCCATGCTGCTGGCCTTTCCCGTTGACTCCCCACCAGCCCCTCCCACTCCTCTTCTTCCCTTTTCTTCTTCTTATTTTCTTCTTCTTCTTGGTCGCTTCTGCTTCCGATGGCTTTTTCTTTTGCTTCCGCTGGCTTCTTTTTTCGCTGACTTCTGCTGTTGCTTCTTCCACTGACTTCTACTTCTGCTATGTTGCTGCTGTTCTACCAACCTTGTGCTGCCCTTCTTGCTTGGTCTTGCTTGCTTAGGCTTTGAGTAAGTGGCTTCCTAATCCTTGACTAGGCTAAGGGGTTACTAATGGACATGTTAGGAGCTGATTCATGGCTGTTGATAGTTGGTTTAGTGGTTAGATGAGCTTGAATTGCTAAATGGTTCATGTTGGTTGATTCTCGGATTCGTGCTGCTATGCGTCTGTGTTTTGCTATTTTTGTAGAGATCAATGTGGACCGAATTTGAGGAAGTGTTCTTCATGGAAGTTGACCCTAACATCTTGAAGTATGTCATATATTAAATCTGAAATTTTTGGAGACCTTTTTAGGGTATTCGGAAGTCCATTTTCGGACCGTCACCACTCTGATGGAATTACTATTCACCTTACTGGTGTGTCTTTTTGAATTTTTATAAATTTTTTCAGATCTTTTTTCAACAAACTTCCTTTATGAAAGTTGTCAATGACATATAAAAATTTCAAGATTTTCCAAGGAGATTTAGATACTGATTGAAAGGGATTTCTAAGGCGGATAATCTGCCCTGGTAGGCTAATTTTCGATCTGACTATGGGTAACAAAAGGGCTATTTGCAACAGGAATTGGATTTCATGTCTTCATGAAAAATGTTTATCAAGATGTTTTCAATGACATATCCAAAATTTAGAATTTTTGGAGTTGAATTACTATTTATTTCAAAAGAGTTCTGATTACTGTGCAATTGTCAATTTTAAGCCAAATTCTGCGTAAATTTGGTTTTTCTCTCTCGAGAACTTTTCGATGTGGTTGTTGCTTGCTTAGTAGACTGATTTAATGCTCGATTTGTGTGTTAGATGTGACGAATTGATGGCTGGTTGTTGTTGTCATAGGTTCTTGATTGTGAATGTGTGTTAATGGCTTTTAACTGGTGAAGCTGTGGCTGATTTGGTGGGCGTGTAAACTGATTTATATTGCTAGTGATTGAGCACATTCCAGTGATGTTTGAGAGCATGAATGACATGGAATTAATGAGTCATGTAGCATGTGTGATCATCTAAGTGCCCTGATGCATCTTTTACGCGGGGAAAAGTTAATAAATTATGTAACGGAGTGTATGTGTGATCACTTAAGCCCCGATACATCTTTATGTGGGGATTGAACCCATCACGAGGTGTGTTATGCGGGACGATGCCGATTAAGCTGGAAGACCACTAGTTTGATGCATTTTATGCGGGTTGTGCCACGGGCCTGATGCGTGTTACGCAAGTCGTGAATAATCTGAGCAGGCGAGTGCGTGTTGTGCATTAGTGTAGGTGGTGTATCGGGACTGAGATGTGATCATGTTCGGATTATTGCTAGTACACGTGCATGTGTAAGTCATATCCAAGACTGTACATGCCCGTGAGTTATCTCTGCATTATTGCGATTTGACTAACATGCAGGGCTTGTGCATGTTTCGAGATGTGGTAGGGATGTCTGTGTTTTCCTCAACATGTTGATAGTTTAAATCTCGTCTTTAGACTTGTCCGGGCGTGGCGTTAGCCTATGCGAGGCTTAGATTGTTCACTTATTGAGACTTGTTCTTATTGTTGATTTACAAACATTTCAAAATCCCGAGCCTTATGATGATGTGGAATATCCGAGGATGCTACCAAGGTACCATGGGGATGATTAGTAGGTTTAGCGATCCCGTCTTTTGGAGTACCCATTATGGTAGAGAAGCTAGGCTAACCAACCACCGCCCCTTTTTGATGACCATGGTTTGATGTTAGTGGCCTAGTATAAGGTTGCGTAATTAAATGTTGTAGGTATGCCAAGTGTATGAATATGTTTGTTGTTATGTGATCAAGCGAGTTCCCTGCTATCCTATGTAATTAAATTGTTGTATGGAGTGTTTGAATTCGTTTTCGCCTGTGCATCGTCGTTAGTATTTCTTTGGGTCGGCGACGAGTCTTGGGACATTGCACTATTATTAACCTAAGTGGGATGTTGCGCGCACATCGGATTCGGGCGTGACATTTATATAGGCTTGATATATGACTCTTGGACTTATTCTTAAATCACTCATAAATTTATCTACTATTTCAAGGAGATAGATCCTTGGGATTTTACAAAACATTGATTAGCCCTAGAAATCCGAATAGTCAAAGTAGAAATATGTACGGGCTCTTTGAAAACAACACTATAATAATGACTCTGTTTAACTCATTCACTGAACGGTCATCGACATCAATGCTGGAGTATTGACAACGAGGTAATTGATTGACAATCGACAACTTCAACCTTGAATTGATAACTTCTCTGCATTGAATTGACAACTCAATAGTTGATCGATAGTCTTGACATCGACAACATTTATGAATTTGGTTTAATTTTGACCAAACTTCGATCTGTAATTCTTCATTCATCGAGATCTCAACGAGCACGAGAAGTTTTTTGTTCACTCTCTCTCTCTCTCTCTCTCTCTCTCTCTCTCGGGTTCTTTGCCCTCTGTTGTTCGTTCTCTCCCCCTTTATCTTCTCTCTTCATTATCTTCTTCAACTTTCAGCTATGGGGAGGGTTTGAGCTAGTCTTACCCTTCCCTCGCTCTTGTTGATTTTATTTGTATTTATTGTTCTTTTCTTATTTTTCTTTCTCTCCAGATTTAGATTTGGAATGTCTCTTTTCCCATTCTAGTTCTAAAAATGATAGTTTGAAGTCTTCCGATTTAGTTCTAGATCTCTAGGAGCTATCCTCTCTTGATCTACATATGGGAGTTTAATAAATATGCTTTTGGGAATTCGATACACTTTTGCTCTGTCTATGTATAGGTTCTTTGCCTCTAGCTTCAATGGTGATTGCACGAGTTTTGACACCTCGTTGAACCACGAATATTTGCTCTTTCACATGTTAGCTATATGTTTGTGCAACATGTTTTGGTTGTCTCCGTACAACGATGGTACAGAGGAAGCCGAACCTAAATACGCACTGTTAATTGACAACGTTGTAGTTATTGGAGAAGGAATTTCCCGTGTGTGCTCATCACTAACGAGAATACAAGATCCGGTGATAGCTGCCGATTATTTTGCTGGACAGATCCGTTCTTGTGGAATGAATATGTGTTTAACCTGTTAGTACTTCGTTGATCCTCCATGTTTTCTGAATTTGGATTTGTTTTGCAGTATTTTGGGCTTTGCACTGTTTCGATTTGTTTTGTCATGAAATTTATGTACTTTTTATGTATCCTTTTAAGCAATGAATATAATTTTTCGATAAAAAAACCAGAGAGATTTTATTACAAATGTTGATAACTTTTCTTGCATGTTGTCCTCGGTAACAACAATCAAAATGAGATTGACACTTTTATGATTCCCGTCGAAGTTTTTGAATTTCCTTTTCCAAGAACCGACGGATTTCGAGCTTGAGCAAGAATCTCAGGGTGCACATGTTTTCCATCACCATGCATAGATGATTTTGGAGAAAAGCCCCGCTCATGTTGATCTGAATTTAGATACAGATGAGATTTTCGAAGCGCTAGAAAATGGAAAGAATAATTGTATATCCAAACTGATTTGATTTTTTTTTGATGACCGAGGTGTCATAAAATGCGGCCGAGTTTGTGCTCAAACCGGTGAAGTCCGAGTCCGACTAGTCCTCGGGGGCTAGCGCAAAGCATCCCACCGCCACAACCCTCCACTTAAATCGCCGGTACCTACAAGTTTTGAAGCAAAAAAACCTCGTGAAAGGAACCGAGGCGCAAACCATTCGATCACCGATGGGTGGGTCCAAAACTGATTTCATTGTGCTAGGAAATTTAAAGAATCAATTGATGGATTGGTCTTAAAGTTTAGCTGGGATCTTTTTCTTGAAGCAAAAAAATTTTGATCGATTTTGTAGATATGCTTCCAAATTCCAAGAGGATTGTAGTAGATATGCTTTATATAACTGACGTTTAAAGTCAACGCCTAGCTTTTGTTTTTTTCCTAATAAAGGAAGAATGATGTGGGGCACCTCAAGTTTGAACATATGTTTTCTATACGATGGATTTAGGATTTTGAAATTTGATGTCTCCTTCTTTAATTGAGTTAGTTTAGGATATTCACTTGGTATAGAATATTTGAATTTAGGTTTTGTTTGTTTTGGCGGAAAATGTGACATTCGAAAAAAAATATTTGCTAGGAAGTCATTTTCCGGGGAAAAATGGCAATATTTTCCAGTATTTAGCTGAAATCTGAAAATGAATTGAAAAATATTTTACATCGTTCGGTATGGAAAATTTGATTTGATTTTCCTAAATAAACATACACTATTTAGGTGTTAATACCTTGCATGGGTAGCCGGGGAACTGGTCTGGTCTTGGGTTTGGCCGTGATGGACCTCAACCTTGGGAGTGTCGAGATCGGGGCATGAACACGGGCACTGGGTCTCGAGGCGGGGCCTCGATGGATGCGGGCACTAGGGTCTCAAGCCGGCCTCAATGCACCTAGGCACGATCTTTGTGGACCTGGGCACGGCCTTTGTGGACTCAAGCTCGTGTGTTGGAGATCAACTCGGGTACTAGGATCCCTCGGTCTTTATGGACTGGGCCTAGGTCTTTGGGGCATTGGGCATTGGCACGGGCATCGGGGCTTCAAGCCTAACCTCCGCACCGGGTCCAGTGTGGGCGTCGGGGCTCGGGCACCAGGGTCCCGAGCTCTGCCTCTATGGACCTAGGAATCTGGGCATGGGCAAGGCACTAAGGTCACAGGCCTAACCTCGATGGATTGAGCCGAGTGTTGAAAACCTGGTCCTAGTCAAGGAACCCATCGGGTTTTCCGTGCCGAAGCATAGAGTTTCAGCCAAAATGTTGATACCTAATCATATTTTGAAAAATGATTTTCGATTTTTTAAAGAAGAAATCATTTTCCTGAATTTAAGCATATGTTTTCCTTTGACTAGGAAAATATTTTTCGTTGACTTATTTTTCTAAGTGAATTTAACGCCGAAAATTGAGGAAATTGTCACTACAAAAAAACCGCCGTTTTGCAATGAATTTTCCAACGAAAAATTTTTGCAAAATTCGTTGGAAAACGAATTTCCAAACGAAATTAGCGATGAACAAAAATTCATTGGTAATTCGTCGTCGCAAATTTTTCCAACGAAAAATTTAAATTTTCGTTGGTAATTTCCGACGAAATTGTTTCGTCGCAAAAATTCGTTGGAAAACGAATTTCCAACGAAATTAGCGACGAACAAAAATTCGTTGGTAATTCGTCGTCGCAAATTTTTCCGACGAAAAATTTAAATTTTCGTTGGTAATTTCCGACGAAATTTTTTCGTCGCAAAAATTCGTTGGTAACTTCGGAAATTTCCCAAGAATTTTCCAACGAAATTCAAATTTTTTGCTTTTTTCACTATTCGTTGGAAAATTCGTGGGAAATTCCCCACGAATTTTCCAACGAAATTCAAATTTTCAAAATTCGTTGGAAAATTCTGGGAAATTTCCCACAAATTTTCCAATTAAAATTCAAATTTTCGGGCTTTTTTTCAAATTCGTTGGAAAATTCGTGGAAAATTTCCTACCTAATTTTCCAACTAAATGAAAATTTTAGGCTTTTTCTTACTATTAGTTGGAAAATTGGGGAAATTTCCCACTTAATTTTCCAACTAAATTCAAATTTTCGACTTTTTTTATTCGTTGGAAAAAGGTAGGAAATTTCCCACGAATTTTCCAACGAAATTCAAATTTTCGAATTTTTCAAATTAGATTTGAAAATTCACGAAATTTCTCACTAATTTTCCAACGAAATTCAAATTTTCGGATTTTTTTTTTCGTTGGAAAATTCGTGGGAAATTTCCACAAATTTTCCAACGAATTGAAAAAAAGCTAAATTTCGTGGGAAAATTCGTGGAAATTACCCACGATTTTCCCACTAAATTGAAAAACCTGGTATTTTGCCACGAACAAAAAAAAATTCATTGAAATTTTTTCGCAAAATTTTGCAACATAATTGCGAACGAAAATTAATTCGTGGCTAATTATTCGTTACCAAAATTCGCGATTAAATTGGTTACAAAATTCGTTGAAAAAATTTGGTCATAAAATATTCATTGCAAACATCGTGGGAAATCTTGAATTTTTCCGCAAAAAAATTTTAATTTTCGTTGGTGAATTGCGACAAAAAAGAAATTGGTGGCTAAATTCGTTGCAAAATGTCGCTAAAAATTCACGAATTTTGCAACGAATTTAAACATAATCTAATATTTTATTTTTCGAATTTTAAACCCAATTAAAAGAAAAATTAATTTCTAGAATTTATATTTAACATTGAGCACTTAATAACGTCAAAATATTATAATAATATGAAAATGAAATACATTCATCAACATTTTCCACAAGAATGACATAACTATTTTTCTTTATAGTACACATAATAAAGGAATAAATAATCTTGCACAATAAATAATGACGACAAAAATGAATAAAAAAAAACTATCCTGCTTTTAGCGACAATCCCCATCATATAAATACTAAACAAAACTACTAAAGATACGGTCCATGTGTGATGCTCACTTCCTGCTCCAATTTTAACAGATGCAAGTTGAAATGTCATTGCCACCTCTCATTTGCATAACTTATGCAGAAATTGCCACGACAGCCTCTCTCTGTATATGCTGTACTTCTGAGGTTCTACCTGCACCAAAGTGTTATCTTAGCCATAATTTTCTGGAATAGATAACCAAAAAATAAGACTAGGCTTCATTAAATCTGCAGATTCACTTTGCATCTTCAAATTCCAATACCAAGTTAATCACCATAAAATTTCGTCATACTCACCGAGGCATATCTTACGGATGCAACTCAAAAATGGGCAAGAAGAAACGTTACAAATATCAAATTCAAAATCCAATAAAATGCCAAAAACTACAAAATGAATAGTCAAGAAAGTATACTATTAGATCAAAGTGCAGCATAAGTATGGCAACCAAACGTTTTTCATCATCTGGAGCACTTCGTAGATACAAAAGCAGAACATGCATTACATTGACCATCTCTTCATTGGCCAACTTACCCAAGAAAGATAAAACATCCTTCCTCCTGTTATTTCAAACAAGAATACTAAGTATCATGCCAAAACAATGTAGAATAGCTTAGGTTCAATCTGCTACTACAGGTTCTCGATATGTTTAAGTTACTTCCTCAAAACCAAAACCACACTCTCCAACATAATCAGGGGAGACCAAGGTACTAAAGATACATAGATATATTATAAAAGGACATCTAGGTATTTCATACCTTGTAATCCCAATCCCTGTACTGTGAACCCTTCAAAGTACATAAGTGAAAATCCATTGCTACTGAAATGAGATCAACAACACGAAATGGTTATGACAATCGCCATCTGTACTAAATGATTACTTCACATAACATTTTAGACAAAATATGTCCATCCTGATATGTCTAAGTTCACAGTATATTCTCTGTAATGATTGACTACAAATTACATCTAAAAGTACTTTAACACATGAGACAGAATAAATTCTATAGAGAGCGGAGTCTGCAAGATAGCCTAGATCTAAATTAAATTGCAAACACTGCATCTTTAACTAAACATAGATTTACTTGCAACTCATACTCTATAGATGGACTCAACAGAGTAAGCAAATCTTCACAATTTAACCGGTGGTCTGACGGGTTTTACTGTAGGTCCCATAAATTTGCAGTAGATCCTCAATAATCGGACAAAGTATATAAAAACAAATGCCAAGCGCAATGTCTATACTTTGAGCTTAATGCCATTTCCAAACTACACATCACTAGTGACTTTCAAGCTATCGAACTCAACTACACTGGGAATAGACTCGAAGCAGCTCACAAAACTTCCCAACTAAAAAGGCAGATATAATGAAACATGACATTAATATTCGTAATAGGCGGAATAAGGATACACAACTAAAGTAACCTTCACCTTATCAAATTCAGGTCCCAAATCAATAGAAGGATCTTTGGGATTAGTTCAAGCAGCATTTCTAATTAGAACTCCATTGGATGCGGTATATAGATCCAACTGCATATGAACATTAGAGTAACATAGCATTCATATCAAGTACAAAATGCAGATTGGAGAGTGTTCTGTAGTTTGTAATACCTGGAAAAGAAGTACATCTGAAGATGCATTCAGTGGAAAATAACGCGATGAAGGGACGGAAATCTGACGACGTGGTCGTCACCGACGCGGTCCCTGGCCTCGGTGACGACGACGTCGGGGGCCTTGTCGCGGTGCTTCGTGGTGAGCGCCTGGGCGATGCAGAGCCCGCTGTTCTCGCCCCCGACCACCACGCAATCAACCAGTCCCCCGCCGGCGGCCCTCGGCTGGGAGATCGCGGGGCCCTCGGCGACGAAGCATCGGATACCGGCCTCGCCCATGGCCGCCGCTCGCCCTCGCCGTCGCCCAGATCTGGGCGGGGCCGCTCGACCTCGCCCAGATCTGCACGAGGTCGAGCGGCGGCCGACCTCGTCTAGATCTGGGGCGAGGGAGGGCTTGTGGGCGCGGAACGGGCGTGTGGCGACGGAGGAGGAGGGACGATGGCGAGGTCGAGTAGCCATGGGCGGGGCCGCTCGACCTCGCCCAGATCTGCACGAGGTCGAGCGGCGGCCGACCTCGTCCAGATCTGGGGCGAGGGAGGGCTTGTGGGCGCGGAACGGGCGTGTGGCGACGGAGGAGGAGGGATGACGGCGAGGTCGAGCAGCCATGGGCGGGGCCACTCGACCTCGCCCAGATCTGCACGAGGTCGAGCGGCGGCCGACCTCGTCCAGATCTGGGGCGAGGGAGGGCTTGTGGGCACGGAACGAGCGTATGGCGACGGAGGAGGAGGCAACGGCGGCGGTGGCGGTGACGAAGGCCATCATGGCTGGCGGAGGTGAGGAGGGAGCGACGGAGAGGTGTTTGGCGCAAGAGGGGGGATATGAGGAATAGCAGAGAGAGAGAGAGAAAAATTGGGGTTAGGGCGGGGAGCAAACTTGGCGACGAAGTCTTCTGTTCGTCGCTAAAATTAGCGACGAAAATAAGAGTTCGTCGCTAAGTCGCCAAAATTAGCGATAAAAATAAAAGTTCGTAGCTAATTAGCCAAAAAAAAAATTCATCACAAAATTTTATATTTTTTAAATTGGTAATGTCAAGTTCATGGCTAAATTCGTTGCTAATTAACCATGAATTTTTTCATGGCTAAATCCGTCGCTAATGATGATAACGAGTTGTTTGATTGGAGTTATTTCGAGCATTTAAATATACTCTTCCTGTCAATTTTGAAAAAAACGAAAACATGTTAAATTAATGAAATCATTTTTTGGATATGAGATTAACTTTTTTCTCTTAATAGGAGATTGCAAAAAAACGTTGTGTTAGCCTGTTCTCACTCCACCCGATACCATTTGATATGTTTATTTTTTAAAGGAGAAATTATACTTTTCTTCAATATACTATCATGCATTTTTAATGAAGTCTCTGTCCTTTTAATTTTAATTTGGTAATAAAATCTTTCTAATTTTTTTTCAAATCCCTTCAACATCAAATCCATTCGAATTTAGCTGATATGATCGTCGAACATTGCTGATGAATGACGCGAATAAAATATGTGAATTTCTACATGGACATGTACCAAATCATTTTGCTAAATGGTGTTGGACTTAAATGAAAATTTGTGCAAATAAAAGAACTTGGTTAGATAAATAAAAAATACACAGACAAAAAACTACGAAATAAATGGATAAAAGGTATATTATATTCTTTTTGAAAAATACCAAATGCATAGATTACTTTTACTTTTAGAGAGTACTATGCATCTTCGCTTTAGTTATCACTACACCCATCCGCCAAAATATAAAAATATCATTTCCAACCTAAGAAAAATGCATTGTTTAAAAAAAAAAAATGAGTCGACGGAAAATATTTTCTCAAGTCAATGGAAGACTTATGCTTAAATTTGAGAAAATGATTTTTTCTTTTGAGAAATTGGAAAACATTTTCAAATATATGATTAAGTGGAATTTGAAAACTTTACGGTTGGGAAAGAAAATCCTAATGTTGATTCCTGTGTCTCGGCATTCGAGTCCAAGTATCCATTGGCCTGGAACCCGGGTCCCCAGCACCCACGCCTAGGTCTATCGAGGGCGGGGTTGAACCCCTGGTGCCTGTAGGCTCACAAAAGCTGTGCTCGAGTCACTAATGCTCGAGCTTTAGTCCACAAAGGTCGTACGCGGGTCCTCGATGCTCAGGCTCGGGTCCGTGATCAATGAAATGTTCGCTTTTATAAAAATATGACTAAAAAATGTGTAGTTTTAATTATTTTTTAAATTTGAAATTTGAAATTTCTTTCTCTTCTTTTTTTTGTTTCTTTTTCCTTCTCTCTCACCCAGTGGCCAACCACGAGCACAGTTAGCAATAGATCGTGGGCCTCGCCCGAGACTAGTGAGGTCATCCCTTGCTTGTGGGCCAGCTACTGTCCATCAGCCGAGAAAGAAGGGAAAAAAAGAAAAAAAATTCAAACTCTTTGGTAATTTTTAGATTTTCCCTACCAAATGGTGGAAAATTTTTTTTATTTCATTTGCAAGCTTCAACCAAATACCAAAAAATATTATCATTTTCATGAAAAATGACTTCTTATAAACATTTTCAAGAAAATATTATATTTTCCACAAAATAAACATAATCTAAAATCATGATCGAACGTGTTAGGGTTTGTTGAGGCGGTTGTCGTGGCTAATTTGCGATGAAATTAGCGACTAGATTTGGGCATAGTCGATTGCGAGGAGGAAGGGAGGAGGATTTGGTTCGAGCTTCTTCTTTGGCGAGGAGGATAGCAAAGAGGATGACTTTGCATTTGTTTGCCGGCATTTTTTTTTTTGAAATTCGTGGTAAATTTTTTCATGAATTTTGCAATGAATTTTTTAAAAAGCATTTATTCTACTATGTTTTGTTTTCGTGGCAAGTGGCAAATTTGCCATGAATTTAAAAAAAAAAAAGGCATTTATTCTACTATGTTCTATTTTCGTGGCATTTATTCTACTATGCTCAATTTTCGTGGCAAAATTTGCCACGAATTTTAACAAAGGCATTCATTCTAATATGCTCTATTTTTGTGGTAAAATTTGTGGCAAATTTGCCACAAATTTTAAAAAAGGCATTCATTCTAATATGTTCAATTTTCGTGGGAAAATTTGTGACAAATTTGCCACGAATTTTAACAAAAGGCATTTATTCTAATATGTTCTATTTTCCCATGAATTTTAACAAAAGGCATTTATTCCAATATGTTATATTTTCATTGGAAACTTCGTGACAAATTTGCCACGAATTTTCCAACGAATTTTAAAAAAAACGCATTTATTCCAATATGTTCTATTTTCGTGGAAAAATTCATGGCAAATTTGCCACTGAATTTTCCAACGAATTTCAAAAAAAACTCATTTATTCCAATATGTTCTATTTTCCAACGAATTTCAAAAAAGCACATTTATTCCAATATGTTCTATTTTGCCACGAATTTTCCAACGAATTTCAAAAAACTGCATTTATTCTAATATGTTATATTTTCGTGGGAAAATTCATGGCAAATTTGCTACTTAATTTTTCAACAATTTCAAAAAACCCATTTATTCGAATATATTCTATTTTTGTTGGAAAATTCGTGACAAATTTTGCCACGAATTTTCCAATGAATTTCAAAAAACACATTTATTCAATATATTCTATTTTTCGTTTGGAAAATTCGTGGCAAATTTGCCACGAATTTTCCTAACTAATTTTAACTAAAGGCATTTATTGCAATATGTTCTATTTTTCGTTGGAAAATTCATGGCAAATTTGCCACGAATTTTCCAACAATTTCAAAAAAAAACCCATTTATTCAAATATGTTCTATTTTTCGTGAAAATTCGTGGCAAATTTGCCAATTAATTTTCCAACAATTTCAAAAAATGGCATTTATTCCAATATGTTCTATTTTCCCACCTAATTTTAACTAAAGGCATTTATTGCAATATGTTCTATTTTTTTCGTTGAAAATTAGGTGGCAAATTTGCCACGAATTTTCCAATGAATTGAAAAAAAAAACCCATTTATTCCAAAGATGTTCTATTTTTTTTGGAAAATTCGTGGAAAATTTGCCACTTAATTTTTCAACTAATTTCAAAAAATCATATTTATTCTAATATGTTCTATTTTCGTTGGAAAATTCGTGGCAAATGTGTCACAAATTTTCCCACGAATTTTAACAAAAGGAATTTATTCCAATATGTTCTATTTTCGTTGGAAAATTCGTGGCAAATTTGCCTTAATTTTCCAAGGAATTTAAAAATCGCATTTATTCCAATATGTTCTATTTTCGTTTGGAAAATTTGTGGCAAATTTGCCACATAATTTTTCAACGAATTTCAAAAAAATCGTATTTGTTCCAATATGTTCTATTTTCGTTTGGAAAATTCGTGGCAAATTTGCCAATTAATTTTCCAACTAATTTGAAAAAATCGCATTCATTCCAATATGTTCTATTTTCGTTGGAAAATTTCGTGGCAAATTTGCCTAATTTTCCAACGAATTTCAAAAAATCGTATTTGTTCCAATATGTTCTATTTTCCAACAAATTTCAAAAAATCGTATTTATTCCAATATGTTCTATTTTTTGTTTGGAAAATTCGTGGCAAATTTGCCACGAATTTTCCAACAAATTTCAAAAAATCGTATTTATTCCAATATGTTCTATTTTCGTTTGGAAAATTGGGCAAATTTGCCACTTAATTTTCCAACAAATTTTAACTAAAGGCATTTATTGCAATATGTTCTATTTTCGTTGGAAAATTCGTGGGCAAATTTGCCACCAATTTTCCAACAATTTCAAAAAATCGTATTTGTTCCAATATGTTCTATTTTCGTTGGAAAATTCGTGGCAAATTTGCCACCAATTTTCCAACGAATTTTAAAAAATCGCATTTATTCCAATATGTTCTATTTTCGTTGGAAAATTTATGGCAAATTTGCCACGAATTTTCCAGCAATTTCAAAAAAATCGCATTTATTCAATATGTTCTATTTTCGTTGAAAAATTCGTGGCAAATTTTAACTAAAGGCATTTATTGCAATATATTCTATTTTCGTTGGAAAATTCGTGGCAAATTTGCCACGAATTTTCCAATGAAAAAAAAACCCATTTATTCCAATACGTTTCTATTTTTATTTTGGAAAATTCGTGACAAATTTGCTACGAATTTTCCAACGAATTTCAAAAATCGTATTTATTCTAATATGTTCTATTTTTTTTTGGAAAATCGTGGCAAATTTGCCACGAATTTTCCCATTTAATTTTAACTAAAGGCATTTATTGCAATATGTTCTATTTTGGTTGGAAAATTCGTGGCAAATTTGCCACGAATTTTCCAACGAATTTAAAAAAACGCATTTATTCCAATATGTTCTATTTTCCAACGAATTTCAAAAAAAGCATTTATTCTAATATGTTCTATTTTCGTTGGAAAATTCGTGGCAAATTTGCCACAAATTTTCCAACGAATTTCAAAAAAACACATTTATTCCAATATGTTCTATTTTCATTGGAAAATTCGTGGCAAATTTGCCACGAATTTTTCAACGAATTTCAAAAAATCGCATTTATTCCAATATGTTCTATTTTCGTTGGAAAATTTGTTGGAAATTAGTGATGAAAAAATTTTGTCGCATAAAATTCGTTGGAAATTTCAACGAAAAATTTTTGTTGGAAATTTCCAACGAATTTTGCAACGAAAAGTTTTTCGTTGGAAATTTCCAACGAATTTTATTTTTCGTTAGAAAATTTGTCGCAAATTTGCGGCGAAAATTTTCGTTGGAAAATTTTCGTGGCAAAAATCTTTTTTTTTTTAGTCGTTCACTTGGAAGATATTGCTTTTCTTATTTTTAACTTTTTGAATGCATTAAGATATCTTATTTTTGATTGGAAGATACCGTAGAATTTAATCGTTTTTTTTTCTTAAATTTAGCTAGGCTTTTGTTATATTCTCCCTATTTCTTTATCTGTTACTTTGTTGAGAAGCAATTATTAGAAAAGGGTGTCAACCGGGTTTATTTGTTGTGTTTTGTTGGATCATGTAGTTTGTCTCTTTCCAGAAATACTATAAGTTAAGAGATTTTCCTCTGGGCTTTGTGCGCATAAGCTTTGGGAGCCGCGACTCAGTGCTTTTTGTTTCCACTGCGTCATTTTATGAAGTTGAGGAAAAAAGCCATTCGAAGTCCCGACTTCAAGCAAGATGAACAGTCTTTAAATATTAAAGAATTAATAGATGAGTCCATTACATGCAACTAATAAAAAGAGTCTATTTCCTGCACGCCTCAAGACTAAAAACATAGATTATATGGACACTCGACAAGAACAGTTAAAGTAAATAATACTTCCGAACTATTTCCGATCCTTGGATCCTAGGATGTTGCCGACCCATCTCCTTGTGGCATCGATTCGGCTTACAACTTCGACTTGCTTTAACCACATGCACGTAGGGAGCAACAACATGGGGAGCATCGAGAAGTCATACAATCCCATGAAGATTATCCAAGCTCGTGGGATTTCGGGAATTCGACTATAAGGGAAAAAAACGTAGGCAAGGCCTAGAATGAATATAGAGAAGTAAACCATGGTAGGTTCGGGCAATAGTGTAACAGCGGTGGCCCAGATTGTGCCGATGGAGGTGAAAAAAACTGCACTGTTGAAAACCAAGAACAAATATGGCTTCCAGCCGTTCAGGATCAGGTTTCCAGCTTGATGTGGTTTTCTATTAGCAATGCCGCTAGAGTTGGCGGTAACGACAGTGAAATTGGCTAGGGGACTCAAAGAAGAATCTTGCCAGGATCCTCCTGAAGGAGTTAGAGTAGCTTGGTAAGTGACAGTTGCAATTAAGGTAGACACTAGAAGGATTATTTTCTGAGCAGATTCATCTTGGATGTCAAAATAACATACGTAATTCTCAAGGAAAGTTAATTCCCTGCTAAAAAACTGTAGTAGACTAAGGGTAGGAGTAAAACGTCTTGCTCGATGTCCTTGACGGCGTAAACTCTTTGCAACATCTTTGTCGCCACTAGGATTCACTTTGAAGATTTCCAGAACTGTGTTAATTTGGAAGTTCTCCGCATTGACAATTGTATACTCAATCAATAGCTTGACGATCTGGAAGAAATGCAAAGGGAACAAAATGATTTATGTATCCCTTCAATTTTAATCACTGCTTTGTCACAAGCTTTACTATTGTGCACAAAGTGAGCTCATGCATGCCATATAAGTTTGAATTAAGCTAGTGATGCAATGACCAACGTACAAAGGGAAAAAACTTACTAAGTCTTATTTTTATCAAATGCAATCATTTTAACTAATGTAATGGACTCCTAAATATTTTCAAAAAGTGCAATTTAGTCGTTTCACCCAAAATTATTTACTTGATATCTAGGAACTCATACATAGGTGAATCCACAGAAATGATGACACTAATGACTATGATTTTGCATAAAAGTTCAGGACTTAATCACTTCAAATGAAAGGTTTAGGACTCAATTACACAATGTGTAAAAGTTTTGTTGCTATGAAGAGGACGATTAACTTAGAAGGAATATTTATATCCTCAACTGACCATGGAGTAATTTTCCCATCCATTGTCCTTGTTTGCTTCCATTTCACTAGCTTTTGTCTCGTCCAATATGTTCAAATGGACTGATTTCGAAAGAAGGAAATAGAATTTGTTAATTAATAGGAAAAATAAAAGAATAGAAAAGAATGAATTAAGTTACTAGGTAGGAGCGATTATGATGGAAAGAGTTGGAAGAGAGACAATTTTAAGCAACCGTAATCGAGTGGTCTCGATATCACTCCTTGGTTTTCCTTCCTTTCACTTTATATCCTCCAAGCAAAACGTTGTTAGGTCGATTATAAATAAACTCAAATTAGAAGGATCATGAGCTTAAAATAGTTTTCCGACTAGTAGTTTTTAAAATAAAACTATGGGCTTGTTTTGATAAAACTGGAAAATAAGCGCCAGTTTTGATAATCTTAAGCGTTAAAAAGAGAAATAAAGAACTGTTTGATAATAATTACAAGTACATCAGTGGACATGATCAGTTGTTACCATATGTAGAAATGCGATTACTATCGACAGGTTTTAACAACATTAATGGGAAGATTTAACTACTATCTACTATACTGATTAATGGATTAAGTGAATGATCTGACTGAATCCAGTCTTTTAAGTCAAATACTCATTAGTATCTCACAAAAGTTTAATCCCATTTAGTGCTAAATTTCTGATTTCCAACGTGTAATTGTATTCTCAAGCAGTCCCAGTTGTATCTATTATATTGAACAAAAACAATTAAGAATAATGTATATATATACTCATTGTATCACTATCTTAGTGTGAGTATTTGACTTTTTTCATAAACAAAAATCTACTTGATGCCACAATTTTTACAACCCATCTGAGTGGCATAAAAAGTCTATTACACGTTTAGATAGACTAATTTGGATAGAATTGGAACAATTGGAATAGTTACTAAGGAAACAAACAAAGATAACAGAGTAGGGAAAATGACACTAAAAGTGCCATAACTTTCGTGTCTGGCGCTCACTTTAGTGCTAAAATTTTTTGCGGATCACTTAAGTGTCACATTGGAAAAAAAAATGATCACTTGAGTGCCTCTAGCGATAAATTCTTGCAAAAAAAGTCCTACATGGCATTTTTAATATAATTTTATTCATACGTGGCTTTTTTATGTAAAAAACAAGTCCAACATGCATGATGAAGTGGCCGTTCATGACAAAACGACGCTGTATCCTTCAAATTTAATCTCTCTCTCTAAAAATAGACAAATCTCTATCTCTTGTCGTCATTTGTGTTGACTTGGACTCTCTCTCTCTCGCTCTCTCGCTCACTTGTTCACGCCTTGTCTTGTTAAGCTCTTTCACTCGGTCACTCAATTAGCCATCATCCTCTCTCACTCACGCACTCAATTGGCGTGGGAAAAAAAATCAGGGCTTGGTGCTAGGAGGGAAAAAATTAGGGCTCAGTTTTTGACTGCATATAGTTGGGGAGGTTGTTGTTGGGGAGGTTTTTGACTTGTTTTTTGCTGGTGTTGTTGCATATAGTTGGAGAAATTGTAGATTGGTAGGTTTTTGACTTGTTTTTTGGCTGATGTTGCTGGATTTAGTAGGGGAGGTTTTTGACTTGTTGGGGACTATATGTCGATGTAAGAACATCCTTATTCTGAATGCAATGATGTTTGATTTGAATTTAAGCCATTGTTAATGGAGTAATTGTTTTTTTTGTGTTTCCAAGTTTGTACGCAATGTGTGTTGCAAACCAAATGGTCCAATCATGTTTCAGAAAGTAAAACCAACAAATCACTTTTTAAAAGTTAAAAATTATAAATGATCACTTTTAACAAAAATTGGCAATCAAGTGATCATTTCTCACAGAACTTTGTCACATCGAATTTCTGGCATCCCAAATCAGAGTTGGTACTTAAGTATTGTTTTTTTTTTTTTTTTATCAAAGTGGCAATCAAGTGATCCATTGAAAAACTAAAGCGAGCACTGTATGAAAGTTATGATACTTCTAGTATTCTTTTCCCTAAAAGAATATATCAACATGTAAAAATTTTATTCGATGTAAGGGTCGAGCCACCTCTAGTGACCTCGTGCGGGAAAATTGTGAAAAAAAGAATTGGAAGTAGAAGATTGGGAAGGAAGGAGTGATATTTTTATCCCTCCCATTCCTTTTCTTCTCTGTCGCGACCTCCCCAGATCGGCCCCGCCGCCCATGGGGGTTAGGCTATTAGATTACTAAGTTAAACCTAGCTCGAGCCCTTCCAAGCCCATACCAATTCACGATTTAAATTAAAGTTGTTAACGTGCAAAATCAGTTTCATTTAGGAGTCGCCACTAATCGGTTTTTGGTGGGTCGATTAGGCACCCAAGTAAAGCACGGAGAAATGCTTCACTTGCGAACCGTAGATTCGGTGGGTACGGGGACTTGATTACACTAATTGACAAACTAGTGTCCTTTCGTTACACGATCTTATTCAATTCACCACCTAACATGTTCTCGCTAATCGGGAGCCTCAAAATTCCGTTCCTAACTAAGCTAAGGGAAGCAACAAATTAATATCTAAACCTAGACATGTATAATCAACTACATGCGAGGTTAAATTAAATGTGCAATTCAAAGTATGTGAACCGAAGTAACGTATGCGATCAAACATAACACCGATCATATAATAGGGCAAGAAAACCCAATTTCAAAACCCAAATAAAACTTTGACTTTTTTTTCTAAATTTTTTTTTTAAAAGGATTTTTTTTAAAAACCTTTTTCGAAATTTTTGAAATTTTTTTTGAAATTTTTTTTTGAAATTTTTTAAAATTCGAGCTTTTTTTTTTAAAAAAATTATGTATATTTTTTTAATTTTTTTTAAATATTACAATATTAAAATAAAATAAATCGGATTCGGTCGGATCTCCACATCCGACCCAGATCGAGATTGACCCGAACACGCCGGCCCAGATCCGTCAGAGAGGCCGGGCTCATTTGTTGAGCCGGTCTAATTTTTCAAAATCAATATTTTTAGAGAAAGGCCTAGCCGAAATATTAAAAAAAAAAAAAACAAATAAGTGCCCAAAGCCCACTAAAAATAGATAGACCAAAAAAATAATTTAGTCAATTTACGGACTTGATTCACGTCTCGAAAGGCCCAAGACCTAATAAAAACCTAATAACCTAAAGCTAAGCCCAACACCTAATCCTACCGGTTGTGACCCACCGAACCCGACTCGGAAATCCTACCCGACTCACTCGACCTGGTTCGCGGCCTCGACCACCGTGCCCTGGGGCCCTCGCCTTGGCTGGCCAAGCCGCCACGGCGGGCCTCCTCGAAACACCGACCTCGCGGCTGATGCCGTAGCCGCATCGCCCGCCCGGATGAGGGGCGGTGGGCGCCCTACCACAGGTCACCACCGTGGCGGCCGGTGGTGGCCCAGGATCGCCGAGCCTCAGCGCCGAGGCTGGTCGACCGAGAACCGGCCCGGATCTGGCAGGGGGACGGTTGGCTGCCTCCTTCTGCGGCCTACGCTTGGATCGGGCTGTGGTCATCGGCGATACGCCGACCGTCCGACACTCCCAAAAACCTTAAGAAACAGAGACAAACAAAGAGGATGGTTCGGGCAAAACGCCAAACAGTTGGCGCGCACGCAAAAACAAAGATTCTAGGCTCGATCCAAGGCTGAAAATTGACCGAAATTTTGACACAACAGCATGAAGACATCGAGCAAGTTCGAGGTTTCACGGGCTGGAACTCGCGCAAGCCGGACAATCGCGAGCTCCGGCCAGTGATCCCCGAAAAAGACGAAAAACGAAGCGGGGAGGGGGGCCGTTCATCCCTTCCTATCGGCCGACAGCCATTTAATGAGGGCGAAACGTGGTGGATTTCACTCCAGCATCCGATTCAAGACATCGCCGATCCCTGAATCCTTTAAAATCGAATCGGGTCAAAACAAAAATGAAAACGGGCGAGTGCTAGGGATGCGGGACCTACCGTGAAAAGGGGCTCACGGGCCGTGGTCGAACACGACGGTCACCGACCGGGGACCATTTGCCTTCGATCTCGCTCTTGAACTCTCTCTCTCTCTCTCGCTCTCCCGGCCTCCTTGATCTCTCCAAAACCCCTTGGCGCCTCTCTCCCCCCTTCGATTTAAGGGCAGCCGATCACGCGGGTCGGGGTGGTAGGCGCATGGCCCCCCGCCACCGCTAGCCTGTCATGTCGTGGCCGATGGCCGACCGGGATCGGGATCGCCCCGGCCTCGGCCGTATGGCTCGCCAACGTTCCGATCTTCTTTCCTCGCACGCTCGGACATGTTTGACCGGGGGAAGAAGATGAAGCAGACGAGGGCCGAGCCGAGGGAAAGAAGGCCGCCCACGCGGAAAAGGAAAATAAAAAGAGAGGAGGGAGAAAAAGAAAAAGGGAAAAAGAAAATAAAAAAAAAAAAAGGCTGCATAAAAAATAAAAAAGAAGAGAAAAGAAAAGAATGGGCCGACTTAACCGCCCGGGATCTTTTTTTTTCATATATATAGGCCCTATTAATGCAAGTGCCTAATGTTTATACGCCATGAAATTTAATGAGAATTTTTGTTTAGTGGTTTAAAGATTAAACCCTAGATTTTTCATGTGATAAAACCCTAAATGATTTGGGCAAAATTTAGGTGTCAGCCAGTTGCCTCTCTTTGAAGGGGAGCTCGAAGGGGTTCCCTTCAAAGATAAGAGACACTTAAATTTTGTTCATAGAGGGCATGGGAAGATGCATGAGAGATGAATTTTTTTTTTAAGAAATAAACTGGCGGGCTACTAAAGCTCGCCAGTCGAAGGAATGCTCCGAAATGCAAAGGCTCACAGGCAAAGAGAAAGACTCTAGGCTGCGAAAGCTCACCAAGTCGAGGGAATGGGATTTTTGTGGAAAGCTCACTGCAAAGAAAAAGACCCCGGGCTGGGGAAAGCTCACCAGGTTGAAGGAGTGCTCCGAGCTGCAAAAGCTCACGTGCAAAGAAAAAGACTTTAGGCTGCGAAGCTCACGAGGTTGAAGGAGTGCTCCGGCCGCAAAAGCTTACTGCAAAGAGAAAGACTTTGGGCTGCGAAAGCTCGCCAGGTCGATTGGGTGCTCGGGTTGTGGAAACTCGCCGGGCAAGGAAAGAGGAAGACTCACTGGGCTTAAAGCTCGCTTAGGTCGGTGGGTGCTTCGGGCCGCGTAAAAGCTCACCAGGCAAGGAAAGAGAAAGACTCGGGTCGCGAAGCTCATCAGTCGGTCGGTAAGAGGTGCTCTAGGTCACAAAGCTCACCGGGCAAGAAAAGAGAAAGACTGGGGTTGGAAGCTCGCCAAGTTAATAAAAGGGTGCTCGGGCTGTAAAAGCCCACCGTGCAATTCCAAGGTTGTAAACCTATCAATCAAGAAGATTCCAAATGGCCAACGCACATCTAATGGAACCTGTTATAACAGATGTCCTGATAGGGAAAGCATATCAAAGCGAGATTGATATCATTCGGGGCGTCATGAAAGACACTATCAAAAGAATAGCATCACCGATAAAGCATTGATTGTATGAGCAGATCAAACCTGGTTTCAATTGCTTAGAAAACATTTAGCATCATTCAATATCACAAAATTGCCATTGGGCTTGGGAAATGCCATTGATCATCAAATTCTCTTAGGAGATGAACCTTTGTCAGAAAGACCCTGGCTGATGAAAAGGGTTTATTAAACGTGCCAAACAAGAGTTGCTTAGTCAAAAAGGGCTTCTCGCAAGCTCTCAAAGAAGGCTGTTTGCTCCCATCCATTGATGTGGGGGATAGGCATGTTCTCTCTATATACCTTACACTATCAGTGCCAAAGGCTTCGAGGATCATTCGCAATAAGTACACATTGACCAATCGGAGAGGTCTTTTAAGGACTGTAATGTAGGTTCGGTCCTGGTTTTAACAACGGATTAGTACTATCGGCCAAGAAATGAGATAATTATGGAACGGCCTCTTTGCGAGGTTTACAAATCAAGAAACCTTAAGATGAGATAAGATAACCTTGCTCCCACTTTTTCAACGGCAGCTTCTCTTAAGGTCCCTATTTTCACCTAACTCATCCCAATCAGAAGAGACTTAGGAAAGGGTTGTAACATTGGTTTGGGTAAAGGCTCGAAAGGCTCAGAAATTTTCAAAGGGGTTCAAAAGTTGGTGGTCACCGTGGCATCATTACCATATCATCCAATTTTTTCGAGGACACTTGATTTACGAGATCCGATTTATCTCGAAAGTCCATTGACTGATCATTTCAATACGAGAGCTTCGCTCTTCTCTCTAATGACATTTGCATTTGCAATGATTTTCTTTCGTGCAAGCTTTTTCTTTCGACTTCTTCCTTTTTTTTTTTCTTTTTACAACGGGCATTGGCCTTGCTTTTACTAGGCACACTGCTTTTTCATGCCCTCTAATTTTCACTTGACTTTTTCTCTTTTGACTATTTTGGGCTCTTAGGGCTTTCGAGATTTTTCCGCACGTTGTCCCACAAGCACCAGTTGCTTTGGTAAATCATGTGCCTTGCCCCAGTGTAGGGAGACAATCACCACTCGGGTTTTAGAAATGAATGTTCAGGCTCAACTTGGCTAAGCAAATGGTATGAGTGTTTGGGTAGAGAAATGAATGCTCTTCTTCATTTTGGGATGTTTCAAGCTTTCATAGGGACTTACTTCAAGTCACCACAAAAGATTAATGCAAGCGACGGCAAAGAAGTCTTTCTCATCGTTTTTTTTTTTTCCTGAAGAATATCAATCAAAACCTCCAAATTTGCCCCGTTGTGGGGTGGTTCTTGATAGAGGTATTTTATAGAAATTCTTCCCATGTGAAGGCTCAAAGGGGCTTAACTATGATTGCCTGTAGTGTGTGCAAGATGGATTGAAGAAATGTCTCTTTTTATTTTGATCCATGTACTATTTGCGAATAAATCTCTTGCCTTAAAACACGATTTTCTCTCTTTCGCTCCTCTCAAAGTGTTTCTGGGGGACGTGTTTGGGAATTGTTTGTCTTTCCTCATCTTAAGTGCTTCTCGCTTGGCATGATTAACGTATTTCCTCTTGTTTCGCCAAGATCACCTGAGTTGATTGATCTCCACAGGGAATTTTGATTCAAAATGAATGTTCCACCAAGCATCAAGATAACTATCAAAAGTTTATTTTCACAGTTTAAACATCATGGCTTTTTTTTTAAAGCAAATTTTCCATTCTACTTTCTTTTGGTATGAGAAAAAGGGTACTTACCTGTGACCTGGTGACTTGGTAACCCCCTATTTAGCTCGCTGGATGCTTGCCGGGACGGTTCAATCGTTTGATGATCAATTTATGGATTGTTTGGGGCCTATAAAGTAAACATGTATGCATGATATGCATGATGTGAATACCCCATGATGATTCGGATTGCATCGAAAATGGCTCTCGGGCCTTGAATTTCATTCAAGGAAAATATTTTTACCGAATCGGCATTTACAGGCTTTGGCAACTCTTGGCCATCCATTTCTACAAGAATTAAAGCACCCCCAGGTAGAACCTTCCTAACGACATATGGACCGTCGTAATTTGGGGCGAACTTCCCACCTAATTCGGGTGTGATGGACAGCACTTTCCTTAGTACGAGATCTCCGGCTTCAAAATGTCGAGGCCGGACTTTGCGATTAAAGGACTTGGCAACTCGCTTTTGGTAGCATTGACCATGGCATAAAGCTTTCAACCTCTTCTCATCGATCATGTTCAACTGATCCCATCTCTGTTGAGCCCACTCCTCCTCAGAGAGCTCAGTTTGTGAGAGAATCCTTAATGAAGGGATTTCGACTTCCACAGGCAAGACCGCTTCCATATCATAAACGAGCGAGAAAGGAGTTGCCCTTGTCGGTCGCGAATCGAAGTTCCAGTATGCCATCAACGCGTAAGGCAACCATTCATGTCAATCTCGATAGTTGTCGCTAGTTTTTGACAAGATCTTCTTTATGTTCTTATTGGCTGCTTTCACGGCTCCATTCATTTGTGGGATGGTAAGGTGAGGGAGTTCAAGTGCGAATATGAAACTTCGCCGAGTAAGCCATCTACAATCTTATTGTTCAGATTTGAGCCGTTGTCAAGAATGATTGCCTTGAGGACTCCATAGCGGCGATGATGTCACGGCGAATAAACTTGACTACATTCTTGGCGGTGACATTGGCATATGAGCTTGCCTCAATCCACTTGGTAAAGTAGTCGATGGCTAACAAGATGAAACGATGTCCATTGGAAGCCTTGGGATTAACGGTCCAATCATATCGATCCCCACATTGAGAAGGGCCATGGCTTGGACATTTGCCCCATTTTATTTGGCGGTATGTTGATTTTATCTGCATAGATTTGACACCAATAGCAATAACGAACATGTGAATACAATTCGATCTCCATAGCCATCTAGAAATAACCCAATCTCATGATTTTTTTGGCCAAGAGATGACCGTTCATGTGCGGACCGCATTCTCCTTCGTGAATTTTCCTCATCAACTGATTAGCTTCTCGGCATCGACATATTTCAACAAGACCGAGTCAAAGGACCTCTTGTAAAGAGCATTGCCACTAATGAAGAACTTCGATGTTAGCTTCCTTATGTATTTTCGATTCGTTAGTTCACTTCTAAGAGGATATTCACCCCTCCAAGATAGTTCATGATGTCGTGATGCCACGGCTTCTTATCGTGTTCATCTGCGATCGCGAGCGATGAAGCCGGGACGCGTCAAAGATTTCGATTTTCAATGGCTCGATTCTAACCCCTCCATGACCTACAACATTGATGATAACGTGGCGGGCGTCGGCAAACCGATTTTGCGATCGGGTAAATACTCAAAAGAAATCTCATCAAATTCCTTTATTAACTCTTCAAGGAATTCGTGGTAAGGAATCAATTTGAGTCGCAGGTTCGCCATTGGCCCTCTATCCAAGAATGATGAGGACGGAATCACCGTGAATCTGCAACTTCTTAACCTTCATGTCGATGGCCAATTGTAATCCCAAAGTATGCAAGCCTTGTATTTCGAGATATTTTTTGTGCAAGGAATACCAACTTGGTGGCCATAGGGTGATGTTGACCCGTCGGGGAGATAAGGACTGCCCGGTCCCGGAACCAGCCAAAGTTAACGACGCCGTCGAAGTACAAAGTCCACTTATCACTCTCACTATCTCTCGACGCGCTCCTCTATGGGATCGACTAATGATGGTTTCGACCTTTTGGCGTTTTACGCCAACATGTCAACCATAGCTCTTCCCTTGACAGATTTTTTTGTGTCATGTTGTGGACGTCGAATTCGGACACCAGCACTTGCTATTTGCTAACTTTCCATTTAAAGCAGGTTTTTCAGCAAATATTTGATGGGATCATTATCGATTACAAAGCGGGATCCGATGATGAAGTGTATATTGGCATAAGCGGTGTAATACCCACACCAAAGCCACACACGTTTTTTTCAACTCGGAGTAATTTATTTCGGAGATAATAAATTTCTTCTCGAGGTAGTATATCGCACATTCTTTATCATCGTTTGGTCTCTTCTCGATTAGTAGGGCCCCCAACGACTCCTCATGAATAGTCGTAGAGTATTAATGGCACTCTAGAGACAGGTGGCATCAAGACCGGCGGATAAGAAAGATATTGTTTTATTTCCTCAAATGCCTCTTGACAACCCAGTCTCACTTAGCTTTGGCGTTCTTCTTGAGGAGCTTGAAAAAGGTTTAGCCATCTCGGACAATTGAGAAATAAATCTCGCCACGTAGTTCGGTCTCCCTAGCAAACTCGAACCCTCTCCGACAAAGTAAAAGGAGGCTTCAAATCACAAATAGCCTTAATCTTGATAGGTCAATTTCAATGCCTCGACTATTGACCATGAACCCCAATAATTTCCTAGACTTTACCCCAAACACACATTTGGCGGGGTTGAGTCTTAACTTGAACTTTTGAAGTTGGTTGAACAACTTCCGCAACACCTCGATGTGGTCCTCTCCGTGTTTGGATTTGGCAATCATATTGTCTACATAGACTTCCACCTCTTTATGCATCATATCGTGAAACAGGGGTGACCATTGCTCTTTAGTACGTTGCCCGGCATTCTTCAAACCGAAGGGCATTACCTTGTAATAAAAGGTCCCCAAGGAGTAATGAAGGAGGTTTTACTTTTATCTTCTCCTTTCATCTGAATTTGATTGTAGGCCGAAAATCCATCCATAAAAGAAAATAACTCAAATTCAGCGGTCTTTGTCGACCAATACATTGATGTGAGGCAGCGGAAAGTCATCTTTCGGACTTGCTCGGTTCATATCGCGGTAGTCAATACAAATCGACCCGACCATCCTTCTTCTTGACAAGGACTACATTGGCGATCCAATCGAATAGTGCGGCACTTCTATAAAGCCCACCTTCAACAACTTCATGACTTCTTCTTGATCTTCTTGAATAATTCGGGCTTTGTTCTTACGAGCCTTTGTTTCTTTGGCGGGATGCTCGGATCGGTTAGTAGAGCACGCTCTATAATTTCTTTATCCAACCTCGGCATATCCGCATATGACCATGCGAACACATCTTGGAATTCTTTTAAAAGGTCAACCATCCTTTTAAAGTTAATTTCGAAAGGCCAGCTCAATCTTGATTTCTCTAACATTCTTGAATCGCCCAGATTTATTGTGATTGTAGACTCTGCGGTCAACGGCTTAGACTCTTCATGCGAATCAATCTTGCTTGATGCTTTTCCGATCATAGTCATCCTTGTCATCTTGATCCCAAAGGAACTTTCATTGAGCGAATCCGACTCACATATGCACCTATCATGATCATGTGACATGTTATACGAGATGCCACAAAGAATATTAGTGATTAAATTGGCAAATATTACGCAACTCTTGATATGCATGTGTTTTGAAGTTGTTTTGAAAGAGTTTTTGAAAATGAAGGATCCGTCCTCATATCCTTGGACCCCCCTATTTGCAAATGATTTTGAAAATTAGGAAGCGTCACGGAAGTCCCGGCCTCAAAGCATCATCATCAGATTGGTTTGGGTACTTCCACACGTCCTTAATAAAACATAATCATGATTCTATTAACAAGATAAGGCCGTTTACATAACTTGGGGTCTTGGACCCGGCGACTCACAGTCCAAGATTTTGATTACAAAGGAAAGAAAGCAGCTAGACCTAAATAGACTTCCCATGCAAGGGATAAACATAGACTCAAACTAAACAAAATAGGAAAGAAAAAACAGCATCCCTACTCGGAAAGGGTGGGTGGTAGCGATGGAGGGCTCGGTCTCCTCATTTCCCATGATAACACAAGCAAACTCTTTCTCGAACAACTCGACTAGGCCAATAATGGCCTCCTCTTCGCAGCAGCTTGGGCTGGACCGGGAAGATCTCTTTCAACTCCGAAAGGAGTAAACCCCTCGACCCTCCTTTAATCAAAATAGATTTCCACAACCTCCGTTACCTCCATGATTAGCTAGGCCTTTATGGTTACCACGACCTTCATTGACTCCACGGCCCCCATAGCTAGTATAGCCTTCATGGCCACTCGACCTCCACGATTAGCCCGACTTTCAAAATTGCCTCGTCCTTCATGATTATCTCGCCACAAGAATTGCCACCATGATAAACGAGGTCTGTTGTTTTATGCCACTTGAAGCCCTGAATAGGCTCTTTGATGCCTCGTCCATATAGTCCTAGGCCGGCCCAAGAATATGACCATTTTCGGCAACACCCTACCGACATCATCAAGGCTTAGCCACGGGTTGCACATAATAGTCCCCACAGCACATGGATCACCAACACTAACTCTAAAGTCCGGTAACTTGATTCAGCCTTGTTCTTAGGCTCTCTACGAAATTGCGATGTCGTGGAAAACTTTGAAATCGGACTCTCCGTGAATAGTTATCAGTTTCCCATCCACAATGAATTTAACCTTCTGGTGCAAGCTCGAGGGCACAGCCCTGGTGTGTATCCAAGGTCATCCTAGTAGAAAATTGAATGCACTAGGAATGTCCAGGACCTGGAAGTTGACTAGAAAAAGAACCGGACCAATCAGTAGTTCAAGCTCGACCTCACCAATGACTTCCTTCTTCATACCGTCAAAAGCACGAACGGTAGATTTAGATGATGAATCTTCTGTTCACTCACTCCCAGTCGGCGAAGGGTGGCAAGTGGGCAAATGTTTAATGCGGACCCGTTGTCAATTAGCGCTCTTGCTACCATTCTATCACGACACTTAACTGAAATAAGTAGCGCCTTAGTATGATTGCGACCTTCTAGAGGGAAATCTTCATCGGTCAAAAGAAATCTGATCTTTCAGCAAGATAGACCCAACAAACTCCTCCAATTAGGCGTCATTGATAGTTTCGGGGACGTGCACTTCATTCAGAACCTTGAGTAGTGCATTTTTATGCTTCTCGGATGATTTAAAGAGATCCAAAAGAGAGATCTGGGCCGGCATCTTTCTCAACTGGTTCACGATATTGAATTCACTCGTTTTACAATCGCTAAGAATTGCCTCGCCTCCTCATATGAGACGGCTTTCTTCTTAACTACCCCTGCAGGGTGCATAGCAATGGCTTTGAACATGTGATGGCATCAATTTCGTTCGTCTTATAACTCTAAGGAACCGCCTTGGGGTCGTAACTGGGGGTTACATCTACTATTATATCTTCTTCGTCCTCGGGCGGGGAGTTCAATCACCATTGGCTCCATGACGCAATCATCGATCTCTAGGTGTCGCAACTTACTCGAACCGATCGTCAAAGGCCAAGAGGTATTTGTCGATGGATATGAACAACGATTGGTTCGTTTGAATGGCAAACCAAATGGTTCATTAATCCAATGACCGAGGCACTCTCAAGTCTCATACTTGGCACGGCGAGAATCTTTTAATTTACACATTTGATTGAATTGCCACTAGCCGTGATCAAGGATCGGCTAGAAATCCCCGATCGAGACGCGGGGCGTCGTCTCGATCGCACATGAAACCCGAGATTCCAAAATTTGAGGACTTGATTCTGAGTGATCTAACTAATGCCCTGTACCTAAACTTGAACGTTCGCAAACTAACGTACGGACGGTCTATCGAAAAGCTTAAAGCTCATCCTAACCATGCTAAAAATGGAAAATAACAACCAATATATTTAAAAGTGCACAACCAAATAATTATGAAGAGAATAAACAACCAACGACCTAGCATCATCTCTAAAGAGAAAATGCAATCAAAAGCCCTAAGGTAAAGCTCTAATGGCTTATCCGATTTTTTGAGATTTTTTTCAGAGAGTTTTTTCATTTTTTTTTTTTTGAGTTTTTTAACCTGAAATCTAGTGAAATTAAGCCAAAAACTTATTTCTAATTATTTCCTAATTTTCTGATTTTTTTTGGAAATTTTCCGAATTTTTTCAAATCTTTTAATTTTTAAAATTTTTCTAAATTTTTTAATGTTTTTGAATTTTTCTAGATTTTTGGGTTTTTTTAAACATTTTTGAATTTTTTTTGGAAATTTTAAATTTTTGAATTTTGAATACTTTTATTAATAAAATAAAGATTTCGGACGGGTTCCACGACCCGATCTGCCCAATTTTGACCCGGCCTTCCGACCCGCTCGGGACCCCATTTTCATTTCTTTTCTATTTTTTTATTATTTTCTTTTGATTTTCCTTTTTTTTTTTTTTTTTTTTGTTTCTTTACTTTTCTATTTGTTTATTACTTTTTCTCCTCCCTCCTCTCTTCTGCCATGCACTTCTGCCATGTACGCTCTTTTCTTTCCCAGAACCCCCTTTCCCGAGAGCTTCCCTCTTACACCCGGAGTTTCACCTCCGGTGACCAAACACCACCGCCAGCCGTCGACCTCCAGCGTCGACGGCTACCCCATCATCGGTCGTCGCGCCGCCACCGATGGCCACTACCCGACTATCACCGGGCGATTCCGACAACACCGTTATCACCAAAAAGACATACCAACTTAAACACCGCTCTAGCAAAATAAATAGCCAAGAACCAACACATGCACGCTAAAGATGAGGAGGAACACTCTGGCTAAAGGCGGCCTCGAGCCGTGGGCTTCGTCGATGCGGGAAAATCTCTGGCGGGAGGATGCGTCGTGAGACCAACTCGGACGATGCACGAACAATGGCATAAAAACATAGGAAAAATACCGGATCATGCACGAAATATCAATCCAAGCTCGAGCGAAGCATAAAATGAAGATTACATAGGCGGATCATGGTGATATTGGTCACGGCCTTCGTTCAGACATCTTATCAAACAAGTGGTAGGCAAGTTCGGATAAAGGCTTAAAATTGGTCGTGAGCGTGGTTTTTGGGTCAAATGTGATATGTAAAGTTCTAAACAGCCATATTACACCAAAGAGCTATTTTATTTTACAAAAAGACTTTAAAAAATCAACATGACCATATTTTACATTGCAAGCTCATAAGGTTTTGGTGAGGTATTTTATCGAACGTGGGAGGCGATTGAGAAACAGCACTATAGGTTCGATTTTGAGAGAGCTCGGGGCCTACTTTCGACCTATAATGTTCGTCGACTTATTCGAGCATGAAACAAGTGTAAGCCTCCATGGGCGGAGCTAGGCGACCACGAATAGGCGCATTTGTGCTCGGCACCCGAGGCGGGGGAAGGGGCGAAAGCAGGGGAAGACAAGGATGAGCCCGGCTTGGTTGGGGCTAACCAGAGCGAGGCGTGGCCGGTTGAAGGGTTCGGCGGTTGCTCGGGCGTGCCGGAGAGCGGACGAAGCTCTCAGTCTCTATTCTCACCCTCAAGTTCTCTCAATGTTCTCTCCAATTCTCTTGCGCTCTCGGCTCACTTTCTCCCGAGAACTCTTAGTTTTTCATACTCACCCCAAAAGATCTTCTTGTTCCAGCCACCCAAAAACCTCCTCTTTCTCTCTATTTTCTCTCATTCCACTCCCCGGTTCCTCTCCTCCTCGATTCTGTTTTTTCTCCCCTTTAGCTCTCTCGAGGTCTCTCTCGGAACTCCTTCTTTTCAGACTCACCCCTTGCCCCTCTGCTTTTGTTCTAGCTTCTGATCCGTTTCTGCTTTTGCTTCATCCTCTCTTAGTATGTGGAGAATGTCCCCTTTTGATGAATGGACTGTCCGGTCAAAGGGGAGAGCCCTTCATGTCAGTCAAAAAAAGAAAAAAGGCTTCTTCTTTTTTTTGTCATTTTCCCTTTGAAATCCTTTCCCTTCCTTTTGCTCTTCCAATAGCTCCCCTTCTGGACGTGCATTCTCTGAGAGAAAGCGGATGGTTTTCCATTCTTTTGTCTTCTTCCGCTCCTCTTTTGAAGGAAATGTTCAGCTCCCCTTGTTTTTTTGGTCCTTTCCCCCTTTTTCTTCCTTTTTGTTAGCGCGCCCAGAGGGAGACCCCTCTTTTGTCTTCTTTCTCTTTTGTTTTTCCTTCTTTACTTTTTTTTTTTTAAATTTATAATTATCTTTTTTTAAATAAATAAATAAAACAAGAGGAAAATATGTTTTCGCTAAATTCTATTAATGTAAATGCATCTAACAATCTATATGATATGAAAATATTTTTGTTTAGGGATTAAAAATTAATCCCTAAATTTTTATGCGATAAAATTCTAAATAATTGAGCAAAAAGTGTTAACACTAGGGTAGCGAACTCTTTGGCCACCGGTCGGCGACAACCCTGCTCGACATCTCCCTCGTCTAGTATCCATAAATCCTCCTTGACAGATAAGTCAATCACCACAGGATAATCATGCCAACCATCTCCTCGGGCTCAAGTGGGTCGTCCATACCTCCCCATCCATCGGGGACAACATCCTTGGGATCGATGAAGAAACTGGGTGGCGGTGAATACTTCACAAGATAGTCGAATTTACCGCTGGGTTGATCCGGTATGTCGACCACTTCCCCCATTCTCACGGCGATCTTTATGAACTCATGATTCCAATCCACATTGCTAGCTTGAGGCCCAAGATCCTCATACAAATTTTCTCCTTCGCTGCTGGTCACAATTAGACTTTCTGACGCACCCTCATTAGGTGGCTTGTCGGTTTTATAGGCTCAGCAAGTGTCTCTTCCGACTCTTTCTCACGAAATGAATTAAGAACAGCCGTCATGGTCGCCATACTATCTTCCTTCGTACTGTAGATTACTCCCATGTCCACCATCCGGGTGATACATTTCAATTTTTCTTTCATCGGAATATCCTCCCGTCTTCAAAGTGTCCAGCTAACACTAGTAATTTATAAAGTCTATGAGCATCCACATTAAAGGTCTGCTTACTCTCGTCACCCTTCCCAATAACCACATTGACATCCTCAGCATGATTGGGCAACGGGTTTTGTTGAACATTAGGGGTCGGTTCCTTAAAGGATAAAATGCCTTTGTCGAGTAGATTCTGAACCTTGATCTTAAGAATGAAGCAGTCATCCACATCATGACCCTTTTCGCCTCTATGGAACTCACAGGACTTTGACAAATCAAACCCGAGGAATCTTGGAGGATTATCTCGAGGCACTTCTTTTAGCTATCATCCCCATTCTCAACAACATGGGCAATAACTTGACGGTGGCCTAAGTAGGGGAGTGAACTGCCTCGGTGCTCTCCTTTTAAATTCATGATTCTGATATGTCCTTTTTCAAAATATAGACGAGCCTTGGGAGGACGAGACGGAGGGCCTTGTCACGACCGGTGCTTGTACATACGCGATTTCCACGTCTTTTTTCCTTTCTATTCGGGACCTTTCGACTAATCCCTTCGCTTTAATCTACCATCATGCATGGCCCCTCTATCCTCTCCCCGACATCTACTAGCTGGGAGAAGGTCAAGCATCCGTAACCCAACAACTTTAAATAGAAATTACTAGGTAAGGCCTTGAGGAAAAGATCGAGCAACTCTTTTTCACCGAGCGGAGGTTGAACTTGAGCGGCGAGAGTACATCTTTGAGCAAAGGCTCAAAGACGCACTCCTCCTCTTTTCGTTTGAGTCAAGCACTTGGCGTGGGGGCTATTTCAGCATTGTACTTGTATTGCAAGAAAAACGCCTCAGCTAACTCCTCCCACTTCTCGAACTTCTCGGGCTCCGTCAACACGTACCATTGCAATGCAGGCCCTATCGGACTCTCTTAGAAGGTTTGAACCATTAATGGGACATTCGGGCATATCTCGCCATCTGTTTAAATAGTATTTCAAGTGGATCTTTGGGTCTCGGTCCCATCATACTTAGTGAAATCGGGGAATCTTGAACTTCTCGGGAAAGCTTATACATGCAAATCGAGACAGGTTCTCGATCATGTGCTCTTTGTATCCTCGTAGAGCATGGAGTTTCTCTTCTATTTTTGCGAACCTTTTGTTGTGTTCTTCCTCCAAACAAGCGGTGATGGCCACGAGATGGGGTCTAATTTGACCACTACGGGTGTAGAACCTAATGCCTCCTCGAACGTTCCTTCTCACGGGCCTTTCCACGTGGCTCGGGAATAGCTTGGGGCACAACTTGACCAGCGTTTGGCGTTGCTAATCGCGGCCTCATATCTTCGGGCGAATTGAGTGAGTGAGCCTTAAGATCATTGATCTTGTCGTCAAGAGCGGCGAAACGGGCGTTCTGCTCCTCAATATTCATCTACGTGGCCCTTGATCGTGTCCGGATCGGTGATCGCAGGAAGCCGTAGCTTCGCTTTGGTGGAGGAAGGAGCCTTGGCGGGCTGTCGAACTTGGTGTAGACACCGCAATCGCCGGAAGATCTCTTTTTCCGACCTCTTGATCTCTCAACTCCTCTTCGTCGATGCGTTGGGTAGGCTCAGACGATTTGTGAATACCTTAAAAATGAGTATACGTGAGCACACAATTCAAATGGGAGGTTGGCCCACGGCAATGGTCTAGGCGTTTTATGTCCCTCGAGATTTTTTTTTTTTTTTTTTTAAGACATCGAGATTTTGGAGTTTTTAGACATTAGATGATAAATGCAATGGAAATTCCTTAGCATTGAAATGAAATTCTCTTGGTATCGAAACAAAGAAGGTACATGACGATTCCTAAGTCTCGAAATTAGAAAGAAAGAAATTACCTAAATATTGACACTAAGTAAGTACATGAAACTGCTTTGGAACATAAGAAGAACGAAATCCCTAAACATTGAGACTAGAAAAGCAATAGAACCTCCTAAACAAGAAACTGGGGGAATAAATTTAGTGAAAGTGTCATCTCAAACTTATCGGGCAACTCATTTTATATCCGATGGGGAACCCGTGGGTTTTTATGGAGCCGCTTATTCTCTTGAGTTAACCGAGATGCGAGTCTGTCCATTTCCACTCTCTTTTCAAGATGCTCAATTTGCGCTTCTACGGGTGGGCTTGTCCGTTACTTCCGGGACCAGCGGTCGCAGAATGGTCGGAATTCGGTGGTTGCGGATGTAGAACGTGGAGGCGTGGTGAATCTCTTCTTCCCCATTCAGCTTTTTAGGCACGACGATTCTTTTAGGACGACATTCGCTCCATGCGATCTCAATGGCACGGATTTCGTCGAAGTAGTCGTAGTCTATGCGGGTGAAGCGAGCCCGGAACATCTCCGTCTTGAGAGGTGGCGAAATCTCTTGTAGAGCTCGGTATTGGCGGGCCACCCTATACGGGTAATAGGAAGTGGCGCCAGAGAGACCAAGCAGCGGGATCGGGTTAGCAAACTTGTGAGCGAAGCGGGCTTCCTCGATCTGGAGCCATTTAGCATACCATAGAAATGCCTTGGGTTCGGGGTCTTTTAGGAAATTTATCCAATGGGAATATTCTTTGTCAGGGGAATGCTTCTCTAAGACACGGAACCCTGTATTGGGTGCCTAAACTCATCTACTTGAAATAATTACATAAGGTGCCCAAATCCTTTTATGTGAGAAAGAAACTATATTTGCAAAATTTCCGAGAAGCTCAGTATGATTTTTTCTCCGTTTTGTTTAAAAACGGTTAAGGGACAACAATCGGCTAAAATCATGTTGACATAGTTTAATCCGGCACACATGTGTTTGACCACCTAAGCAATTGAAGGATTTATGGCATTCTTACGATGAGGAAAAATGATCAGTCCGACAAATGCTAAAATGAAAATCTTACTCTTTTGAGCTATCGGTTGATTTAAAAAGCACTCAGCCAAAAAGCGAGAATGGGCATGCGTAACAATTTGCTTTAACAACCTTCCTTACCACCTTGGCCCTAACTAAAAAAAAAATTGTGACAACTCGGACATGGAGTCTATACCTATAGGTGGCTTGACAAGCTCGGTTCAAGAGGCATTTCAATGGCAATGCTATATTCTTCCAAGGTCGGAGTTAGCTCGAACTCACCAAATATGAAGGTTGATGTTTGAGGGCACCAAAAGTGCGGTATTGCTTGCATAACTCCGGAATGGATGTTGATCTTGAGTAACGGGAGGAGACGGCCAATCCTTGCCTCGACCTGCCTTTGGCCATTTTGATCCAACTGATCCCACCACGCTATGAGCTCTTTCTTGGGAGTGGAAATGAATTGGACATCGGCTCTCCCCATCGTATATAAATTGAGACTAATGATCGACCTAATTTGCCATGGACCAACAAAAGGAAATAAATGAATTGCATAACAGGAGAGATAAAGGCTTACTCTATCGAGAACAATGGCAAATACAAAGACACACGCATGAAAAGTGAGGCTCGCTTTCTATCTAAACAGTTTAACAAGGTGAAGCTAAGAGGGTGATCTGACCGTCGCAGTCTCGCGTTGGTGTCAGGTCCTCTTAACTCCGGCTCAGTCGAAAGAGATATCCTATAGTCACGCGGTCTCGCGAACAAGGATAAACACTTACGACACGGAAAAGAACTTTCGGGGAGAAGAAAACCTCTACATCGCGGTCTTGCGTTCGAGGTTGTATCTTTCTTAACACCATCCTAAAAGCGCCCTATCACGGCCCGGGTCCGGCAAAGATAGTTGTGTGTGCCATAGTGTAGTGCTAGAACATCTAATGCACACACAACAATTTATAAGCAAACAACGCTTCAAGCGCCCCAAAAAATAAACATTCATTCCCGAATCCCAAACCCGCAAAATAAGGGGTCGGTGGCAAGACATTTACGTTAGGGATGTATTCGAACAAGATAAACGCCTAAGTCCTCTAAAAAGGTCCCCAGAGTCGCCAAGCTGTTGTGACCTCCCGAACGGCCCCGCTGCCCATGGGGTTAGGCTATTGGATTACTAAGTTAAACCTAGCTCGAGCCCTCCCAAGCCCATACCAATTCACGACTTAAATTAAAGTTGTTAACGTGCAAATCAATTTCATTTAGGAGTCGCCACTAATCGGGTTTTGGTGGATCGATTAGGTACCCAAGTAAAGCACGGGAGAAATGCTTCACTTTTGCGAACCAGAGATTCAATGGGGTGCAGGGGACTTGATTACACTAATTGACAAACTAGTGCCCTTTAAATACCCGATCTTGTTCAATTCATCACCTAACATGTTCTCGCTAATCCGAGCCTCAAAATTCCGTTCCTAACTAAGCTAAGGGAAGCAACAATTAATATCTAAACCTAGACATGCATAATCAACTACATGCGAGGTTAAATTAAACATGCAATTCAAAGTGTGTGAACCGAGTAACATGCGATCAAACATGACGATCATATAATAGGGCAAGAAAACCCAATTTCAAAACCCAAATAAAACTTCTGATTTTTTAAAATATTTTTTAAAAGGATTTTTTTTTTTTGAAAATTTTTTTTTTCTGAATTTTTGAAATTTTTTTTTGAAAATTTTTTTTAAAATTCGAGCTTTTTTAAAAAAAATTATATATATTTTTAAAATTTTTTAATTTAAATATTACAATATTAAAATAAAATAAATCAGATCCGGGTCGGATCTCCACATCTAACCCGGATCGAGATTGACCCGAGCAAGCCGGCCGGATCAGAGGCGGACCGGGCTCATTTGTTGAGCTCGGTCTAATTTTTGAAATCAATATTTTTATAGAAAGCCCCAGCCTGAAATATTTAAAAAAAAAAATAAGGGCCCAAAGCCCACCGAAAATAGAAAGACCAAAAAAACAATTTAGCCCAATTTCGGACTCGCCCTCGTCTGCGAAAAGGCCCAAGACCTAATAAAAACCCTAATAACCTAAAGCTAAGCCCAACACCTAATCCTACCCGATTAAGAGGTTTGAGGTTTGGGCAAAACATCAAGCGCTTATGCATGGCAAAATAAAAGATTCTAGGGCTCGACGAGGCTGAAAATGGGCGGGTGTTTGACATGCGCAAAGATGAAGACATCGAGCAAGTAGGAGAGCTTTACGGGCGGAACTTCGCTGAGCGACGGCCCATGACTCCGGCGATGAGCCGGCGGCAAAGATGCACGAAAGCGAGACAAGGGAAGAGGGGGGTGGCGTTCTGGCGCTCCCTATCAATTTCGGCGGCGGCGAATGAGGGCAAGTCGTGGTAGATCGAACTTCATCCGATTGCGCCGCGCCTTGTCGAAGCCGAAATCCTTGGGGAAAATCGACCACGGGTCAAAACGAAATGAAAATCGGCGAGTGCTGGGGCCGGGACCTGTCATGAAAGGGGAAACCGTTGGCGGCTAAGGCGTGGACGTCCTGCGGCACCGGGACCATTCGCGCCGATCACCGCTTTTGAGGAATTTTCTCTCTCGCGCTCTCTCCCTCCCGCTCTCTCCCGATCTCTTCAAAACCCCCCTCCTCGCGTCTCTCTCCCCTTCATTTAAGGGCAGCCAGCCGTCCACGCTGAGGCTGGCCGGCAAAAGCGCGATGGCCCCCGCCACCGCCTGGCCGTGGGCCGGGCCGACCACCATCGACACGGGATTGCGCTACCCTTGTTCCGGGCTGTGGCGCCTACCATCGCTCTGGTCCTCTTTCCCCGCCCTTAGACATGTTTGATTGGGAGGTGAGGAGGGGAAGAAGATGAACAGCGCGAGCCGGACCGAGGGAAAGAAGGCTGGCCCAGCGGAAAAGGAAAAAAAAAAAAAGAGAGGAGGGAGAAAAGAAAAAGGGAAAAAGAAAATAAAAATAAAAAAGGCTGCATAAAAAAAAAAACGAAGAGAAAAAGAAAGAATGGGCCGACGAACCCGGCTCGGGATCTTTTATATATATAGGTCCTATTAATGCAAGTGCCTAATGTCTATATGCCATGGAATTTAATGAGAATTTTTTTGTTTAGTGGTTTAAAGATTAAACCCTAGATTTTTCATGTGATAAAACCCTAAATGATTTGGGCAAAATTTAGGTGTCAACATTCTCTCCATCAAAAGAAGCCAAACAAGGAGACCCCTGTTCAAATCTCCTCTCTTTGAATGATTCTAAAACCATGTATTTTCAATCCTTGATATTTCATTATCATAATATTTGTCTTGGATTAGATTATGTTGAATTCAAGAATCAAACAATAAAAGTACAAACAACCACAAAATTAATGAACTATACTTTGGGCTCTTTGTTGGGACACATCAATAGGAAAAATTACCAAAAAGTCTTAACCTATTGCAATTGTGATAATTTAGTCATAAACCTTTTTTTTTTTTTTGCCAATTTAGTTTTAAACTTTTGCAATTGTACCAATTCAGTCCATCCAGCCATTACTAATTGGAAAAATATGATGTGGAATCCTAGTCAACACCACCGGTATGCTTGAAATGGCCTTGGAGAAAAAAAAATTTTAAAAAACTTCCCCGACGGTTGGCGTCTCCCAAATTGGCGGTGTATTTCCCAAATTGATATGAGAACCCTAAATTGAGATCTTCCCCAAATTGATCTTCCAAACCTTTGCCCCAAATCTCCCCCCGACGCCTTCATCCAATGCTCGGTCGATGGCGCCTTCATTCGACGCCAGCTGATGACGCCTTCGTTTGATGCTCGTCGTCTTCATTTGACACTTGCCTTCTTCATTGGACGCTTGTTCCAGCGACGCTAGGTGAGGCGGGCAGGGCAAGTGTCGCCTGGGCTAGGGCAACGCCCGGCGAGGCTATCGTGGCCCTGGGCGAGGGTCAGCCTCGCCCAGATCCGTGAGGCTAGCCCTCGTCGACCACTACACCGTGGCCATTTTCACCCACCGTAAAAAGAATATGAAAAAAAAGAAAGGAAAAAAAAAAAAAAAAAAATCAGAAAAATTATTAACAAATTCAAAAATTGTTTAAAAATGTCCACGTCGATTACCGGTCGTGTCATGTAAAGACCAACGTCCACATAAGCGATTTTTGATCAAAATTGGCCAGATCGACTCAATTGGCAAAATGTGAAAAGGTTTAGGATTCAATTGGTAAAATTGAAAGGTTTATAAATAAATTGGCAAAAGTGCAATAAGTTTTGGAACTTTTTATACAATTTTCCCCATATATATGCATGTACAATTTGAATAGAGGAGAAATTGCAGGTCGATAACAACAAAGAGTGAGAGAGGAGGATGGATGGGCTTGTCTACTTGATATCACTAAGAGAATTTTCAGTTTGATGATTTTTAGTTAATATGATGAGGCTTTGTGAAACTAACGTTTATGGAAAAGAAAATTGGCCAACAAAGTTATTGTAGAAAAAAACCTAAAATGTGTGTTCATGAGTAATTCACGAAAAAACTACACCTTCTGCAAAGCACGGTCTTGCCATATGATTGCTTTATTTTTCGACTCCATCCAGCCTAGTGTTTGATTGGTGGTGTGGTTATTTAGTTTAGCATTGTCTAGGCCCAGTAATTTTCTGATAATATGATATTGTTTATCTTTCTTCTTTGCTTTTTCTGTTTTCCTTTCCATTTTTATAAATGAGAAAGTTCCACATTCATAGCAAGTCTACGGGACAAGGTCAATTTTGTCACAAATGATTGTAAAAACTTCAATGTCTAGAAGAGATATATAGAATAGCTCAGAGTCTCTTATTAAAATGTTATTTTTGTTTTATATGAAGCGAATTGTTTAGGTTAGCATATCTTTTAAGTAATATACTCCACTTTATCGTCCATTTCTTACTTAATAATATTCATTACGAAGATGAGTTTGGTGATTGCAATTTCTACGGTAAAGATAGATCATTAAAATAATTAAATACTCAATGCACAGATTTACATATAACAAAAAAAAAAAGTTGGAATCTTGCAAACCTTAAGACAAGAATCAAAGATTAGATGCACCCGCCACAAGAATTGTTGAAGTAAATAATACTTGCGAAGAACTTTCAATCATTCGATCCTAGGAAGTTGCGACGCATCTCCTTGGGGCATCGATTCGTTGTCAGACTCCTATATGCTTTAGCCTAATGTACAAGCGGAGACACAACGTGGCGAGAAAAAAGGTCTCAAAAAGTAACCCTACGGAAATTACTGCCATCACATTGGATATCGGAATTTGGATTAATAAAGAAATAAAGTAAGCAGTGCAGAAAAGGGGAATAGAGATGAAAACGACGGAAGTGGCCCCTAGTTCAAGAGCGGTGGCCCAGATTGTGGCAATCGCGTTGAAAAAAGCCATCAGATTGCAGGTCGTGTACAAAGATAGTCTCCAACCGCTCATGATAATGTCTCCGGCTTGATGTGGTTTTCCAAGAGCAATGCTACTGGAATTGGCGGTAACAACAGTGGAATTGGCCGTGTGATTTGAAGAGGAATCTTGCCAGTATCCTCCCGGAGGAGTGAGAGCAGCTTGGTAAGTGGCAGCCGCAATTAAGGCAGACACTACAAGGATCACTTCATGAGCAGATTTATCTTGGACTCTGAAAAACTTTACACACATCTCAAAGCTAGTTAGCTCCCTGCTAAAAAACTGTGATAGAGAGAGGGTAGAAGTTAAAAGTCTTGCTCGGTTTCCTTGACGGCAAAACCTCTCTGCAACATCTGGACCACCACTAGGATTGACTAGGAAGATTTCCAAAGGCGTCTTATCCTGGAAGTTCTTCACATCTACGTCCGTATACTCAATCAACAGGTTGATAATCTGGAAGAAATGCAAAAGTTACAAAATGAAGTATGTATCCCTTCAATTTCATTCACGGCTTTGTCACAAGCTTTACTGTTATGCACAAAATGAGCTCATGCTCTTTAAGTTTGAATGATGGTAGTGATGTAACGACCGATGTACAAGCGGGAAAAGAAAAGTTTAATAAATTTTATTTATCAAATGCAATCATTGCAACCAATATAATGAAGTCCAAAATCTTTTCAAACTGTGATTTCGTCCTTTCACCTAAAATTCTTTACGTGATAGTTAGAAATTGCCCAAGTAAGTTGTAACACAGGCGAATCCATAAAAGTAATGACCCCAGTAACAGTGATTTCTCATAAAAGTTTAGCACTATCACGTCAAATGAAAGGTTTAGAATTAAATTATATTTTGTATATGGTTTTTTTTTTTGTCATTATGAAGAGAAAGACTATCTTAGACAGGTGCATTTATATCCTTTATGCATAAGATTCAACGGAGTAATTGTTCTAACCACAAAGTGGTTATTTTATGGTCATGTTAGATTGTCCTTGTTAGCTTCCATTTCACTAGCTTTTATCTTGTACAATATGGTCGGGTGGACTAATTTCAAAAGAAATTTTTCAATAAGAAAAATAAAACAGTAGAAAAGAATGAATTAAGTTATTGTTTATAGGGATTCGATAGGAAACACTTTTCATCATACCTTTTCTCTCCGCTAAATAAACTCTGAACAACTATACCCTTCAATAAAAACATTGTTAGGCCAATTAAAATGAACTCAAATTAGAAGCATCACGAGCTTAAAATAGTTTTCCCACTAGCAGTTTTTGAAATGAAACTATGGGCTTGTTTTAATAAAAAAATATAGCGCTAGCTTGATAATCTTAAGGGCTGAAAATAGAAATAAAAAATCTTTTGCAAACGCATTATTGAATATGATTAATTTCTTACCAAATATAACTGCGATTACTATTGATAGGTTTATACCAATTAATGGGGAAGATTTTGATTACTATCATTGGAGAGAAATGAAATGATTAGAATAATCACTACGGAAACAAATGAAGATAAAAGAATGGATCCACCTGTGTAAAAACTGCATTCAATACAAGGGTAGAGCCTACCCTCCCGTGACCAAGTGCACGGGGAAATTGTCAAAAGGAGAATTGGAAGTGGAAGATTGGGAGGGATGGAGTAATATCCATCCGTCCTAATTCATTTTCTTTCCTCATTCTGAAGGTTTTCTAAAATCATGTACTTTTTTACCATTATATATTTTCCTGGATTAGATTATGTCAAATTCATGGATCAAATAATAAAAGCAAGAACAACCATGAAATTGAAGAACCATACCTCGGGATGCCTTTTGGTCACAGCAATATGTAAAGCGGTGTTACCATCTTCGTCTTTCCAGTTCAAGATCTTTGTTAGATGGACTCGCTTAAGCCATCCAAACAAAATCATGAATGTTTTGGTGTTGTCCCTCTTGACGGCAATGTGAACCACGGTCTCACATTGGCTTGTCAAGTCTTCGATGGATGATTTGCAAGCATTTAGGAATTTGGCCAGGAGTTCCAGGAGCTCCACGTTCTCCTGCTCATTGTCTCCTTTTTCCCCAGCTACAAAATGCAAAGGTGTGATCCCGCCTCGTCGTCGGACTCGGATCAACTCAGGGTCAAGGGTCACTAGTCCCCTAGCAGTGTGGTAACACTTCTTTTCCAAAGCCAGTGCATGGGGCTGTAACCCTTTCGATTTAGCTTTTGGGCGAGTGATGGCTTCAAGATGGCCATCTCCATGGCCACTTGAGTTTTCCCCTGGTCCGCGGCGTCGTGTAGTGGAGTATGTGGGAAGGGGTCTTCGGATCCACGATCTAAGAGATTTTCGTCCCGCTCAATTAAACTATATAGCTCATTAACATCATCAGCTGCTATTGCTTGTTGAAGGGCCATTGTTTGAGGAGGGAAATTTAGGAGAAGCGGGGCTTTTCCCGTTGATGATGGATGGAATAGGAGTGGCGAACTTGCAAAATTATATAATGGGCCGAGTCACTGTTTATGATTTATCCCATAGAAACAATTCAATTGGTTGGGGGATCTTTCTCTTTAGAGAACTTGCATGTGAAGTTTCGCAATGCCGGGAGTCAAGTCATCAAATATAATTTAAATTAATCGAACAAATGTAATTAACCCTTAGCCAATAATTTGTGGTCTGAATTTTTATTTTTTGTTTATGTTAATATCGGTGGGTGTAATATCCAAACGGCCTCAGCGGTTTCAATAAATCATAACTACACCCACCCGCTTCGCAAAGATGGTATCTACTTAAAACTGTGCGAAGCATAAGAATTTCATCGCCCGAATTCCGCTAACAGCGAACTCGATAATCTGATTAGAGCTTTTTCAAAAAAAATAATTAAGTCATCAAGTGGCCAAAATAAAGCTTTAACTCTTCAATTGAATAAACGCCCAAACTTAAGCCCTTTAATACACTTATCTCTATTACCGTCAAGAGGATTAAATCAATAACTATAAACTGGTAAGTCATTAGTGGGTTCTTCATCACTTGTTCCTCTTTAATGTAATTGGTAATTGAGTTTTTCATAATCATAAATCAGACAGTTTGCTACTAGGAGTGAGTAATCAGGCCGGTGAACCAACCTTATCGGCTCCAAGCTAGTTCACACAGGAGTTTGTTCAATTTCCGGATAAAAAGTTTGGAAACCAGTTTTGATCAATTCTGTTCCGATTCTATACCCTGAACCGATTAATTTTACCGAAAAACTGGCATTGCAAGACAAAGTTGTAGATCAACCAGTTCACTGCTCGTCTCAAGTTAATCTTTTTACTCTTTTATCATATCTCTCTCATTTCTCCCTCTTTGTTACGCAATCTTCCTCTTTAGCAGCTCGATCTCGACTTCGTTCACGATTCGCCACACTCCTCTCCACTCCGAGGTACTCTCTACGTTGGTTTCGTTTTTTGATTTCTTCGTGGAATGGTATCTGAGCTAAATTTCCTTCGCCATCTACGGGATAACCCTATGACTCCTTGTGAGGAGCACTAGTCAGGTGGAGTAAGGTGATCATTAAAGCTGAAGAACTCTTGCCACTGGAACACTAACTTTTCGAGAGAATGACTTTTCGAGGAGGGAAAATAGGGCTTTTCTTACCTCTCAGTGCTCTCTCTTTAAAAAAACACAGTACGATGCTTTGCCTTGCTTACTAAGCTCCACTTCACCTTCACGAGTGACGTGCTACGCTCACTTCACATAAAGTTTCTCCATTTTCTCATAATGCCATAACAAATCAATGAGCCTGCTTTTCACAATAAAAAGACACCGAATACCGATTTGCTCACCCTACTCGTAACCCACAACGTTAAGAAACCGAAAAACAGAAAAGTAAAAGACAAAAGAGAGAGCACTAGTAATAAAAGCCCTATTTTCACTCCTCAAAAGTCATTCAGACGAAAAGCCGGTGTTTAAGTGGCAAGACTTCTTCAGCTTTAATGATTCGGGAACTCTAGAGAACTGCATAATTTTTTAGAAAGAATAAAATTTAACCATAAGGCAAAATTAAATAACATAGCTACTAGTTAATTTTGGGGATGGATTATATATTTAAATATAAATAACTCATCCAATGACTATTAAAACTTGACCTTTAGTTATAAAAGACCCATGATAGGAAAATGATAGTTAAAGGATGGATTTTAATGCTCAGTTGGAGAGAAAAAGAGTGTAAGAACGAAAATTAACTGCATAAAAGCATCACCTGGTGTACTCTTTCATTAGGTTTGGAGCAGCCCAACATGTTCGGGAGTTGATTTGAAATATCTCGATGATTGTTCATCAAGAATATCTAATAGGAAGGAATCCTATTATGGTAGGACGCAGAAAAGGAAGAAATCTATATAAGAAGGAGTCTTATTTAGAAAAAATACCGAGATGGAACCAATTATGGTGTTTGCCAAATTAGATAAATTCTAATCAATCGAAGAGATTTCGAATTGGTAGGTGATTGTCAATCAATTAAGGAGGATTCCTAACTTGGGTGTACGTTTACCACTAAAAATAGAAGGGCTTGGGTAGAGGTTTCTGTATGCACTCAAAAAATACTCCGGAGAGATCACAAAAATTTTCAACAATGTGTGTAAACACGTGAGATCTTAAGAGTTCATCAAGTGATGATGTGTTTTGTAACAATTTTGAGGATCTATTGTGAGAGAAACACTGCTAGAGTGTTAATTGTAATCCTTTGATTATAGTAAAGCAGCTCCTAGATCAGTATTCCGTGGTTTTTTCCACATTGGATTTCCACGCAACAATTTTGGTATATCGTTCTCCTTGTCTCTTGTTTGCTGTGTTATTTATGTTTTTCTACAAAGAGAATATATGGCCGCATATTGCGCGATTTTGAGAATTAGAATTCTATTCTGCTGTTGTTGACACCTAAATTTTGATTAATTGCATAAAAAATTAGAGATTAATTTTTAACTCCTAAACAAAAATATTTTTATTAAATTACATGGCATATAGATATTAGACGCATTTGTATTAATAGGGTTAGAACATATTTTTCTTTTTTATTATTAAAAAATAGAAACTTCAACAAAAAAAGAAAAAGAAAAGAAGAATTGGGCCGGTTTGACCCGGCCCGCCCCACCTGAGCCCTCTCCCTTCCTTTCTTTCTCTGGCCCATTTCTCTTATTTTGTTTAATCTTGGCCCAGCCCATGGCCTTCTGAGCCCATACCTCATTTTCCCCCTCTATCCTTTCTTCTTCGACGCCTTTGCCAGAGGAAGGACAGGAGGAGCAGAAGTGGAAGGCACGCTCGTACAAGAGAGAAGGACCCGAGAAACCGAGGAGCGGAATGAGGCAGCAGGCGCGTACGGTTTCGAATTCGAAGGCACGTCTTGTTGTGTTTCGTTCGGTCGTTAGGTTTAGTTTTCATGAGCAATGAAGTCAGCGCATCTTGGTTCCTTTTGAGATTTATTGTGTCTTTTCCGCCGAACGCGATGAGTGGCTGACGTGATGGTAGTCGCTGGAGGTGAAGTTCGTTTTCTAGCGGTAGTGTCCGGTGATGTTTGTTAATGGTGGACGTTCGGTGTTCAAAAAATGTTTGGTGATGAAATATGTTATTCTTGGCTTAAAATGAGATGATGAAAGTGTGATTGTTGAATTTGTCTGATTTTGGAATTGATGGAAGGGAGGCATTATCGCCGGGAGCTGCCAGCGTTGGTGATTGTCAGGTAGAGAGAATAATAAGGGTTTGGGCTTAACTCGATTCTAGCGTAGAAAGGCTTGAGCTGGTTTTCTGTTTTGCATTATGGGCTGGGTATATTTGGGCTTGTTCTCTGATGGGCTTGGTTCAACTAAGAATGCTTGATAATGAGCCCACTTGTGTCCATGAGCCCAATTTCTATCGTTATAAATTTTTGTTATAAACTATAACATTATTTCATTCAACACATTTGTGCATAGCACGTGCATCATAACTAAATTTTATCTAAATGAATGTCTTTGACCTTATTATTTTTTTTATTTTTTGTCTATAAAAACATTCTCGTTTCATTAACCAAGCCCCTTGAACAAGCTTGATGGGTTTTTGAACATAAAATGTCCCATAGGGCGGGTTTAAATAACAAATTTCATGGAAGGCCCCGATTACGATGGGCATTGGCTATCCAGTTGCCCGATCGATTAGCTTCACGGTGACAATGGGCCACTTGAGCAAAGCGGGTTAGTCCATACCGGAACTTAAAGAGATTGTGAATAGTCATAGTTTGAATGAGCAAACGTAGATCATATCCTGGACCTTATTTAAAGGCCCAAGAATCTAAATATCTTTTGGAGATGCTGATGTCCCCAGCACAAGGAAGCAATTCGCTAGAGGCTACAAATATTTACATTATATTACTTAGTATATTGTTGCAGTGTATAGTGTAGACTATTATTAGTATGCCTAACATCATTTGTTAAGAAAATATTAAGTGCAACACGTTTCGAAGAAAAAGTGTAATAATTAATAGAAAATTCACGCCGATCTAAATTTTGATATAGACAAGATCCCTGCTTTTTCCCTAAGAAACTCACATGAAATGGAAACAATAACAATATATTCGAAATTAATTTCATTAGACCAGAAAATCTAAAGAATTAATTGATGAATGGATCTTGAATTGTAAACAAAAAAGTTGAAACCTCAATGACTCTAGTTGGATAACATCTAAAGTTCTTTTAACGGATGACTCCAAATCAAAAGCTCTGTCATTAAAAGAACCGAATGAAGCCAAAACATAAAATGTTGACTCAAAGCTCGGAACTTGCATTCAATTCTTGAGTTCAAAATGATATGAGCATGTTCCCCATGCTTGATTCTCAAGCAAGATTTAAGGTCTTCAGAGGAAATAATAGATGAGTCCATTACAAGAAATATAAATTGGATGGACACATGAAAAGAAATATCAAAGTAACTAATACTTGTGAAGTAATCTCAATCCTTCGATCCTCGAAAGCTGCAACGCGTCTCCTCGTGGCATTGATCCGTCGTCGAACTCGTATGTGCTTTATCCTCATGTACAAGGGGAGAGACGCACGGCGAGCAAACATAACTCAACAAGTACCACTAGGTAAATTCCTACCCCGCATTAGTATTAGGAATTTGGATTAGAAAAAGAAATTAAGGGGCGTTTGACAACTTGCCAAATAGTGAAAATTTCTATTCTTTTATTCGTAATCAGTTTGGAAAGAGAAATCTGTTTTGTTTAAATTTTTGTACCTAGGCACAAATTTGCAAAAAATTGTTCCCAAAATCAATTTTGGAACAAAATCAAAAAGCAAAATAAAGTAACTTCTTGACTCGTGTACAATTTTTCTGCTTCGATTCTTCTTGGTTTTTTTCTTCCTTTTTATTTATTCTTCATCTTCTTCCCATGCCGCCACCGCCTGCGATTGACCATCGGTGATCGGCCATTGGCCACTAGAGATCGGGCGATCGCCCATCGCCACTAGCGACCAGCCACCAACCCGTGGTCGATAAGGTCGGTCGTCGCCCCCTCCGCGACGTCAAGGTCGGCCTCGCCAGATCCGGGGCAAAGGTTAAGCCTTGCCGGCCAAGGCGCAGGCCGACCTCACCATCGCCCGGGCGGCGACCAGCCACCCGGCTGGGGCCGGCAAGGTTGGTTGGTCACCGTTAGTGGTGACGGCGAGGTTGGCCCTCGCCAGATCCTGGGCAAGGTCAAGTCTCGTCCGGCCATGGCGAGGTCGGCCGATGAGGACCACGATGCCCTCGCCGACTTTAGCTTGTGGCGGTCACCGATGCCCGGCGATCGCCATGGCCAAGGCAAGGAAGGAAAAAAAAAAAAGAAGAAAAAAAGAAAGAAATATTAAAAAAATCAAAATATTATTAATAAAAAGAAATTTTATGTAGTTATCAAACGATTTCTGTTTTTTTTTCTAATCTAAGAATAGAATTTTTGGGCAATTACCAAATGCCTTCAAATGCTTAGAAATTGTTCCTTAGCACGTAATAAAAAAAGAATCATTTTTTAGTAGAATCGGTTCGAAAGTATAGAATCGTTGCCATGCGTACCCTAAATAAACAGCGGAGAGAAAGGGATATAGTGATGTAAACCAAAAGGTTGGCCTCTACAATAAAGTGATGGCCCAGATTGTGGCAATGGAGGCGAAAAAAGCCATGCTATTGCAGATCGTGTGCACATATAGTCCCAAACCGCTCAGGATTATGTCTCCGGCTTGATGTTGTTTTTCAAGAGCAATGCTGCTGGAATTGGCGGTAACGACATTGGAATTGGCCGTGGGATTTGAAGAGGAATCCTGCCAATATCCTTCCGGAGGAGCGAGAGCAGCTTGGTAAGTGGCAGTTGCAATGAAGGTAGACACTATACGGATTATGTTGCGAGCAGATTCATCTTGGACTCTGAAAAAATTTGCACACTTCTCAAAGAAAGTTAGTTCCCTGCTGAAAAACTGTGATAGAGAGAGGGAAGGAGTAAATTGTCCTGCTCGACATCCTTCACGGCGTAACCTATGTGCTAGATCTTGATCGCCACTATAATTCACTTCGAAGATGTCTAGAGCCGACTTACCCTGGAGGTTCTTCGCTTCTAGAGTCGTATACCCAATCAACAGCTTGATGATCCGGAAAAATGCAAAGGAAAAAAAAAAATGAAGTAGGTTTTCCTGCAATTTTCAATCATTGCTTTGTCACAAGATTTACTATTGTGCACGAAGTGAGCTCATGCCATATATCTATATGAGTTTGATGATGCTAGCGACGGAATAACCAATGTACAAAGGGAAAAGTTTATTTAACCGTATTTATTAAATGCAATCATTTCAACTAATATAATGAAGTCCTGAGTCTTTTCAAAATGTGCATTTTGGTCCTTTCACTTGAAATTATTTACGTGATAGCTAAGAATTGCCTATGTGAGTTGTAACATAGGTAAATCCACAGAAGTGATGACCTGAATGACTATAATTTTTCATATAACGTCAACTGAAAAGGTTTGGGATTTAATTACATTTTGTATTTATGGTTTTTGCTACGGAAGAGTAAGACGACTTTAGACAGGTATATGTATCCTCTATGGATAATATTCAATTGATTAGGGAGTAATTTTTCCGCCACAAAGTGATTATTTTATGGTTGTGTCGGATTGTCCTTGTTAGCATCCATTTCTCTAGCTTTTATCTCGTACAATATGTTGGGATGGACTGATTTCGAAAGAAGGAAAGAGATTTTGCTCATCAATAGGAAAAATGAAAGAATAGAAAAGTGTAAATTAAGTTATTGTTGTGTTATGCAGGAGTGATTATGATGTAAAGAGTTGGAAGGAAATTTTCAAGTGAGAAAGATTTAAAACTCACTAAAAACTGAGTTTTATAGGGGTTCAGAGGGAAATAATTGTAATCATAACTTTTCTCTCCACTTAACTAAACTATAATCAATGTGATCTCTATATCACTTTTTTTTCTTTCCTTCCTTTTCTCTATATCGTCCAACCAAAACATTGTTAGGCCAATTAAAATGAACACAAAATGGAAACATCACGAGCTTAACATAGTTGTCCCACTTTTGAAGTGAAAGTATGGGCTTTTTTTAATTGAAAAGTAAGCACTAGTGTTGACAATCTTAAGCAATGAAAATAGAAATAAAAAATATTTTGTGTGTTTATTTAAAATACATAACTGAATTTGATTAATGTCTTGCCAAAGATGGAATATGATTACTATTAATAGTTTTTAACAATAATTGAGAAAATTCTAATACTGTCCATTATACCAATTACTAGATTAGGTAAATGTTTTGACTAAATTTAGTGTTTTAAGTCAAACACTAATTAGGATTATCATACAAGTTTAATGTCATCCACTGCAAAATTTTAAATTTCAAGCACTTAATTTAATTTTCAAACATGCCAATATGTATATATTAGATTAAATGAAAACAATTATAAACAATCTACATGCTCATATAATAACTACCATAATATGAGTATTTGACTTCTCTTTATTATTAAAAAGTATTACTTGTTGACCTAATTTTTACAACCCGTCTGAATGGCAAAAAAATTCTATTATATGCTTGGATGGTGAGTGATTTGGGGAGAAATGAAATTATTAAAATAATCTCTATTAGAATGAAGATAAAAGAATGGATCCACCTCTGTGAAAACTGCGTTCAACACTAGGGTAGATTCTATCCCCGCGACTAAGTGCACGTTTAATTTGTCAGAGAGAGAATTGGAATTAGAAGATTGGGAGGAAGGACTGATTCCTTTTCTTCTCACCTACGGAAACAACCAAACAAGGTGTTCCCGTTCAAATCTCCTCGTTCTGAATGTCTTACCCATGTACTTCTTACCATTATATATGTTCCTGGATAAGATTGTGTCAAATGAAAGGATCGAACAATAAAAAGCACGAATAACGTGAAACCGATGAACTATACCTTGGGTTGCTCTTCGAATGCAGTAATATGTAAGATGTTGTCACCTTCTCGGTCTTTCCAATCCAAGATTCGTGTTAGATGGGCTCGCTTAAGCCATTCAAACAAAACCTTGAATCCTTTGAGATTGTGGTTCTTGATGGCAATGTGAACTGCAATCTCGATCGACTCATCAAATCTTCAATGGACGATCTACAAGCGGATAGGAATTCGGTCATGAGCTCTAGCTCATTGTCTCCTTCTTTCCTGGTGACATAATGCAAAGGGGTGATCCCGTATCATCCTTGTACTTGAATCAACTTGGGATCAAGGGTCTGATAGGTGGGTTCTTCATCACTTGTTCCTCTTTAATTTAATTGGCAATTGAGTTTCGATAATCATAAATCAGACAATTGCTATAATATCTCTCTTGGTATTAATTTTAAAGATTTTAACCCAGAAGTTTCAGAAATGCTCTCATGAATAATAATTACATATTGCAATTCCGTAATGCAAAATTAGATAACATAGCTACGAGCTAATTTTGGGAGGAGTTAAATATATTATCTTAAAAATCTCATATGCTTTGACTATTAAAACTCGACCTTAAGTCATAAAAGACCCATGATACGGAAAATGATAGTGAAATGATGAACTGCATAAAAATCTCACTCGGTGAACTCTTTCATTAAGACGACGGTTCGGGTATAGTGAACAAAATGCTTGTGGCACCAACTTCACCGGCTCAAAATGATGAGGCGAGCACATGCGACGATTGTCATGCATGCCATAAAGAGCCACTATCATGTACAGGAATCGACCCATTTCAGTAGCAGAGGAAACTGCAACTGAAGGATCTATACTAACTGAGCTGAAATAAATCAACAAAAACTGTTCATCTAACGTAAAAGATTTTGTAAACTTATGAGTTTTCAATGCATTCTTTTTCTATATGAAGATGAGATTGAGTTTAAGAATTTCAAGAAGTTTAATCATCTGCTATTTGATTTACACAACCCTAAATTTATTTCCTTCCATGTAATTCAAACTAACGTCAGCAGGATTAAGTTGTCCTAATATTTATGTCGAGTAGGGCTTTCAGAACCTGTACCTTACGAAGAAGATAATTGATGTTGTTGATTCAAAAAATTAGGTCCATCGGTATATCTGAAGTCACCTTTCTGCAAATGTTGGTCAAAAACTAACATTTCAATCACCTGTAGAATGGATTTTTGCAAAAAAGAAGTATCTCCATTTTTGTTCACTATCTGTACCTTGTAGCTCCTTCTGTGTAAAACGTGTCCGGCCTTTAAATATGAAGCGATAGAGAGAGCACGTGGAACTTGCAGCTCTATGCATGGAACTGTGTGTGGTAAAATTTGTTTTTGAGCAGTATTGTATTCGAAATATGCTTCTGGCCTTGGTGTTAAAAAATCATCACATGACCACACATCAAAACCAAGATCTAGAGAGCCTTTAAATAGGAAGAGAAATACAGAGAGCACGTGGAGCTCGCGGCTCTATGCATGGAGGTGTGGGTGGATAAAGTTTGAATTTATGGGAAACAGTATTCGAAATATTCGTCTGCATTTTGTAAAAAGTCAAGATCTAGAAAGTCTGCACATATGAAGTGAAATAGAGAGAGCATGTGGAGCTCGCAGCTCTATTCATGGAGCTGTGGTGTGGATACGTCTACCTTTGTGTAAATTAATCATCACCCATCATCAATTATTAATTGACCACAGACTGAAAAAGCCTTCTTCTTCCCTTTTCCCTACTGCTCTAAAGGTCTGAGAATTATAAAGCCTAATGATGATATGATACCGAAAATGAGTTTTTGCATATCAAGGCCGAGAGAGCTTGTTACTCCACGGACCATTCACCATTCGCTAAATTAGTGTAAAGCCCAAAAACTAGAAATTTATTTATATATAGCATGATATACATAGCCTGCCACTCGATAAATGAAATAATATTTTGCTATCGTCTCCTGTGTGATATATTTTGATAGGTGTACTTATCATCTTGAAATAATAATGACTTCCGGAGTTTATTTACATAAAAATAGACAATTTCGATTTTATAAAATGGAATAGTAGAAACGGAAGGAAGGAATGAAAACGAGCGGAGTGAATAGGAAGGAGTTGAACGTGGAGGTGAAGAGTATGGAGGCAAATTAATTGCTTTGATGGAAAGTACGCGAGACTTTTCTTTTCGTTAACCCAAAGATTGTGTTGATTGTTAGATGGACTCTTTTGGCAGGACTTGGCCCGGTTCCTCGTAAATATAACATAGAAATAATACCACGAAAAATCTTAAACTGATACGTGTATGATAATTTCCTCGAACTAATTTTTTATCATGAAAACCCCAAACTAGTACACCTGTGATAATTTTATCTCGAACTAATTTTTGATAATCAAAAACCTCAAACTAGTACACATGTGACAAATTTACCCTATGTTAGTTTTTTGTCAAATTTTTGAGTTTCATGACACGCGGTAGTTGACAAATGTACCAGTTTGAGGTTTTACCCCTCCTGTTTGTCACAAGTTTACAATTTTTGGTTTTTTGTGACATTAATCCAATTTAATGGATGGTAAATTTGTTCTGAATGTACCAATTGGAGATTTTTGGTGGTCAAAAAATTAAATCGGGATAAAATTGTCACAGTGTACCAGTTTAAAGTTTTTGATGGTAAAAAATTAATTTTGGGTAAATTTATTATAGATGTACTAGTTTAATGTTTTTTATTAAAAATTAGGTTAATACTACGAAAAATCCTAAACTAGTACACTTGACAGATTTACCCCAAACTAATTTTTTGACCATAAAAACCCCCAACTAGTACATACTGTGACAATTTTACCTCGAACTATTTTTTTTAAACCACCAAAACCCCAAATGGTACACCTATGACAATTTTACCCAAGTAATATTTTAATATTGTTTTTATTTTTTCGAATTTCTTTAGTTTTTCTTATCTTTTCTTTTTCCTTTCCTTTTCTTTTTTTTTTTCCTTCATTTTTAACCCTGGTCGGGCGAGTTCGCCCCATTTTTACCAATGGCGAGGTCGACCTCACCCAAGAATCGCAAAGTCGGCCTTGCCCAACCTTGGTGAGGTTTGACCTTTTATCGCTAGCGAAGGGTTGTCCTCACCATTGCTAAGCGGCTTGGCCCCAGAATCGGCGAGGTTAGCCTCACCCAAGCGGTGAGGTCGAACCTTGCCGGCCGACGGCGAGGACAACCCCTGCCAAGGGTGGGGGGGCCAACCTTGCGATTCTTTGGCAAGGTTGGCCTCGCCAACAAACCAGCGGGGCCGACCTCGTCGGCTAGAAGTTGAAGATGAAAAAAAAAAAAAAAAAAAAAAAAAAAAAAGAAAAGAAAAGAAAAGGAAAAGAAAAGAAAAGAAAAACTAAAATAATTCGAAAAAAAAAAAAATAATATTAAAAAATTAGTTTAGGGTAAAATTGTCATAGGTGTACCCGGTTTGGGGTTTTGGGTGGTCAAAAAAAAATAGTTTGAGGTAAATCTATCACATATGTGCTAGTTTGGGATTTTTATGATCAAAAAAATAATTTGGGGTAAATCATCATAAATATACCAGTTTATAATTTTTGTGGTATTAATTTTAAAAAAAAATTAATTCGAAATAAAATTATCATAAATATATCAATTTAAAATTTTTCATCATATTAATCCTATAACATATGACATGGGTCAAACGACTTCTCATATAATCAATTGAAAATCAACACAAAACGTGGATTGGGCTGCGGCCTCCTTAAAAGATTTTATGAAAACCACGGAGGGTTGCACTGTTTATCATGATGACGTTGCCACAGGGCAAATAATCCAAATCTGCTCATGTTATCCCGTTTTAAAAGAGACTCTAGTTGGACCCTCAATTCATCAATTAAAGGCAGCTCCATGTGTGTGTGTCTCTCAATATATATTATCACATGAGCTCGCAGCAACAAAGCCAAAATCTAAAAGGTCTTCAAATATGAAGTGCAATGGAGATAGCACGTGGAGCTCGCTGCTCTATGCATGATGCTAGGAAAAATTACAAAAAACAAATTATAAATATATTATACCGATACCATTTAACTTTTTTTTTTTTTTTTAATATGATTAATTCAATCATAAACTTTTTAACAAGTTGACAATATAGCCTTTTGGACCAATTTTGATTAGAAATCATGTGAGCGTTGACTATCCTACATGGCACGACCCAGTCTTGATGTTGACAAATTTGCAATTGTTAAAAAGAAGACTCTGGATTTTTAATGAATTTTTATGTTCTTTTATCTTCTTTTTTCCTACTTTTTGTCTGGTTGGGGCCTTGGCCATGGCCAACGTCCCCGCCAACCGCTAGGTGAGGTCTTTGCATCCCTCGCTCAATGCCCTTGCCAAATCTAGGCGAGGGTTGTCTCACTTATGTTCGACAAGGAATAAAGAAAAGGAAAAAAAAAAAAGGAAAAAGAAGGAAAAAAAAAAATATATATATACAAAATTCAAAAAATTTACAAAAATTTGCAAAAATGGTCAACGTCAAGACTAGCTATGCCACATAGGACGATAATGTCCACTTTAGCGATTTCTAATAAAATTAAAAGGAAAGATTACATTGGCAAATCGTCAAAGGTTTATGATTGAATGGCAAAATTGATAACTTTAAAAGCGTATTGACATCCAATACAATAGATTTGAGACCCTTTTTGTGCTTATTTTGTCACGCCCGAACCCACGATGGGATAACATCCCACTTTGGTGGTTATAATGTGACGTCCCCAGACGGCGTCACCGATCCAATCGAACCGACTTACTATTAAACACATGTGAAAGCAATCATAGTCCATCCAATCACAACAATAGGGATAGTCAGGAAAACACATCTCAATAAAAACAACTTCATCAACAAAATATCAGGCTAACATATTACAAGTGCGCCACGCGGACCTTCTCGATTACAACCACAAAGGTAGAGGGTTAACCTATTTTCTCTACCTACGAGGTAACCTCAAAAGAAGTTTGAGCCCTCGAATGGGTACCTAGTCACCTCCTAGTCACGGTCAAGGGGAACCCAAAATCGCACTTGAAAATTTTCCATCACTTACGGCCTGAAAATGGTTAAATAACAACGATGAGATAAACTCAGCGAGTTAATGACCTAAGCCTCGATTAGGAGGTCAACTTATCTCGGATGCACCTAAAACATGTAACTCGGCCCGAGAGAGAGAGAGAGAGAGAGAGAGAGAGAGAGAGAGAGAGAGAGAGAGAGAGAGAGAGAGAGTGGGTGAGATGAGAGATTAAGAGAGATATTTCTCTCATTAAAGCCATGCCCTTCAAGTCTTCTTCATCATTTGCCCATATAAATGCCAAGCCCAAAGTCTTCATGCATTAAACCCGTTTGTTTCAAAACCATAAATGTCAAGCCCCGAACCTCAATGGGCTCGCGACACCCCTCCGAAGGTCGATTGAGCGAGACGTCCTAGGGACGCGTTGCCGACCCAAACGAATTACACAAACGAAAGCGAAATAAAACCACCCGGACAACTAACATGATGACAAAATGATAGCACGAACAATAATTGCAGAACATCATAAAGCAGTCACTATTACAAAACGATAATCCAGGTTGCTAAATCAAAACCACAATTCTCAAAAGGGAGCGGTGATTGGCAAGCTTATCTCCTCTACAAAAAGGTACTCAAAAGACAGGGGTAATTTGATCAATCCTGTGGTACTCTAGCAAAGCATTTCCGAATCGATTCATCGATAACTCTATAAAAATAGAGTTATTTTATCTACTTTAGGCAATAAATAATGCAATATTTGCTAGAATATATTTGGATTTCCTTTTATTTATTTAATATTTCCTTGTTTATGCAGAACATTGAGATATGGAGAAAATAAGGAAAATATGGCAAAAAAGAAGGAAATGAATATGCGACCAGGAGAAGAGTTAGAAGGTGGATATCACATTGGGAATTCTACGATTTATTCTCTAATTTTATGCGAAAAAAAAAGTAATTGCCTTGTGAGAGGAATCTTGGATGTTATTATATAAATAGGATAACTTGGGGAACATGTAGTCTTGAGAGAGAGATTGTTTTTGTTTTCGGTGTTATGAGAGTTTTTCAAATATTTTGAAGAGAAGACAAAAGTGGTGACAGAATTTGTGTTTCTTGATTCAAGATGTTTGATTTAATTTCTATTGTCGTTTCTTCTTCTATTATGTTCTAATTTTCTTTGTTAGAGCTACGATGTAACCTAACTATGATGATATGAATTTCATGCTTTTTATGCTTTGCAAATAATTTCATTCATGTGAGTTATATATTATTGTTCTTAATGCGTTTAGCTGACTGGCCACTACTTGAATGATCCGATGTGCATATTTGAGACTAAAAAGTGATAATATGCAATTGCTCCTTATAATATATAACCATGAATTAAATGTGGATAGAAATATACCATGTTATTTGTGTAGCTTTCGGTGATAAAGTGGTCCAAAAGATTCATTGTAAACCGAGAATATTCACAGATTTTAATGCGCTTATGTTTATTTAAATTCACATAGAAATATAGTGAATTGATAAACTGAGTAGGTTTACTATACCTAGAGATAGGATAGTAAATAGATTAGGAAATTCCACTATCACATGCTTGATATTGTTCTTGTATGCATAATGATTCGAAATTCATATCTAGTGGTTATGGTGAAATCGGATGCTCTAACATGTTTTACCCGATTGATTATCTGCCTTTAGTTTATAAAATTTCGTTTTTAGAAATTGTCAGTTTTTTTTTTGTTCTCAATTATTTTTTGATCTGTTAGATAAATTTTAGAATTAGTCTCTTGTTAATATTTGATTGGTTTATTATCATCAATCTCTGTGGGATGATACTTTTCTCATTATTGTATTACTTGTTCAACTAGTTCGTTGCCACGTGCAGAATTTTACGAACAAGTTTTTTGGCGCCGTGGCGGGGATTGTTTATTTAATACCAATTAATATTGATACCGGATAATTCTAAGTTTAATCTAGCTTTTATTTTTTTTTTTTTTTTTTCAGAGTATACATTGGTGCATGACACGTAGCCAACAAGGAAAACTTACTGATTTTGATCTAGAAATTGAGCGAACATTTAAAAGGCGACTGAGAAAACAGAGTAATCACATTAAAAGATGGAGGGAGTTGATGATGGTAGAAATCAACGTAGACTCTTGAAAGATTATACTGCACCAACAATTGAGGGCACCACATCAAGTATCAGGAGACCTACAATTCAAGCAAACAACTTTGAGATCAAGCCATCACTGATTCAGATGCTTCAACAATCAGTGCAATTTAGTGGGCTACCAAGCGATGATCCAAACGCTCACATCGATGCTTTTCTTGAAATCTGTGACACAATTAAATATAATAGAGTTTCAGATGATGCTATTAGATTGAGATTATTTCCATTCTCTCTTAGAGACAAAGCTAAAAGCTGGCTCTCTTCTCTTCCTACGCAGGATCGATCACTACATGGAATGATATGGCCCAAAAATTTCTTAGTAAGTTCTTTTCATTTGCAAAATCTGCAAAAATGCGTAACGATATTACTAATTTTATGCAGATGGATAATGAATCATTGTATGAAGCATGGGAAAGATTCAAGGAGTTTCTTAGGAGATGCCCACATCATGGACTACCCGTATGGATGCATGTACAAACTTTTTATAATGGATGTAATACAAATCTTCGTTTTTGTAATTGATGCAGCTGGTGGGGGGAACTCTAAATAATAAAACACCAGAAGAAGCCTACAACTTATTAGAGGAGATGGCATCCAATAGTAATCAGTGGCCCTCTTGAGAGGATATCAGTGAAAAGCTAGCGGAGTTCATGAGGTGGATGCTTTCACGGCAATCATTGCACAAATTGAAGCACTCAACAAAAAAGATAGATAATATGAGTGTTTTCAGGGCATGAAAATTCAGAAAATGACTTGTGATTTCTGTGGTGGAGGACATGTTAGCACAGAATGTCAGGTAGGTAACACTTTTGCTCAATCTAATGAAAATGCTAACTTTGTTGGGAATTTTAACAGATCACAGAATAATCCCTACTCCAACACGTACAATTCGGGATGGCGCAATCATCCAAATTTTTCATGGAATAATCAAAATGTGACAAGACTGCCTTTGGAATTCAAACAACCAGAAGAGACAAAGTCCAATTTAGAAGATATAGTCAAAAAACTTGCCAACACTACTCAGGACTTCATCAAGAGCACAAATGTGAGATTTCAGAATCAAGAGGCTTCAATCAGAAATATGGAGATGCAAGTGGGGCAGTTAGCAAACATGATGTCTGGGAGACAACAGGGTTCTTTACCTAGCAATATAGAGAAAAATCCAATTGAGAATGTAAAAGCTATAACCTTGAGAAGTGGTAAACAAGTGGGTGAAGAAGAAACCAAACAAGAGATTTCCAGAAACAAAGAAGAAGAGGACAAGAAACAACCAAAGGAGATAGGCAAGAGCAAACTTTTTCCAGATAATCTCAAGCCATACGTGCCACTAGTTCCATTCCCTCAGCAACTCCAGCAGCACAAAATAGATAAGCAATTTTCTAAATTTCTTGATGTTTTTAAAAATTGCACATTAATATTCCTTTTGCAGATGCTTTAGCGCAAATGCCTAGTTATGCAAAATTTTTGAAAAAGACTTTGGCAAACAAAAGAAAGCTAAAGGATTACGAAACTATGAAGTTAAACGAGGAATATTCGGCCATCCTACAAAATAAATTACCTCGAAGTTAAAAGATCCAGGGAGTTTTATAATTCCTTGCACTATTGGAGATTCTTACTTTGAAAAGGCATTGCGTGATTTAGGTGCAAGTATTAATTTGATGCCTTTCTCTGTTTTCGGGAAATTAGGATTGGGTGAAGTAAAACAACCACAGTGTCACTTCAACTAGCTGATCGATCAATTAAATATCCGAGAGGTATTGTGGAAGATGTATTGGTAAAAGTTGACAAGTTTATTTTTTTCTGCAAATTTCATAGTTCTTGACATGGAGGAAGATTTTGAGGTACCATTTGTCTTAGGTTGTCCTTTTCTAGCAACAGGAAGAGCTCTTATTGATGTACTACAAGGGAAGTTGATTCTTAGAGTTCAAGATGATCTTGTTTCTTTCAATGTTTTTAAAGCAATGAAATATCCTTCTGATGATAATTTTTGTTTTAGAGTTGAGACAGTTGACAAGTTAGTGAATAATGCTTTTCAAGAAAATATTTTTAAAGATTCACTTGAAGCATGTTTGGTTCAACCAAAAGACAGAGAAATTGAGAATGAGGAGATAATGGAGTACACAAATTTTATGGAGGTAAATCCAACATATTCAAAGCCTAAGGCAACAAAATTTGAGGAGTTGGGACAACACACAACAGAGCTTAAGCCATCAATTGAAGAGCCTCCTATTATTGAACTCAAACCCTTACCTTCTCATTTGAAATATGCTTATTTAGATGGAATTTCTTCTTTACCAGTAATTATATCTTCTTCTTTGACAGATTTGATGGAGGAGAAACTGCTCGAGTGTTGAGAGAACATAAAGGTGCAATTGGATGGAAATAGGTGACATCAAGGGAATTAGCCCTTCAATTTGCATGTACAAAATTTTGATGGAGGAATATCATAAACCCACTATTCAACCTCAGAGGCGTTTGAACCCGAAAATGCAAGAAATGGTGAAAGCTGAGGTAATTAAGTTACTTGATGTAGGGATCATCTATCCTATCTTTGATAGTTCCTGGGTAAGTCATGTGCAAGTTGTTCCAAAAAGGAGCTATGACTGTTCAACTAAATAATGACAATGAATTAATTCCGAATAGAACCAATTCTTTGGATGGCATGTTTGCATGGATTATAGAAAATTGAATGAGGCCACCCGTAAAGATCACTTTCCTTTGCCTTTTATTGATCAATTGTTGGAGAGACTTGCGGGGCATTAGTTTTACTACTTTTTAGATGGATATTCTGGTTATAATCAAATTTCTATTGCACCTAAGGATCAAGAAAAACTACTTTTACTTGTCCTTATGGTACTTTTGCCTATAGGAGGATGCCTTTCGTTTTTGTAATGCACCGCTACTTTTTTCAAAGATGAATGATGGCTATTTTTTCTGACATGATGGAAAAATATATTGAGATATTTATGGATGATTTTTCTGTTTTTGGCTCATCTTTTGATTCATGCTTGAATAATTTAGATTTGGTGTTACAAAGATGTGAGGAGACTAACCTTGTCTTGAATTGGGAGAAGTGTCACTTTATAGTGCGGGGAAGGGGTTGTGCTAGGCCATAAGATCTCTATAAGAGGAATTGAGGTGGACCGAGCTAAGATTGAAGTTATTTCAAAACTGCCGCCTCCTACATCTGTGAAGCTTGTTCGAGGATTTTTTGGGACATGCAGATTTTTATAGGCGTTTTATTAAAGATTTTTCTAAGATTGCTAGACCCATTTCTAAATTGTTGGAAAAAGATTCTAAATTTGACTTCTCGATGATTGTTTGTAGGCATTCAACACATTGAAGGAAAAGTTAATTTTGGCTCCTATCATGACTGCGCCTACTTGGGATTTGCCTTTCGAGTTGATGTGTGACGCTAGTGACTCGGCTGTTGGAGCCGTACTTGGACAAAGAAAGGATGGAATTTTTCGAACCATATACTATGCAAGTCGCACCCTATCTAGAGCTCAATTGAATTATGCCACAACTGAAAAGGAGCTTTTGGCGGTAGTGTTTGCTTTTGATAAATTTCGTTCTTATTTAATTGGCTCAAAAGTTATAGTTTATTCTGACCACTCTGCTCTTAAGTATCTACTTGAAAAGAAAGAATCAAAACCACGTTTAATCAGGTGGATTCTTTTGCTGCAATAATTTGATTTGGAAATCAAAGATAAGAATGGGACTGAAAATCTAGTTGTAGATCACTTGTCAAGAATTCGAATGTAAAGGAAGAGGTAAGTCCAATTATGGAAGAGTTCCCTGATGAGAAAATTTTTTTCCATCAAATCCACAAAAATTCCTTGGTATGCTGATTTTGTGAATTATTTAGTAAGTAATATTCTTCCTCCTGAATTGTCATATCAACAGAAGAAAAAATTCTTTTCTGATGTTAAAAAATTATTTTTGTGAAGAACCTTTTCTTTTTAAGGGATGTGCAGACCAGGTCATAAGGAGATGTATTCAGACGAAGAAAAGGCAAATATGCTACATCATTGTTATGACAGAGGCGAGGTGGTCATTTTGGTGCCACCAAAACTGTAGCTAAGATTTTACAATCTGGATTTTATTGGCCCACACTTTTTAAAGATGCTTACTCCTTTGTAGCTTCATGTGACCGTGTCGAGAATTGGAAATATTTCTAGAAAAAATGAGATGCCTTTAAATAACATTATTGTATGTGAATTATTTGATGTTTGGGGTATTGATTTTATGGGACCCTTTACATCTTCTTATGGTAATTTATACATTTTAGTGGCTGTGGAGTATGTGTCCAAGTGGGTAGAAGCTGTAGCATTGCCAAAAAATGATGCTAAGGCTGTTATCAAATTCTTGAAGAAAAATATTTTTACGCGATTTGGCACTCCTAGGGCAATCATAAGTGATAGGGGACACACTTTTGCAACAAACAGTTTGAAGTACTTTTGAGTAAGTATGGAGTCACACATAAAATTGCAACCCCTTATCATCCTTAGACTAGTGGTCAAGTAGAGGTTTCAAATAGGGAAATCAAGAGAATTTTAGAAAAAACAGTGAATTTCTCGAGGAAAGATTGGTCAATGAAACTTGATGACGCGCTTTGGGCCTATAGGACATCATTCAAAACCCCAATTGGGATGTCTCCTTTTAGGCTAGTGTTTGGGAAGGCTTGTCATCTACCCGTGGAATTAGAGCACAAAGCATATTGGGCATTGAAATATCTGAATTTTGACATGCAGTCTGCGGGTGAAAGAAGATTGTTGCAACTATATGAATTGGAGGAATTTTGCAATGAGGTCTATGAAAATGCTAAGATGTATAAGGGGCGTACCAAAAGATGGCATGATAAACACATATTCAGAAGAGAGTTCGAAATTGGCCAAAAAGTTTTACTTTATAACTCTCGTCTTAAACTTTTTCCAGGAAAGTTACGTTCTCGATGGTCGGTCCTTATACAGTCACACGGTATTTCCATACGGAGCAGTTGAAGTTGCACATGATATCAAGGCACATTTAAGGTGAACGGTCAACGTTTAAAACCCTACTTCGAAGGTGGTTACAACAAGCAGAAGACCACTATTGAACTTCATCCTCTAGAATAGCGACATCTGAGATAGTTTGGCTGAAAACTATAAAGCAAGCGCTTCTTGGGAGGCAACCCAAGCATTTTTATTATGTTTCTTCATTAATTTTTACGTTCATTTTTTCAAAAAAAAAAAAAACAAGATGAATTATTATTTTTCTTTTATCTAGGTTAATTTTATTTCTTGAAGGATCGCTTTTTTTGGAGTTTAGTCATCAAGACCATCCATGGCCACATCCTCTAGCAAGGGAGTTTTCTTGTTCCTATTTTTCTTTTGTTTCTTTTTGTTTCTTTTGTTTTTCACATTGAGGACAATGCTTCATTCAAGTTTGGGGGAGACAAAATTTTTGCTCCAAAAAAAAATTTTTTTTTTTGCTAAATCTGAAATTTTTTTATTGCATTCCTTGTTGTGAATTTTTGCGATTTTTAGGAAAATTTAAATTTTGTTCAAACTTGCAAATGATATGTGAGTTAATTTTAATTCTGATGATGTCGATCCACTTACTGAGCACTAGAAGTCCTTAATTTTTGAGTAGTGTGTACATCTAGAGAACATTCATGTGAAGTATGTGCTTTTCTTAGATCTCACCCAAATCTTAGAATTTGTTTGATTTTCTCTTGAGGCGAAATCCTAGGCTACATCTAACTGAGAAAATGATTTAGGCAATTTTTGGATCGATTGAGCCTTTCAAGCCAACCCTGTTTATTTATCCATAGTCACCCCGTTGAGTCTTAATTATTATCCAACCTTTTATTGGCACCCACGTATTTTTTAGCTTACCTTTTGCCAAATTATATCATTGTCCCACGTCCCATGAACATGTTGATTTTTTAGCATAAAAGTTTATTTGAGCATAATAGCAATTTGGGAGGAAGGTGGAGCATGGAAATAATTTGATTGCTATGGTTGTTTGGCGTGTATCTTCAAAAAAAAAAAAGAAGAAGAAAAAAGAAAGAAAAAAAGAGAAAAAGAAAATATTGCTTTTATGGTTCCCTATCCAACTTTCAATTGAGTGAGCCTTTTGGATACTCAATGGGTTGGGAATGTTCACGTTATATTAGGAGAGACTTAGGGACGAACTCCACCATAAAGCAATGAAAAAAAAGAGAGAAAAAAAAGAAGAAAAAAAAGAAGAAGAATGATGATCCCTAAGCGGCAAAAAAAGATTATTTTGAAGATGTGAAATTGGGGTAGTAGCATGTGCTCTAATTAGATCCTAGAAATCAATGTGTTCATGGGTGATTTGAGCTTAAATTTACCATTATGTCATCGTTAGCCCAGCCTTACATTATAACCTGAGAAAAGTCCTATTGATTTTTGGTTGGATGATTAGCTTACATTAGTGGAGAGAGGAATGGAAAGCAAACCTATGAGATTTGGTTATAATTATAAAGAGTTTTTAAGGGGTTGCATACCAATGTGAACTTATTTGGATTGCATATAATTCGAAAAGATGAGGACTCACACACACACTTGGATCACATAGTTAGAATCAATTTTAACTTATGAATCTATTTTAATGTTTGGATAAAATTTGTGTTTTTCTTTGAATTGTGATTTTGAGCAATTATGGAAGGAAGTCATGGAGGGGCTGTTAGTTTGAGTATGTCTTATATCTTGCTTTTTGTTGTCTAGACGAGCTTCCTTTTCTAAACACTTATATATAAGGAATCAATGAGTTTGATAGAAATGGTTCGCAAAGCCGAATATCAAACATGACCATTAGTAAGTAGAATGACATATACAAAGATCATTACGATGTCTCTAGTTTTTAGCATGCAGGAAAAATAGTAAATACACATACTACCCTTACATGAATTGTAAACGAAAATTCAAAACTTCAATAACTCTAGTTGGATAACATATAAAGTTCTTTTAACTGGTGACTCAAATTAAAACCCGTTCGTTAAAAAGAACCCAGTGAATCTAAAACATAAAATGTTGACTTAGAGCTCGGGACTTGCATTCGATTCTTCAGTCAAAATGATATTGAGCACGTATCGCCGTGCTTGATTCTCTCAATTATCTAGCACAAGCCAAATTTCCGGGAAAAGTACTAAAAAGTCTCAAACCTATTACATTGGTACTAATTCAGTCCCAAACTTTTCAATTAGACCAATTTAGTCCTAAACTTTTTCACATTGGTATCAATTCAGTCCATCTAGCCAATATAGGTCGGAAATCGTTGACGTGGATGCTGGCCGTTCTATGTGATAAATTTATTTGATTAATGTCAATTATTCATTTATAGCCATAAAATTTTGTTTAAGAGATTTAAATGTCATAAATGCACGGTCAAAATCCTAGAAGCATTTTAGTAATTCTTATTCACTTTAGAAAAATGTCAATATAGAGGAAAAAATTCAATAAAGTACAACATAGTTACATTTGTCAAATTTGAGTGGAGCACGGGCATGATAACTAATTTTTTTCCAAATGACTGTCCTTGACCTTATGTAAAAGCCCAAGAATCAAGATATGTTTTCGAGATGTTAGCTCTACCAGCGCAAGGAAGCAGTAAGCTAGACGCTAGAAATATTTACGTAACTAAGTATATTATTGTAGTGTTTAGTATAGGCTAATTTTAGTACTCCTAACTTTATTCGTTAAGAAATTTTTAAGTGCAATGCATTTTCGAAAACAAAGTGCAAAATATTTTACGATCTTCATTTGATAAATTTGGGATATTTGAACCCGAAAGATTTTATTGCAGATGTATATCATGTACGCATCCATATATTGACGAGCAAATCTTTTAGCTGGTAGCTTGAAGGGAAAAGAGAGCAGGTAATGTTCCGATTAGAATGTGTCATAAAATGGGAAATCTGTCAAGACGGCGATCTTCGTGGATTGATGATCGAGCTATTGTGCAAACAAGCCAGTTTCATGTTATCCTCCATAAAAACAACTAAAAACAGATTGACACTTCTATGGTTTCCGTTAATAAGGTTGTTGTTGAGCCTCAAGAGCAAGAAGTCGAAGTTTTTGAATTTCCTTTTCAAGAACCGGAGGATTTTGAGCTCGAGGAAGAATGTCAGGGTGAGCATTTTTTCCATCAGGATAGAGAGATGATTTTGGAGAAAAGCCCCTCTCGTGTTGATCTATACAGATGAGATTTCGTCAGAGAAATTTGAAGCGATAGAAAATCGAAAGAATTACAATAGATTTAATGTAGGAAAATTACCAAAAAGTCCTAAACCTTTTGCAATTGTGCTAATTCAGTCCCAAACCTTTTTTTTTGCCATTTCAATCCTAAACCTTTTACAATTGTGCCAATTTAATCCATCCGACCACTTTTGGCTGGTCGGCGTGGCCAGGCGGGCGGCCGCCGACCGGCAATTTTTACTAATCTTTTTTATTATTTTTCTAATTTTTTAAATTTTTTTCTTTTTTTTTTTTCGCCTATCTTCTTTCCCCGGGTCGGGTCCCGGCAGGCAATCGACGAGGCCGCCCAAATCTGCGCGAGGCCTCGCCATCGCTAGGCAAGGTTGACCTCGCCACAGCCATGGCAGGTCAACCTCACCCGGTGACGGCGAGGTCTCGCTAGATATGGGCGGCCTTGCTTGGTCGCCCGTGAGGCCTCGCCGTGGTCATGGCGAGGTCGGCCTCGCCGGCTGGCCGCAAGGCCGCCTAGATCTGGGCGAGACCTTGCCGTCGGGTGAGGTCGAGCTTGCCGTGCCATGGCGACAACGATGTCTCGCTAGATCCGCAGCCTTGCCGCCTGCCGAGCGAGTCCTCGCCAGATCCGGCGAGGCCTCGCCACACCGGCGAGCTCAACCGCCGCCATGGCGAGGTCGACCGCCCGGGTGATGGCGAGGTCGACCGCCGGTGCCGGGCGAGGGGGCCCTCGCCATGGCGGTGGTATGCAGGTCGACGCATGCCGGCTCGCCTCTCGCCAGATTTCCATGCCAAGGAAGAAGATAGGCGAAAAGAAAAGAAAGAGAAAAAATAAAAAGATTCAAAAATAATAATAAAATTATTACAAATTGCCATGTCAGCCACCCAGCTGTCTACGTCGGCCAGCCCGCCAAAAGTGATCGAATGGACTGAATTGGCATAATTGCAAAAGATTTAGGACTGAATTGGTAAAAAAAAATGTTTATGACTGAATTGGCACAATTGTAAAAAGTTTAGGACTTTTTGGTAATTTTCCGATCTAATATTGATTTCGTGGTACCAGAAAATTCGCAGAATCAATTGATGGATTGATGTTGAAGTTTGGTTGGGATCTTTTCTCAAAGAAAAAATAATTTGATTGATTTTGCAGAGATGGCTCTGAATTCCAAGAGTATTGTAGTAGATATGCTTCGCCAGACAAACGAAAATTTTAAAAACTTATGTCGGGCTTTTTTATCAATAAAGTGAGAATGATGTGGGGCACCTCAAGTTTGGTATATTGCCTTCTATTGGATGAATTTAGGATTTTGAATTTTGATATTTCCTTCTTCCATTAAGTTAGTTTAGGATCCTCACTTATCATATAATAGTTGAACTTAATGTTTTTATTTGTTTTAACTTTTTAAATGCGTGAAGATATCTTATCTTTAATTCGAAGATCTCACATGATCCGTTGTTTTTAAACGTTTAGCTAGGTTTTTGTTATATTCTTAGGATTTCTTTTTTCAGTTACTTTGTTGAATAATAATTTCTAGAAAAAGGGTTGCAATCATGTTTATGTGTTGTGTTTTATATGATTGCATAGTTTGCCTCTTTTCAGAAATACAGAAAATAGAGATATATCTTTCTCTTTGCATATGGTGCATGTACGCTTTGGACGTTCATATTTGCAATTCATCACTTGGTGCTTTTCGTTTCCACTTTCGTCATTTCTATGAAGTTGTATTAGGAGAAAAGCTCTTCTTAAAGGTCTTTATGGGCTAGAGAAATTAATAGATGAGTCCATTGCACGCGACTAATAGGAAGAGTATTTCTTGCAAACCTCAAGACTGGAAACATCGATTACATGCGCACTCGACAAGAGTAGTTAAAGTAAATAATACATGCGAATTATTCCTTTGATCCTAGGATGTTGCTGAGCCGCCGTCTCCTTGTGGCATCGACTTGGGATACAACTTCGATGTGCTTAAACCACATGGGTATGGGGAGCAACAACGTGAAGAACAGCAAGAGAGTATAAAAGTCCATCAGGAGAGTTCCAATGACCCCATCGGACTTTGGAAATTTCAATGAAAAGGAAAACACAGTAAGCCATGCTAAGAATCATCAAAGAGGAGTAAACAATGCGAGTGTGGGGCCATAGTGAAATAGCAGCGACCGCGATGGAGACGACAGAGACGAAAAAAGCGTGCACTTGAGATATACGACAGCATATAGATATGAGCCACTGAGGATCAGGTTTCCGGCTTGATATGGCTTTTCAATAGCAATGCCGCTGGAATTGGCAATAACGACAGAGAAGGAATTGGCCAGGGGATTTGAAGAGTCATCCTGCCAGTATCCTCCCGGAGGACTGAGAACGGCTTGATAAGTGGCAGTCACAATTAAGCTAGACACTGTAGTTTCCCTAGCATATCATACGTAATATGTTGATCACATACAATACGACATACATACTTCAATAGTAGAAAACAAGAGAAGCCGACTAACCTGAGCGTAAAACAAGAAAAATACGAACAACACAAGCAAGTTTGATCCGAGCCCAACGAAGAGACGTTGTGTCCTTAAGACAAATTTGCCCCCTCTTTCGGTACCCAAGGTCGATGGACAATTGTCTCCCAGGATAGAACGGATCCTTCCCTCAAAGCCGGCACTTGCTCGGAGGAAAACGGCGAACGGAACGTCGCGGAATTGATCGCACAAAGAAAGCCTTTCGTGAGGAAAAAACGAACGAGGGAGAGATTGTTTTTTTTCGAAAATGCACGGCTAGCCTTTGTTTGAAAACGAATGAGTTTTTCTCAAGAGTCACGATTCAAAAGCGAAACCCCGAACCGTTGCAAAAAATAAATAAATGAGTCGGATAACTTCTTCCCGTTCCTCCCGAACCGCCGGACGGACGGCGGCGGCGGCTGCTGGGGTGGACCGACCTAGCTTGACGTAGGTCCTCTCTCTTCCACAAAAGTGGGGTACCCCTTGGGGCCCAACCCTTCATGGAAGACACAAGCTAATATATCCAACTTCAAGCTCCCATCTTTCCTATGTGGGACTCTCTCCTTCATCTTTAATATCATTCAAACAATTTGATGGATTTTGGCTCCAAAATTTGCAATTTGGAGTTCCCTCCAATTTGCTCAAAATCCCAACAATCCCCCACATGAATGATATATATTCATAATCATGACTCTTCGTAAATGCAAGTAATGCAATGTGCGATCATCCATGAGAGAACGTTGCATCGTAGTGAGTAGTCTGAAACTTTGAACCCATCCTAGTGAACATCTATCGGACTTACTCGGTCAATCAGTAGACGCGATTGTCTTTGAACCGTCAACCTTTGGTGTAAGCCTAGACAACAGAAGTCACACAACGATCTCTCGAACGAAGTTCGTTCTCACTGTTGTGTTCGTTTTGGCCATGAACACCGCCTGGTCTCATGAGTGTTCTAGAGAATTGGCCTTTTCAATTCTCATAGAAGCGGCCCACACTTCACACTCACATAGGTGATTTCTGAGTATCAGTACATACTCTAGAATCATTAAAAGCTTAAGCTTAACCTTCACATATTAGTACTATCTCAAACAGGAATGGGTAGAGATTGATAGTACTTTACTCCAGTCTTCATAACTTAGTTGTCCCTTTGAACCTAGTTCTTGGGATCTCCAGTCAGCTAAGTAGGGTTACCGCTATGAAGACTTATTGATCGGCCTTAGACCCATTCCTCTTGAAGTTTTCATAACCATCTCTCTAGTTAAGCCTTTTGTTAGCGGATCCGCAATATTATCTTTTGACTTTACATAGTCAATCGTGATAATTCCACTAGAGATTAGTTGTCTCACGGTGTCATGTCTTGACGAATATGTCGAGACTTGCCGTTATACATGACATTCCTTGCTCTTCCAATAGCAGCTTGGCTATCGCAATGAATACACACGGTGGCACGGTTTAGGCCAGTTTGGAATGTCTTCTAAGAAATTTGAAGCCATTACGCCTCTTCTCCAGCCTTGTCCAAAGCAATGAATTCAGCCTCCATCGTGGACCTTGCTATACAGGTTTGTTTGGACGACTTCAAGACACCGCTCCCCACCAAGGGTAAACACAAATCCACTAGTGGATTTTGTATCTTTGTTCGGTGATCAATTTGCATCACAATATCCTTCAAGTACCACCGGATATTCTATGTAATGCAAACTATAATTAGGTATGCTTCAAATAGCCCAAAACACGCCTCATAGCTTTCGGTGATCTTCATTTGGGCTTGCGGTATATCGACTTAGCTTACTTACAGCACAAGCTATGTCCGGTCTAGTACGAGTTCATGACATACATTAAAGCGCCTAGTATACTTGCATACTCATTTTGTTCTTTGATTGTACCAGAATTCTTTGTAAGATGTAAATTCACATCTATCGGGGTCCTTACAGTGCAACATCTAGATTCTTACATTTATCTAGAATTTTCTCAATATAATGAGCTTGTAACAGTGCTAATCCCTCAGATGTTTTATGGATTTTAATTCCTAAAATAACATCTGCGACCCCCAAATCTTTCATATTAAAATTGCTTGTAAGCATTAAACCCGTTGCCTTAACAACTTCACGGTCACTTCCCATTATAAGCATGTAAATCGACATATAGACAAAGAATGACAAAACCATTATGAGTGTTCTTAACGTATACACATTTATCACACTCATTGATTCTATATTCATTCGACAACATCACTTGGTCAAACTTAGCATGCCATTGCTTGGGTGCTTGTCTTAGACCATACAACGACTTGATAAGCCGACACACTTTCTTTTCTTGTCCGGGGAGCAACACACCCTTCAGGTTGCTCCAAATAAATTCCTCTTCCAAGTCCCCATTCAAGAAGGCCGTTTTCACATCCATTTGATAGATCTCCAGCTTATACACCGCAGCTATTGCAATCAACATCCTTATTGATGTAATTTCGTGACGGTGAATAAGTGTCAAAATAATCAAGACCTTCTCGTTGCTTGTAGCCTTTAACCACAAGTCTAGCTTTATACTTATCAATAGTGCCATCCGCCTTCATTTTCTTTTTGAAGATCCACTTACTTTGTAGTGGTTTATTTCCAGGCGGAAGGTCAACCAATTCCCACGTATGATTCGATAGAATTGATTCAATTTTCGCTATTGATAGCTTCTTTCCAGAACGGAGCTTACGGGGATGTCACAGACCTCTTTGACGGTCGAGGCTCGTTCTCTAACAGATAAGTTAGAAAATCTGGACCAAAGGATGTGGAGGTCCTTTGTCTCTTACTGCGTCTAGGTTCATCCTCAATAGGATCATTTGTTGAAGCAACATCTCGAGGTCTCTTATTATTTTCATGTGAATCATATACTTTGTTATACGGAAAAATATTCTCAAAGAACGAGGCGCCCCTTGATTCAATAATCAGATTAACATGTATATCCGAGACCTCAGATTTATGTACAAGGAACCGATATGCACTACTATTTTGGGCATATCCAATAAAGACACAATCAATGGTCTTTGGTCCTATTTTAACCTTCTTTGGTTTAGGAATCATGACCTTAGCCAAACACCCCCACACTTTGAGATAATTCAAATTAGGCATTCTACCTTTCCATTTCTCATAGGGTGTTTGTTGTGTCTTCTTGTGGGGAACTCGATTCAAGATAAAATTCGCCGTCAAAACAGCTTCCCCCCACAAATTCTCAGGTAAACCGGAACTATTCAACAATGCATTCATCATTTCCTTTAGTGTCCGATTTTTTCCTTTCAGCTACTCCATTAGCTTGAGGCGATAGGGAGGTGTCGGGTTGGTGTATAATACCAAATTGAACATACTTCCTCAAAAGGAAATTCGTATTCACCTCCTCTATCAGATCTTATCATTTTGATCTTCTTGTTTAATTGCGTTTCCACTTCAGACTTATAAGTCTTAAACGCATTAATTGCCTCATCTTTGCTTTTGAGCAAATAAACATAACAAAATCTAGAGCAATCATCTATAAAAGTTATAACATATTTATTACCTCCTCTAGATGGTGTTGATTTCAAGTCGCAAATATCGGTGTGAATTAATTCTAAAGTCTCCGTTACTCTATCATTCACAGAAACAAAGCGGAGGTCTAGAAAATTTGGATTCAACACACACTTGGCATTTTTCTCTTGGACAATCGAATTTTGGTAACAAGCCCATATCAATTAATTTCTTAATTGACTTATAATTCACGTGTCCTAATCTAGCATGCCAAATAGTAGGAAGCTCAACCACATAAGCGAAATCAACTTTATTAGTAGAAACATTAGAAGGTACAACAGCCAATACATTCATCTTGAACAGACCATCACTAAGATACCCCTTGCCCACATACATATCACTCTTGGAGAGTATAAACTTATCAGACACAAAAACCATCTTAAACCCATGCTTACTAAGGAGAGAACCCGACACTAAATTCTTGCGCACATCCGGCACATACAATACATCATTTAGTGTCACTTGCTTCCCAGAGGTCATCTTCAAAACAACTCTTCCAATTCCTTCAACCTTGGAGGTCGATGAGTTACCCATGTAGAGTATCTCTTCACGTGCCATCGGCGTATAAGTTGTGAACATGGATTTGTTGGCACAAATGTGTCGAGTTGCTCCAGTGTCAATGAACCATTCTTTGGAGTTTCCCACCAGATTACATTGGGAAATCACAGCAGCAAGGTTGATGTCTTCGACACCACTAGAAATATGTTCCACCACATTAGCATTGGTCTTTTGCTTCTTCTTGGCTCTACACTCTTTGGATCGATATCCAGGCTTTCCACAATTGAAGCACTTGTTGGGTTTCTTTGCTTCCTCAACAATGTTAGCTCTTGATGTCTCAAAGGTTTTGCCACCTTTCTTCTCGGAGATTCTATTATCTTCCTCTATCCTCAATCGAGCGATCAAGTCTTCAAGTGACAGCTCCTTTCTCTTGTGTTTAAGATAATTCTTGAAGTCTTTCCACGAAGGTGGTAGCTTCTCAATGAAGGCAGCAACTTGGAAGGACTCACTTAGAGTCATTCCTTCAGCATGAATGTCATGCGGGGATCACTTGAAGCTCTTGGACTTGACTCAAAAGAGTTTTAGAGTCCACCATCTTGAAGTCAAGAAACTTGCCAACAATGAATTTCTTCAGTCCGGCATCTTCAGTCTTGTACTTCTTGTCCAGACTATCCCACAATTCCTTAGCCGTTTTCAGAGGGCTATACACATTATAAAGGGCATTGTCCAGACCATTGAGAACGTAGTTTCGACAAAGGAAGTCTGAATGCTTCCAAGCATCCACGGCAGCAAGCCTCTCTTTATCAGCATCTCCTTCATCCAACTTAGGAGCATCCTCATTGAGAAATCGAGCCAAGTTCAAAGTTGTGAGGTAGAACAACATCTTTTGTTGCCACCTCTTGAAATCAACACCGTGAACTTCTCAGGCTTTTCTCCATGAGCTCCATGAGTTGGGATCGACAAAGTAGGCACAGTAGGTATCGAAGCCGAAGTCATTTCTGAACGTCAAACACAAAATGATTAACTTGAATATACGAACACCAATTTGTTTAATTAACACGAACAAAAAGCTTTTCAAAAAAAAAAAAAACAAACACTTGATGAACTAAAAGTTCAAACTGAGAAAGTGTAAAAAACCAAGTTTTGTGGTAGTGCGACCGAATGAAAATAGAAACTTAAAAGATTATAAACTTCAGATGTTGAAGACCGCACACGTCAGTAACACCGAATGTAGAAAAATCAACTATTTCCGAAAACAAACTTCACCGAACTCAATAACACAGAATGTATAATATGCAGAACCCACGATTATCACCATAACCGAATGCAAAGTTCACAGAATATTAGCACCAATTCGGACAGAGAATAAGATCCGATTATGAGCAAGTACGTATGAACACAGAATGCGAAGCAACAGCACACGTACATGAACAAACATACGTGAAAATTTGTCTTAAGATTGTAGTTTCCCTAGCATATCATACGTAATATGTTGATCACATACAATACGACATACATACTTCAATAGTAGAAAACAAGAGAAGCCGACTAACCTGAGCGTAAAACAAGAAAAATACGAACAACACAAGCAAGTTTGATCCGAGCCCAACGAAGAGACGTTGTGTCCTTAAGACAAATTTGCCCCTCTTTCGGGTACCCAAGGTCTATGGACAATTGTCTCCCAGGATAGAACGGATCCTTCCCTCAAAGCCGGCACTTGCTCGGAGGAAAACGGCGAACGGAACGTCATGAATTGATCGCACAAAGAAAGCCTTTCGTGAGGAAAAACCGAACGAGGGAGAGATTGTTTTTTCGAAAATGCACGGCTAGCCTTTGTTTGAAAACGAATGAGTTTTTCAAGAGTCACGATTCAAAGCGAAACCCCGAACCGTTGCAAAAAAATAAATAAATGAGTCGGATAACTTCTTCCTGTTCCCGAACCGCCGGACGGACGGACGGACGGGCGGCGGCAGGCTGGGGTAGACCGACCTAGCTTGACGTAGGTCCTCTCTCTTCCACAAAAGTGGGGTACCCCTTGGGGCCCAACCCTTCATGAAAGACACAAGCTAATATATCCAACTTCAAGCTCCCATCTTTCCTATGTGGGACTCTCTCCTTCATCTTTAATATCATTCAAACAATTTGATGGATTTTGGCTCCAAAATTTGCAATTTGGAGTTCCCTCAATTTGCTCAAAATCCCAACAGACACTACAAGAATTATGTTGCGAGTGGCTTCATCTTGGATGCCCAAGGAATATGAGTAACGCTCAAAGACAGACGGGTCCCTACTAAAAAACTGTGATAGAGAGAGGGTAGAAGTAGATCTTGGGCGCAACCTCTTCGCAACATCTTCATCAAAATGAACATTCACTTGGAAGATGTCCAGAGCTGTCCTATTCTGGAAGTTCTTCGCTTTTACATTTGTATACCCAATCAATAGCTTGATGATCTGGAAGAATTGCAAAGAGAACAAAATGAAGTATGTCTCGCTTCAATTTCAATTATTGCTTTCTTACGGGCCTTACTATTGTGCACAAAGCGAGCTCATGCCATATATATGTTTGAATGATGCAAGTGACACAACGATCAATGAACAAAGGGAAAATTTTTGCTAAATCTGATTTATCAAATTCAATTGTTCAAACAATGTAGTGAAGTCCTAAATCTTTTTAAAAAGTGCGATCTAGTCCCTTCACCTTAAATTATTTACGTGGTTGTGAGGAATATCCCATGTGAACTGTAACATACGCGAATCCACAAAAGTGATGACCCCAATAACTATGATCGTTCATTAAAGTGTAGGCCTTAATTACGTCAACCTGAAAGGCTTAGAATTCAATCTCATTTTGTATATTAGTTCTCTAGCAATGAAGAGAGAGACTTCCTAAGACAGGTATATTTATATCCTTGATGCATAAGATTCAACTGATCAAGGAGTAATTTTCCGATCCACAAAGTGATTATTTTATGGTTGTGTCGGATTGTCTTTGTTAGCTTCCATTTCACTAGCTTCTATCTCGTACAATATTTTCCATTTCAGTATCACATCTCTCTCTCTCTCTCTCTCTCTCTCTCTCTCTCTCTCTCTCTCTCTCTCTCTCTCTCTCTCTCTCTCTCTCTCTCTCTCCGGGCAACGGGCGAGGTTGGCCTCGCTAGTTGTAGGCGAGGTCGAGCCTCGCCCGGCGATCGGTGGGGCCGAGCCCTTGCCAGATCTGGCGAGGCTCGACCTCGCTTGCAACTGGCGAGGTCGGCCTTAGGAAATATGTGAAGACGGCCCTTCGTGGATTGATGATTGAGCTGTGGGGGAGGTCAAGCCAGTTTCATGTTGAGCCCAAGCAAAAAAAGTGAAGTTTTGGAAGAGAAAAAAAAAAAGAAAAGGAAAATTTGAAAAAAAAAAAACAGGAAAGAAAATAATTAAAAAATTAAAAATTATTGTTGGAGAGATGATTTCGGAGAAAAGCTTTCTCATGTTGATTTGAATTAGATACATGGGAAGATTTCCTTATTTGAGAAATTTGAACAGATAGAAAATTTGAGATTAAATGGATATATTCATGCCCTTATTTGACACAATATTCACTTTGAACCATTTTTGAGAATTTGACCTCACTTGGGATCCTTAATAGAGAATTTTCCCTAAAGCAAAAATAATTTGATTGATTTGCAGGGATGGCTTCGAATTCCAAGAGTATTGTAGTAGATATGCTTTGCCAGACAAACGACAATTTTAAAAACTCAAGGTCGGGCTTTTTTATCAATAAAGTGAGAATGATGTGGGGCACCTCAAGTTTGGTATTATGCCTTATATTGGATGAATTTAGGATTTTGAATTTTGATATTTCCTTCTTTCATTAAGTTGGTTTAGGATTTTCTAGTATATAATAGTTGAACTTAATGTTTTTATTTTCTTAAAACTTTTTAAATGCACGAAGATATCTTACCTTCGGTTGGAAGATCTCACCTGATCTAGTTGTTTTTAAAGGTTTAGCTAGGCTTTTTTGTTATGTTCTTGGAATTTCTTTTTCTGTTACTTTGTAGAAAAAAGGGTTGCAATCGTGTTTATTTGTTATGTTTTATAGGATCACATAGTTCGCGTCTTTTGAAAAATACAAAATATAGAAATATTTCTCTCTTTACGTATGGTGCATGTACGCTTCGGACATTCATATTTGCAATTCATCACTTAGTGCTTTCCGTCGTCACTTGCGTCATTTTAATGAAGTTATATTAGGAAAAAAAAGCTCTTCTTAAAGGTCTTTAGGGCTTAAAGGGCTTAAGGAATTAATAGATGAGTCCATTGCATGTAAATAATAAGAAGAGTATTTCTTGCAAACCTCAAGACTAGAAACATGGATTATATGCACACGCGACAAGAGTAGTTAAAGTAAATGATTACATGCGAATCATTCCTTTGATCCGGGGATGTTGCTGACCCATCTCCTTGTGGCATCAACTCTGTTTACAACTCCGATGTGCTTTCGCCACATGGAACCATGGGGAGCCCCAACATGGTGAACAGCAAGATCAAAAAAGTTCCCCAGGAGAGATCCTACGACCCTATCGGATTTGGGGAATTCAATCACAAGGAATAAACAGTAGGCCAAGGCCGAGGAAAATCAAGAGTAGTAAACAATGCCAGTGTGGGGCCATAGCGAAATAGCAGAGACGCCGATTGAGAAGACGGAGACGAAAAAGCCGTGCTGTTGAGATACACAAACGAATACAGATTTGAGCCACTCAGTATAATGTTTCCGGCTTGATGTGGCTTTTCAATAGCAATAATGCCGCTGGAATTGGAAGTAAGGACAGAGGAATTGGCCGGGGGATTTGAAGAGGAATCCTGCCAGTATCCTCCTGGCGGACTGAGAACGGCTTGGTAAGTGGCAGTCGCAATTAAGGTAGACACTACAAGGATTATGTTGCGAGTGGCTTCATCTTCGATGCCCAAAGAATTTGAGTACTTCTCAAAGACAGTAAGTTCCTTGCTAAAAAACTGTGATAGAGGGAGGGCAGGAGTAGATCTTAGGCGTAAACTCTTTGCAACATCTTCATTAAAATGAGGATTCTCTTGGAAGATGTCCAAAGCCGTCCTCTTCTGGAAGTTCTTCACATTTACTTTTGTATGCCCAATCAATAGCCTGATGATCTGGAAGAATTGCAAAAGAACAAAATGAAGTCTGCATCCCTTCAATTTCAATTACTGCTTTCTTACGGGCTTTACTATTGTGCACAAAGTGAGCTCATGCCATATAGGTTTGAATGATGCAAGTGACACAACGATCAATGAACAAAGGGAAAAATTTTACTAAATCTGATTTATCAAATTCAATTATTCAACCAATGTAGTGAAGTCCTAAATCTTTTTAAAAAGTGCGATCTAGTCCCTTCACCTGAAATTATTTATGTGAAAGTTAGGAATATCCCATGTGGATTGTAACATACACGAATCCACAAAAGTGATAGCCCTAATAACTATGATCTTTCATTAAAGTATAGGCCTTAATCATGTCAACTTGAAAGGCTTAGGATTCAATTGCATTTTGTATATTAGTTCTCTTGCTATGGAAGAGAAAGACTTCCTAAGATAGGTATATTTATACCTTTGATGCATAGGATTCAACTGATCATGGAGTAATTTTCCGATCCACAAAGTGATTATTTTATGGTTGTGTCAGATTGTCTTTGTTAGCTTCCATTTCAGTAGCTTCTATCTCGTTCAATATTTTCGGTTGGACTGATTTCGAAAGAAGGGAAGAGACTTTGCTAATCAATATGAAAAATGAAATAATAGAAAAGAATGAATTAAGTTATTATTGTGTTAGGTAGGAGTGATTATGATGGAAAGAGTTGGAAGGAAATTATTCATCCAACTTAAAAAGATTTAGAGCTCTCAAAAAACTGATATTTATAGGGGTTCAAAGGGAAACAATCTTGATCATAACTTTTCTCTCCACTTACTAAAATGTTTCCTTCCCTTTTCTCTATAACCTCCAACCAAAACAATTGTTAGACCAATTAAATTGAACACAAAGTGGAAGCATCATGAGCGTAAAATATTTTTCCCACTTTTTGAAGTGGAATTATGGGCCTGTTTTGATAAAATTAAAAAGTAAGCGCTAGCACTGATAATCTTAAGCAATGAAAATATATATAAAAAAATTGTTTGTTGATAATTAAAAATACATCAATGAATATGATTAATTTCTTACCAAACATGGAACTGTGATTACTATTGATAGGTTTTTTAACAACATAAGTGAGCAGATTCTAATTACTGTCCATGATACTGATTATTAGATTACCTGAATGTTTTGACTGAATTGAGTCTTTAAGTCAAACACCAATTAGGATTATCATACAAGTTGGATGTCATCCAATTCTAAATTCTTAAATTCGAGCACTTAATTTATTTTTCAAACGTGCCCATATTTATATAATAAATTAAACGAAAACAATGGAAAAACAATCTTCGTACTCATATAATCACTATCTTAATGAGTATTTGATTTTATATATATATAGAAGCACTGCTTGTTGACCTAAGTTTAACAACGCATCTAAATGGCATAAAAGGTCTGTTATATGTTTGGATGGCAAGTGATTTGGATAGAAATGAAATGCTTAGGATAATCACTAAGGAAACAAATGAAGATAAAAGAAACCTACCCTCCCGTGATCAAGTGCCCGGGAAATTTGTCAGAGAGAATTGGAAGTAGAAGAGTGGGGGAGCGAAGGAGGGTCAATCCCTCCTAATTCCTTTTCTTCTCTTCATCTAAAGAAACCAAGCATGGTGGTTCCATTCAAATCTCCTCATTTTGAATTTATTCTAAAACCATGTACTTATTACCATTGTATTTTTCCTGGATAAGATTGTGTTAAATTGAAGGATTGAACAATAAAAGCACGAATAACCACAAAAATGATGAATTATACCTCAGGTTGCCCTTGAATGCAGCAATATGTAAGACGGTGTTACCATTTTGATCTTTCCAGTCCAAGATTCGTGTTAGACGGACTCGCTTAAGCCATCCAAACAAAAAGAATTCTTTGAGGTTGTGGTTGAACGGCAAGTCTCATCTCAATGACTCGTCAAGTCTTCGATGGACGATTCGGCAAACAGATAGGACTTTGGCTAAGAGCTCCAGCTCATTGTCTCCTTCTTTTCCCGCGACATAATGCAAAGGAGCGATCCCACATCATCCTTGGACTTGAATCAACTTGGGGTCAAGGGTCATCAGTGCCCTCGCGGTGTGATAATGCTCGTGTTGCAAAGCCAAGTGAATGGGGCTGTAACCCTCTGGATCTAGGTTCCGAGCGAACTCTGGCTTCAAGATGGCCACCTCCATCGCTACTTGGATTTTCCTGCAGCTGCAGCGATGTGTAAAAGAGTATTTGGGAAGGGGTCCTCAAATACACGATCTAAGAATTTTTGGTCCTCCACAAATTAACCTATGTAGCTCATCAACATCATCATATTCTATTACTTGGTGAAGCTGAGGGTCCATAGTTTTAGGGAAATGTAGGAGCAGAGGGGCTTTGCTCGTTGATGATCGATGGAAGTACGAGTAGCGATCTTGCAAAATCATAAATAGTGCCCTAGTCAACCAAAATGTAATTAGGCGAGTCATTGTTTATGATTTATCCCGAAGGAACAATTCAACTGGTTGGGTAGTCCTTCTCTGTCGGAGAACTTACGTGCGAATATTGTCAATCCGTGAGCCAAGATAAGTAAAATTAATCGACGAAGTCTAATTAATCCTAAGCCAACAATTAGGGGTCTGAATTTTTTTCTTAATATAGTTGGGTGTCATTTCTCCCAACTACTTGAAGTTGTGGAAGTAGCGGCTGAGGCTGTCTTGATTAATCACAATTACACCCACCTGGTACGCAATCATGGCAACTACTTAAACTGTGGAGTACTATAAATCCAATGCTAAGAATTCCACGAACGGTGAACTTTTAATCTCAAAGCTTTTAGCCCAAAAAGTTTCACAAAGACCCTCGTGAATTATAACTACATATTGTTTTAGAAAAAAAAAAAAATAAAACCGTAGTTCAAAATTAGATAACATAGCTAGTAGCTAATTTTGGGGATCGGTTGTTCATGCAATGTAGATGTGAAATGAGAAAGATGAACATGGTTATTTTAATAAAGATGACAGATTTATCACTTGAGCAATTTATCAATATTACATTTATTTTTTCAAGAGAATATAACGGATTTCAGAGCAGATGCGAATAACTTGTGCTACGCACAAGCTCTCCCATGCTCTACCGATTGCAACTTGTTTTCTCATCAATCATATCATTTGTATTGATTATGAGTCCAATTGGAGTTCTGGTAGAGGGGTTCTTCATCGGCTGGACTCTGGGAGGCATGACCGTTGCTTGCCTGAAAGTAAAGCCTCTGCGGCTCGTGTTTCTGGTGGAGTAGAAAACTTTGCCGCTTCTTCTTCTTCCCTTTCTGGTTGGGGAAAACAAAGATGCCGCTTGAAGATGCCTTGGCTGCGAAGCGTACATACAGACAAAAGTAATTAGAAAACTGCATTATGTATGCTGGCAAATTGACGGTAGAAAAATGTCAAAGGGTGCCTTTCCGGCACCTCACGATGATCTTGTCTTGACTCCTTGTCCTACATCTCCAAGGATTTGCTCCTCTGGATGGATGAGTTTGAACTTCTAGTCCTTGGAAAGAGGCACTGGATCAGATGTGTACTCCTCTTTTAGCTTGCTTTGGCTGGGAGAAGCAGCTGCTTCTATTCCATTCATTATAATTGGCTTAGCCGACTAATTGACTAAGCAAAGTCTGAAGATCATTCCATGGTAATTTAACATTCATAAAATGGTCACAAAAATTCCCAAGCTAGTGCCCTTGACTCAAATCTACTCTCCACATCAATATCAACAATTTTTAGGCTCTGTTTATTTAAAAAAAAAATGAATGATTTGAAAAATATTTTCATGAAAATGATTATTTGTATCACTTGAAATAATTAGTCAGTGGAAAAAATATTTGTTATCAACAACAATTTATGTCCAAATTTTTTCGTGAATGATGAAATATATTTTTGCTCATTCATTTTTGTGAACAATATAAGTGATCATCTTTGAGAAAATATTTTTCAGATAGTTTATTTTCTGCAAAACAAATGGAATTAGAAGTAAAAAAAATTTTGTGGGTAATGACAATGATCGAGATGAGGTACACACATAGTTTATGCGTGTCCAAACACTTTCAAATGTCGCTTAACCAATTTTGGCCTGAGAGAGAGAGAGTGTGTGTTTTCGTGAGAAAGTCTCTTGCATATCTAGGCTGGGGTCTAGGTAAAGAAACTGCAGGGTATATGCAGATATTCCTCTTGGACTGATTTGCCAAGATTATTTCTCAAATGAATAGGAACACAACGATCCTTACTTACCTTTCACAGGGGGCGAAGGACGAATTGGAGGAAAGTCGGCACAGCCAAACAAAGTTAACGATTGGTAGGGGGGGACCTCGAATCCAGGATAGTAAAAATATGCCATTAAATAATATTTATTTAAAATAATGAAGGTTAATATGATAACATTTTACCACCCACGGGTGGGCTCTTTTTGAGCGCACTCTTTTCTCGCAAAAAGGTTGAGTGTTGAATCCCGGGCGCCCGTAGAGTGACTTAACCGGTGGCACGTGTGTGTGGTGGCTATGAAACGTGTCGCCCCTGGGGTTTGCTCCCTACTGTCGGCCGCGGGGGGGTTCCAAAGGTTACAAAAAAAAAAATATATGATAACATTTTAATCTGATTTAAAAAATTATTTCTCCTAGCCGGCAGATGTTGATGTACGCATGGATTTTCAAGATACAAAAGGGTGTCAATGCAAAACCACCTCCTCGGAGGAGCCACTGACATAATTTTATCAATGAAAGATATTAGAAAAACACGCATCTGATCACTCATTTAAAACGATCTTCGATTAAATTGTATTAATGCCGTGGGGCCGCACGTCGGATCGCTCAATTTAACAATTTGGTCGTGGCCAACTTGAACTCAGGATGCATGTCCAGTCACTTGCCACATGTATATTTTACGTTGAAAGTTGCCAAGGGATAATATAAATATGACAAACTGAAAAATAGAGGATTATGTAAATGTTACTAACTGATCAGAACGGAGCAACTATATATGATACAAGCAAAAAAAAAGTTATCTTAAGGAAACATAGTTAAATTAAGACATCTCATATCCTGTGACATATAAAAACTCGACGTATAGTCGTAAAAGACGCATGATGGGAAAATGACAGTGAAAGGATGGTTTTAATGCTCAGCCGGAGAGACAAGACAGAGCGCTAAAGAACAGAAATGAACTGCATAAGAACCTCACTTATCGAACTCTTCCATGGAGATGGTGATTCCGGTACAGTGAACGAACTGCTCCTGGCACCAACTTCACCCATTCAAGATGACGAGGCGGGTACATGAGAGGACTGTCAGGCATAAGATAAAAAGCGGGTATCATGTTCAGGAAGTCAACACATATGCACAGCAAATTTTAAAAAGATTAATATCACGAAAAACTTCAAATTGATATATTTATGATAATTTTATTTTGAATTATTTTTTTTAATCACAAAAAATTTAAATTTATATATCTATGACAAATTTACCCCAAACTATTTTTTTGATCATAAAAATTCTCAAACTGGTACATTTATGATAATTTTACCTCGAACTAATTTTTGATAATCAAAATCCCCACACTTGTATAACTGTGACAATTTTACTCTCAAACTAATTTTTAGACCACTAAAAGCCCAAAAACGGTACATTTGTAACAAATTTACTCTTCATTAGTGTCTGTTAAATTATATTAATATCATAAAAATCACAAATTGATAAAATGACAAACAAAAAGGCAAAACCCAAAAGCGGTACACTTGTTAATTATTACGTGTCATTAAACTTAACAATATGACAGCAAAATTTAATGAAAACTAATGGAGGATAAATTTATCACAGATGTACTAATTTAGGATTTGTGGTGCTCAAAAAATTAGTTCGGAGGTAAAATTATCACATGTGTACTAATGATGGGTTTTTGATTGTTAAGAAAATAGTTCGAGCTAAAATTGTTATAAATATATCAATTTATGATTTTTGTGATAAAAAAATAATTTAAAATAAATTTATCATAAATATATTAATTTAAAATTTTTCGTGGTATTAATCATTTTAAAATTATCTGTGACACTTTCCTCATGGATTAACCTTGCATATCTAAATTCAAGTAAATTACTGATTTGACAAGTGACAAGATGATGCAGTAAAGTCCCGAGGATACTGCTTCTTGTTCCATTGGTGATGGTATACACACAGCCTAACCCATCTAACTACTCTACCCTAAGTCGGAGAGCGGCGGATACAGTAAAACTTAAAAAAAAAAACTGCAGTCAACATTGTATACCAGGAGGTAATCAGTAAAAAAAAAAAAAGAGCAAGAGTGGAGAAGAAGCCATGTCAGTCAATCTTGTAGATCTCTTCGGGGCCATCACGTTGCTTGTTTGAGTTAAACTAGTTCAGCCAGAACATCTTTGAGAGGCTCGGCAAGCTTGCTTTTCTTAGCCTTCGCAAAACTTGCGGTCAAAGCTTGTCCAAGACAAGGTAGAAGTAATGATGACAAGGACGCAGCTGGAAGGATAAGACCACCACAATCTATTCTAAATGGTACGGTCATTGTCTAAACACTCCATAAGGAATCAGTGAGTTGACAGAAATGGCTTGCAAAGCCGAATAGCATATATTACAATTAGGAGATAGAATGACATACACAAAGATTTTTCCGATGTTTTTAAGCATGCAGGAATATCTATAAAATGTCGAAACTTCAATAACCTTAGTTCGATAACATCTAAAGTTCTTTTCACTGGTGACTCCAAATCAAAAGCTATGTCATGAAAAGAACCAAATGAATCCAAAACATAAAATGTTGCTTCAAAGCTCGGAACTTGCATACAATTCTTCAGTTCAAAATGACATTAGCATCTTTCCGCCCCGCTTGTTTTCACAATCATCCAGCACAAGCCAAATTTTCCATTACTGGAACAAGAAAAGGGAAAGCTTTTGAGGGCATGAAAAGTGATTTGAACAAAAGTACTCAAGATTTTCTCTACTAATGCAGGGTACCAGCAACATCAAAGATTGTTCATGGCGAGCTAAAGATCTTAAAGTATGGTCATAGAGTATATTGCAAACTATACTAAAATTGGTTAATGTCATAGCATTCAAAAGAAAGAACTTGAAGCAGCAGAGTTGTGCATTGCCATATATAGTTTGTCGACGATCCTATGGTCCAGTCATTGAAGAAGTTTTAAAATTTTCTATTGTTGGTTAGATCTCTGATTTCGCTCGATGAAGGATAATTAGTGGAAATTTGAATTACTCCATGATTTTTTTTTAAATTGTAACAATTCTCATCACACTAGTCAGAACATTATATCGAAAACATCAAAAGAATATGGCCAAAACACTAGGGTTTCCTTTGTTGTGCATATAATTTGATTTGCTCCTATTTGGTGTGAGGCAGCTTATTTAATTACATTGGGTACTTTTTTTTTTTTGTTAAAAGATATGTAGACTTAATATGTACCGTTAGGTCATTATATGGTTGTAAATTCATCTAGAATTTTATAAATGGCAATAATTTCTCTGTTGTTATAAATTGTTTGTTAATAGATTTAAATTGCCACAAATGGACGGTAATAATTCTATAAACATTTTAGTAATTCTTATTCTCTTTTAGAAAAATATATCAACATATAGGAAGCTTCAAATAAAATGCAAGATAGTTTCATTTATCAAATTAAATGCGTCATGATAACCAACTTTTATCTTAACGAATGTCCTTGACCTTATTGAAAAGCCCAAGATTCAACATATGTTTTCGAGATGTTTTTTTTTTTTTTGGTAAAGGTAAATTTGTATAATTAATCACAACACCAAATACAACCTAAGCTCAAACCACCGACCATATAAAGGGTCAAGAGTGGTCCAGCAGGCTAAGAAAAAACAGGCCAAAAGCCAACTAAATACAAGAGCAACCGAGACCGAAAGGAAAGAAACCAATCTAGTCTGAGTAGCTCGTGGACACCGGAAGAAACAGGAGTGACAACCGCCTGGTCAAGCGGAAAAGCCCGAAGGACAGCAACATGACGAGGAGAGGAGAGGTCTCTCGGAATAGGAAGCACCACAGAGACCGTAACCTCCAAGCACCAAGGCCGCGATAAGAAATCCCCAAAGATCCGACATGGCCAATCGAATAAGGAGCCATAGGAAGTCGAAGACCGCAAGGGAGGAGGTTCTCTTGGAAGGAACCGCCAGATCCGGCCGAGTATCCAAATCTCCAAGTATCGAGCAAAAACCGATCCAAAGTGAACAGGAGCAAGAACGAAAACATAAAGAGCAAGAGGGCTCCCCACAATGGGCTAAACGCCATCTAGGGGACCTCAGTGGTGGAAAAAATAGACGCTGAAAGGTCCCAGTTCCTTTGGAAGATTCTATTCCTAGGAGTGTCATCAACTGTACCCAAGGAACTAACTTTGTCCTTCACCACTTTTATGAGATGATTGCGCAACCCCGCCAAAAAGATGGTCTTGTTCCTGAACAAGGCGTTATTCCTTTCGATCCAGATGATATGACATAAGGCACCGAAGGCGAACCTCGAAACTCGATGGGGAAAGGAAGGGCCCCCACATACCTACATAGTCCACTCAATGTGCTCGAGCCAAGGTCTGTTGCGCCAAGGAAGGCTACATCTAGAAGCCCAGAAGGATGCAAGTCTACTAGTGAAGGAGCACTCAAAGAAGAGGTGATTGATGGAGTCTGGAACTAACCCACAAAAAGCACAAGTAGCATCCACAATCCTTCGGATATGTATGAGAAAGACCTATGTGGGGAGCCGATTAGAAGACGCGAGCCAGAGAAGGAAGGCATGGCGAGGGGCAATGTTCCTATCCCAAACAAAAGAATGCCAGGAGACTGGATGGCCTTTCCTACGAATATAATCCCAAGCACGTGCAACCGAGAAAGCTTCAGTGGGATGAGGAGTCCAGATTAAAGCATCCTCTTGGTTATCCAACAGGGGTGGACAAACAGCCATCAAGCCCAACAGAGTGTCCAGAGTGGGCGAAGGTTGCCAAGAATAGTGAAAGAACCTCCTAACCGTGGTGTCTCTTGGAATCCTTGATTGATAGATCTCCCCATTGCTGAAAATCTGAAAGAATGGGCCTCTGGGATGCCACCAATCAAACCAAAATGAGAGGGAAGACCCATTCCCAACTCTCCATCGAAACATAGTCTGGGCAGTGTTTCTCATATCCAGGATCTTCTTCCATGTCCAAGAGCAGCATGTGGGTTTGGAAACAACCCAAAAATTGTGCTTTTTTAAGAAGTTGGAATGGATCCATTTACACCACATGGATTCTTTGTCGGAAAATAGAAGCCATATGTGCTTGAGCATCAAGGCTCGATTGTACTCATCAATCCGCCGAAGTCCAAGGCCACCTTCTTCTTTGGGGAGGCATACCGTACTCCACGCCACTCTAGCACCACCTGGCCCCAGATCAGGTCCTTTCCAAAGGAATTGGCGTAAAATAGTCTCTATTCTATACAAGACAGATTTCGGCATATAGAAGATGGAGGCCCAATAAACTTGCATAGAATATAAAACTGACTTGGTTAACTGGAGGCGACCAGCAAACGAGAGGAACCTCTGAGTCCAGGACCGGGCTCGGGCGGTTATGGAATCAACCAGGTACTTGCAATCCTCTTTGCATAATCTAGAAGATATGATAGGTACCCCCAGGTAACGGAAGGGAGAGAACCTTCTTTGGAATCCAAAGCGGTGGAGGATTTGGTCACATAAATCCGGGTTTCCCCCAGATAGAAAAACGTTGCTTTTACTAGGGTTAGGTTTGAGACCAGACCAATCTGTGAACAATTGAAGTGCATCTTTGATTAGTACGACTGAGCTCAAGTGGCCTTCTGAGAACAAGAGCACGTCATCCGCAAAGAAAAGGTGGGATAGGCGGGTCTTTTTTACATCGCCAGAACCAATGGAAATCCCGGCTATCAGTTTTGGCTTGGAGAATACTAGAGAACACTTCCATAACAAGTATAAAATGTATGGCGAAAGAGGGTCTCCTTGCCAGATACCTCGTGAACTACTAAAAATCCATGCATTTCCCCATTTATTGAAACCGAAAACTTGTACGTCGAGACACAAGCCATAACCAGTTTGATGAAGGATTCGGGGAATTTGAAGGCCAATAAGACCTTCTCAATGAAGTTCCAGTCAACGGTATCGTAGGCTTTTTGGAAGTCGACTTTAATAGCACACTTAGGAAGGTAAGCATGGTGGTGGAAGCCCGCAAATAACTCCTGGGCAATCAAAATATTGTCGCTAATCCTGCGCCCCTTAATAAAAGCTGTTTGGGCAGGGCTAATGAGAGAAGACAGAACAAGAGCTACCCGCCTAGCCAGGATTTTGGAAATGCATTTGTACAGGGTGTTACAACATGCAATCGGTCGAAAATCCGACATGGAAGAGGCGTTAGGAGCTTTCGGAACAAGAGTTAAGATAGTATTGTTAAGCTCTTTGAGCAAACAACCAGAATCAAAAAAATTCCTGACCGCAGAGAGAACGGACGACCCAGTGATCTCCCAAGTAGTTTTGAAAAAATCAACACTAAATCCATCAGGCCCAGGAGCTTTCCCTTTTGCAAGAGAGAAGAGGGTAGCTTTGATTTCCCCATCTGAAATCGGTCGAATCAAACTAGATCTCTGATCCTCATCCAGGGCCCTCGCAATGAAGGGGCTAATATCCGGGACTAAGGCCTGAATGGAAGCAGACGGTCCATTGAGTAAAGCCTGAAAATGGTTGACAATATGATTTTTGACCTGAAAGGGATCATGAAGAAGAATCCCATCCTCTGTCGACACCGATAAAATGCGATTGTGTAAACGCCTTTTATTGACGAAGTGGTGGAAGAATTTAGTATTCTGGTCTCCCTCCTTAAGCCATCTAATCCTGGACTTCTGTCTGAAAAAGGATTCCTCTTGGAGCTTCAAGGTAGAGAAAGTTCGCGTAAGATCAACTTCCCTATTTTGCAGGTCTTCGTCAAAAGGATGAAGCTCCAAGGCTGTTTGAACTGCATATAAGTCCGCCCTGGCCTTCTCAGTCCTCGAAGAAATATCGGAGAATGAACTCCTGTTGAGTTGCTTCAACTTAGCCTTGAGAAAGCGGAGTTTACAACAAATAGTGAACATAGGGGATCCCACCACCGGAGTCACCCAAACTTGCTTAACTATCTCAAAAAAGGAAGGGTGAGAAGCCCAAAAGTTGAAGAACTTGAATGGCTTCTTGGAGTTATGAGGCAATAGGATTCTAATGACCATAGGCGAATGGTCTGAGATCCCAGACGGAAGGAAGGAAGCTTCCGAGAACGAGAACTGTTGAGTCCAAATGTCATTTACAAGCACCCGATCAATCTTGCGTAATTTCCTATTCGCGCCTGTAGAGTATGTCCACGTGAATCTACAACCAACATATCGAAGATTTTCAAGTCCCGCCTGGTTCAGACAGTCCCCGAAATCATCAAAAGCTGGTATCCAAGGAGTCGAACTCCCCACTCTGTCCCTTGGATCTTTGATAGCATTAAAATCCCCCGCAACGATCCACGGGAGATTACAAGAGGACAATTGAACAAGATCAGCCCAAAGGGACCGACGCTTAATAAAAGTGTGTTCACCATAGACCATAGTACATAGGCAAGTCTTGTTTAAAGAGGAGAGGCTGAGTTGAACATGGATCAACTGGTCGGTAATGGACAAAAGATTAACATCCATCTCATTAGGGTTCCAACCAAACCAGATTCTCCCTAAGGGGGAGTAGTCATAGTTAGATATCCAACGCCAGTTCCCACATAAATCCCGAGAAATACTAGCAAAAAGGTGTTCTTTTATTTTAGTTTCCACTATGCCAATACAAGAGAGGCGATGGTTCCTGATAAAGGCGCAGATCTCAGCTTGCCTTACTGGGTTAACTAAGCCCCTTACATTCCAACAACCAAAAAACATAGGTAAAAAAGTATAAATTATCGGGGTGGTTTCCTAGCCTTCTTCCTCTTGGCTTTCTTAGAGGAAGACGAGCCAGGACCCTTACCATGGTCGCTCAACCTAGGTAGAGACTTCTTGGATGCTTTATGGCGAGACCGGGTGTTTGGAGGGGAGAAAACAGCGAGCTCCTCCCCAAGAAGGTCATCGGAGTCACTATCATTTGCGCCACCAGGGGAGCCCGGAGAGCCTTCAGAGGGGGAGTGGGAAACTGCGAGAGATCCAGAACCGGAGGCTGACTGATCAGAGGCCATAGGTTGAGCATCAAGTTGGGGAAGAGGCTCCCTCCCCTGTTGCTTCGAGAGGGCTGACTTGGAGGCCAGGGAAGGGACGGTGGACAGATCTTGCACCAGATGGGCAGACGGTGAGGAGGCTTGCAGGGGGTGGAACGACTCATGAATGGGCGCATGAGTATCCATCTTGTTGCCCTGTACCGAAACAGGGGAAAGACCAGCAACAGGAGCAGCTTGGAAGGCCTGGGGAACGTTCCTGTCACCATCCAGACGAGCAGTTGGGTGGGGGGACTGCAGCACATGGAAGGCCTGGACATTGTCCTGCTTGCTGCCCTGAACCGGGGCCCCAGCTGCTTCATCAATTCGGGACGAACTGGAGCTAAAGTGTCCTGCATCAGCAGAGGCATTTGATCGGCCCCCAGCCGTCGAGGACATCTCTAGGCTGTTCAGACCAGGAGCCAAAGAGGGGCCGGGAGGGTGCTGCACCTCAGAAATCGCTCCTTGTTTGTGCTCGCCTTGAAAACCAGAGACCACCGACTTTGTCCGCCCTTCTGTGTTCTTGGCCAGGGTAGTTTTAGGACTGACCGTCTCTGCAAAGATAGACACTGAACCAGAATCCAGGGAAATCCTTCCCCCTGTGTTGCCTTGTAGAGGCAGGCCTGGAGCTGCTTCAATCAACTCAGAAGGATCGGTCGATGGAGAGGCGACAGAAGCATGAGCAGGGGACCTGGCTTGCTTCTCCCTCGAACGAACCTCCTCTGCTCTGTGAGAAACGGGGCTTGACTGAGTTGCTGCATTAGTCAAAATCCCTTTGCTTTTCTTCCGGTTGACTTGAGTCCAACCTTCATTTGTATGGGTTTGAATGGTGCCCTGGGAATTAGCAGAGGGTCTCCCCTGCGTACCCAAATCAGCAGAACTTCCAGAAGCACATTGGAATCCAGCTGATCCAGGTTTGTGCCCAAACAGCCCACACGAAGAGCATACTAAGGGTTTCCATTCAAACTCCACCTGGACCATATATATGTCTCCATCCCAGCGGACTTTCACTGTCTCCAACCGAGGTTGAGCAGCCTTGATCTCCACACACACTCGCACGTAGGAGATTCTGGTCATTTGTTCAGTTTGGCTATCCACATAGAGCGGTTTGCCAATAGCACTTGCTATACTCCCTAAGCCTGCCGGAGACCACAAAGAGAAGGGAATATCTCGCAACCTAACCCAAACCGGGAGCGAGTCCATAGCACCTTTTTTTAGCTTGAGCTTTGGATGCCAACATTGGAGAATCATGGTGCTACTAAATATAGATATCGGACCCAAGTCGAGTATCTTTCTACGATAGTCTCCATTGGGAATCCGAAAGAAAAAGACCCCGTTTTCATGTAGCCTGACATCTATCAGATGTTCTCCCCAAGCTTTCCGAACAGCTCCTTCTGTTAGCTTGAAGGGCACTTTCCGCCCAACATAATGCCCAACAATGCATTCATTCCAAGAATGGATTCTGTGCAGCCACTATGTTTGATGTAATATCCACAATAACCTCTCCATTTTCCTCCAAGGGAGGGGTGAAGTTTAGGTTGTATCCTTTGATCTGGATTCTAGCAACATTTGCCCAAGACCGGGTGACAGGACCTGACTTCGAAGGACCGACAGGAAGAGAGGGTGTATGCCCATCCTGAGCTGCTCCCTTGCCAAGGAGAGGTCTCGACTGGGAACGAATGGGACGAGCATTGTTAGCCCCCCTGCCACGGGAATGGTTCCTGCCTGCGGAGCGCCCGCTTTGGTCAAGCGATCGCCATCGCCCTTTAGGATGGGCCTTGGAGGAATGTCATGAGAAACCAGTGGGGGCTTACCTTTTACTTGGCTCTTGATTGTGCCACAGCAACTCCAGTGGCCATCTGCTTGGGAATCTGGGAAGGTGGTTGAGACGTTTCTGGTTGGTGGATGTCTACAGAAAGGGGGGAAGGCCTAGGCTCGGCAGATACCATAATTCGACCCTCTTAGACAATAAGACAAACACCTAACAGACAAGCTTCCTCCACCATACTTCTAGAGCAGGGCCACAACCGGGCAACTCCAACAGAAGGCCAAGCAGCAATTAATATGTCCAAAAGCAGCGAAAACCACCAACCACCTCCACGATAACTAGTCAACCTACTGAATCAACCACCAACCTCGGAACAGGACACGCTCGTAATAAACACTAGATAGCCAGAACTTGCTATGATCTGAAGATGAGCTCCGAATCCCTCTTAGCAAGAAAATAGCTTCAAAGTGCACGAGTTGATGAATTCTACCTTAAGGATGATCCTCTAGCACCGGCTCATCAGGATAGTGGATCGCCCAGTTCATGCGAGGGAGAGAAACCCTCCAACCAGATCTAGAATTCCAAAGCCAGTAGGGAGCGATATATGAATCCCTTCGAGAGGGTAAGGGAAGTCGCCTGGGTGATCTCTTCTCCAAAACACCAACCGAAGTTGTCGCCGGAAACAGCGGGGTTCACCGGAGCTCTGTCGGATGAACAGTGCCGACGGGAACCCACCGAGAGCACATTTCAGTGTTTGTTTTCTAGATGTTAATGTCTGCCAGAACACGGAAGCTATTAGCTAGAGGCTAGGAATATTTACATTACACTAATTTTTGTATAAAGGAAGGGTATAGTATGGACTGATGATAATATTCCTAACATTTCAATTAAGAACTATTAAGTGCAACTAAAAATGCAAAATGTCGATCTTGTGTCTTTCATTTGATAAATTTAGGATTTTAGAATCTGATGTTTTCTTCTTTAGTTAAGTTAGTTTAGTATATTCATTTAGTATTGATTATTCAAATGCCAGCGGAAAGGATTGCAAGGAGTTTGAAGGGCGTAATAAGCCCGCTGGTCGCGACAGAAGGCGTGGAGGTGATGACCGCGATTATTGTCGACATGGTGGAGCTTGTCACGGAGATTACCACCAAGGATCGTGACCATCACCGTTGTGTTAAAGAGTTACATGAATTCTCTGCAATTGCAAGGTTCTCCGTTTTAATTGATATTTGGACTTGAAAAATGTTATTGCATATGTAAATCGCTTTTTCTTAGTTTTTTTTTTTCCAAGGGAGATGTTTTTTTTTTGGAACAAGTGCCGGCTGAGCGGAAAAGAGCAAGTAAAGCGCCAATTAGAAGGTGGCATCAAAGGCGAAATCTGTCAAGGTGGAGATTTTCGTTGATTGATGATCCAGCTTATGTGAAAACAAGCCGGTTTCATGTCAAACTCGATAGCAACGACCAAAAAAAGATTGATGCTCTTATAATTGCCGTTGATAAAGTTGTTGTGCCTCGAGAGCAACTAAATCGAATAATTTCGACTTTCCTTTTGAGAATCGGATTTGGAGGATTTTGAGCTTGAGGAAAAATCTCAGGTCTGAGCATGCTTTCCATGAGGATGGAGAGAAGATTTTGGAGAAAACCCCCTCTCATGTTGATCTGAGAGAATTGAAGCGATGGAAAATGGAAAGAATAATCATAGACCCAAAATTGCTTTCATCATCCCGATTGAAATAAAGAATCAATTGTTGGATCGATCTAAAAGTTTAGTTGGGATATTTTCTTAAAGCCAGAAATTTGATTAAGTTTGCAGATATGGTTCCGAATTCCACGAGGATTTTACAGCATATGCTATATCAGAGAACCTGACATTTTAAAAAAACTCGAGGTCGAGCTTTTTTTTTTCTAATAAAAAGATAATGACGCGGGGAACCTTAAGATTGCATTTATGTCTTTTATCTGATAAATTTAGTATTTTTAAAATTTGATATTTTTATCTTTGATTGGAAGATACCATAGGATCTGATTGTTTTTTAGGTTTGGCTAGGCTTTTTGTTACATTCTCGGCATTCTTTTTCTGTTACATTATTGAGTAGTAATTTTAGAAAAGAATTGCAACTATGCATTTTTATCGAGTTTTATGGATCACGCAGTTTGCCTCATTTCGGAATTATAGAAAATTGAGATATTTCGGTCTGGACGTTTTGTACTCGTAAACTTTTTGGGTCTTCACGTTTATTCAATTATTTTCGTTTCCATTGCGTCATAATGGAGTTGTAGTAGGGAATCCAAATCCCGACTTCAAGCAAGACTAAAGGTCTTTAGGCATTAAGGAATTAATAGATGAGTCGATTACATTCAGCTAAGAAAAACATAGGCCATTTCTTGTAAACCTCACACGCAACAGGAGTAGTAAAAGTACATAATACTTGCGAATTATTTTCAATTCTCCAATCCTAGACAGCCGCCGACGTGTCTCCCTGTGGCATCGATTCGGAATAGAACTCGTTTGTGCTTGAACCACACGTATGCGGGGAGGAGCAACATGAAGACAAACGAGAACTCATAAAATCCACCTAGGATCCTTTTTATGTGCTTATCGGATTTCGGCATTTCGATTGTAAGAAAAACAAAGTAAGCAAAGCCGAGAAGGTATAGAGACAAGTAAACCATTATTGTGTCAGGGAATAGTGTAATAGCGGTGGCCCAGACTGTGCCGATTGAGGCGGTAAAAACTAAGCTGTTGAGAATAGTAAACACAATTAGACTCCTGCCGCTCAAGATCAGGTTTCCGGCTTGATGAGGTTTTCCAATAGCAATGCTGCTGGAATTGGTGGTAACGACAGTAGAATTGGCCGTGGTATTTAAAGAGGAATCCTGCCAGTATCCTCCAGGAGGAGTGAAAGCCGCTTGGTAAGTGGCAGTCACAATTAAGGTAGACACTACAAGGACTATTTTGCGAACATTTGCATTTCGGGTGCCAAAATACCCTGCATACTTCTCGAACAAAGTTAGTTCCATGCTAAAATACTGTGATAGTGAGAGGGTAGGAGTAGAAAGTCTTGCTCGATGTTCTTGACGGCGTAACCTGTTCTCAACATCTTGATTGCGATTGCGATTAGGATTCTCTTGGAAGATTTGCAGAGCCGTCTTCTTCTGTGAGTTCTTCACATGAACATTCGTATACCCAATCAATAGCTTGATGATCTGGAAAGAATGCAAACGGAACAAAATGAAATATGTATCCCTTCAATTTCAAGCACCGCTTTGTGACTAAGCTTTACCATTGTGCACAAAGTGTCCTCATGCCATATATGTTTGAATGATGCTAGGGATACGTGTACATAAGGAAAAAGTTTACTAAACCTTATTTATCAAATGCCATCATTTCAACAAATGTAATGAATCCCAAATCTTTTCATAAACTGCAATTTAGTCTTCTCGCCCAAAATTATTTATGTCATAGCTAGAAATTGCCCATGTGAGTTGTAACATTGGCTACTTTTGCACAAGTGATGACCCAATATATTAGATTTTCCTAAAATTTTAGGACTTAACTAAGTCAACTAAAAGGTTTATGATTAAATTACATTTTGTAAATGACCTTTTGCTACGAAGAGAAAGACTATTTGAGACTTTATGCATAAGATTGAACTGATGAGGGGGTAATTCTCACATCCACGCAGGGATTATCTTATGGTAGTGTCGAATTGTCCTTGTTAGCTTCGATTTCACTAGCTTCTATCTCGCAGATGGACTAATTACGAAAGAAGGAAAGAGATTTTGCTAATCAATAGGAGAAATACAAGAATAGAAAAGAATGGATTAAGTTAATGTTTTGTTAGGTAGGAGTGATTACGATGGAAAGAGTTGAAAGGAAATTATTCATCCAAAGCCAATCTGACTTAGAGTTACTTAGAGCTTACTAAAAATGAAGTTTCATAGGGTTTCGAAGGAAACAATTTTAATCATATCTTTTCTCTCCACTAAATAAACTGTAAACAATGTGATCTCTGTATCGCTCCAGCCAGAAACATTGTTAGGCCAATTAAGATGAACACAAATTGAAGTATCAGGAGCTTAAAATAGTTTTCCCACTAGCAGCCTTGAAATGAAACTATGGGCTTGTTGTGCTAAAATTGAAAAGTAAAACGCTGAAAATAGAAGATGACCATTACAAGTACATCACTGAATACGATCAATTTCTTTCCAAACATGGAATTGTGATTACTATTGATAAGTTTTAATAATATAATTGCGAAAAACATAAATACTATCAATTATATTGATTATTGATTGAGTCCATCCGCCAGATTCACCCGTAAATCGTTGACATAAATGCCATTTATCTTATGTGGCACGATCGATACCGAGATTGACAATTTTAAATAATATTTTAATATTTTTGAATTTATTTATTTTTGTTTTCTTTGTTTTCTTTCTTTCCTTCCTTGCTTTTTTTCCCAACTATGGGCTAGCAAGGTTGCCAACCATAGGCGTGGGCTGGCAGGGCATCGGGCCCTCACCCAAATCTAGGCGAGGACCGCAACGCCCTTGCTTGGATCTTGGCAATGGTTGTTGGCCATTGCCGGCTTGTGATGGTCGGCCGACAACCCTCACTTGCGGGGTTGTAAGAAAACAAAGAAAATAAATAAAAAAAAGAAAAAATAATAAATTTGAGAAAAAAATTAAAATATTATAAAAAGTTGTCCACATTAGCATCGACCGAACCACATAAGACGTCGACATCCATGTTAGCAATTTTTGGCCAAAATTAGCCAAATTGACTCAATTGGTACAATTAATAGGTTTAAGACTAAATTGATAAAAATATAATAGATTTAGGACTTTTTGGACAATTTCTCCATTGGTTTTAATAATATAATTGCGAGAATATAAATATTATCCATTGTACTAATTACTAGATTAAGTGACTGTGTTTAGTGAGTTGAGTCTTTTTAAGTCAAATAGTAATTAGGATAATATACAAGTTTAATTTCATTCAGTGCTAAATTTTCAATTACCAACGCTTAAAGGATTTTCAAACAGGCCTATGTGTTTCTAATAAATTTAAATGAAAAGAATAAAAATTAATCTACATGCTCATATTATCACTATCTTAATATTAGTATTTGATTTATTTTTAAAGAAAAAAACACTGCTTGTTGACCTAATTTTCACAACCCATCTGAATGGCATAAAAAGTCTACTGTATATGTTGGGATGGAGTGGTTTGGAGAGAAATGAAATGACTGATCACTATGGAAGCAAACGAAGATCAACGAATGGATCAACCTGCTAAAACTGTATTGAATATAAGGGTCGAGCCCACCCTCCCGTGACCTTTTGCACGGGAAAATGGTCAAGGAGAGAATTGGAATAGAAGATTGGGAGGGAAGGATTGATATCCATCCCTCCCAATTCCTTTTCTTCTCTCCGTCAAAAGAAACCAAATAAATTGATCCCATTCGAATATCTTCTCCTGGCATTTCATTACCATATAGTTGTTCTTGGATTAGGTTATGTCGAATTCAAGGATCGAACAATAAAAGCACAAACAACCACAAAATCAATGAAGTATACTTGCGTGAACTATACCTCAGGTTGCTGCTCTCCAGACACAGCAATATGTAAGACAGTGTCACCATTTTGGTCTTTCCATTCCAAGATTTGTGTCAGATAGACTCGCTTAAGCCATCCATACAAAACCTCAAATGCTTTGGTGTTGTGGTTCTTTGACGGCAACGTGAACTGCAGTCTCGCATTGGCTTGTTAAGTCTTTGATGGACGATTTGCAAGCGAATAGGAATTCGCCAGGAGTTCTAGGTGCTCCACGTTGTCCTGCTCATTGTCTCCTTTTTCCCCGGCTACAAAATGCAAGGGGGTGATCCCGCCTCGCCCTCGGACTCGGATCAACTCGGGGTCAAGGGTCATTAGTGCCCTCGCAGTGTGATAATGCTTCTTTTGCAAAGCCAAGTGCATGGGGCTGTGACCCCCTCGATTCAGCTTTCGAGCAAACGACGGCTTCAAGATGGCTATCTCCATGGCCACTTTCGTTTTCCCCTGGTTGGCAGCATTGTGTAGTGGAGTATTTGAGAAGGGGCTCTCGGATCCGTGATCTAAGAGATTTTCGTCCCGCTCAATTAAACTATAGAGCTCATTAACATCATCAGCCGCTATTGCTTTTTGAAGGGTCATTGTTTGAGGAGGGAAATGTAGGAGACGAGGGGCTTTTTCCTTTGATGATGGATGGAAAGTATGAGTGGCGAATTTGCAAATCATATAATGGGGCGAGTCACTATTTATGATTTATCCCATAGAAACAATTCAATTGGTTGGGGGATCCTTCTCTTTAGAGAACTTGCATGTGAAGTTTCGCAATGCCGGGAGTCAAGTCGTCAAATATAATTTAAATTAATCGAACAAATGTAATTAACCCTTAGCCAATAATTTGTGGTCTGAATTTTTTATTTTTGTTTATGTTAATATCGGTGGGTGTAATATCCAAACGGCCTCAGCGGTTTCAATAAATCATAACTACACCCACCCGCTTCGCAAAGATGGTATCTACTTAAAACTGTGCGAAGCATAAGAATTTCATCGCCCGAATTCCGCTAACAGCGAACTCGATAATCTGATTAGAGCTTTTTCAAAAAAAATAATTAAGTCATCAAGTGGCCAAAATAAAGCTTTAACTCTTCAATTGAATAAACGCCCAAACTTAAGCCCTTTAATACACTTATCTCTATTACCGTCAAGAGGATTAAATCAATAACTATAAACTGGTAAGTCATTAGTGGGTTCTTCATCACTTGTTCCTCTTTAATGTAATTGGTAATTGAGTTTTCATAATCATAAATCAAACGTTTGCTACTAGGGTGAGTAATCGGGGACGGTGAATCAGCCTTATCGGTTCCAAGCTAGTTCACACAGGAATTTGTTCAATTTCCAGATAAAAAGTTTGGAAACCAATTTTGATCAATTCAGTTCCCAATTCTATACCTTGAACTGATTAATTTTACCGAAAAAATGCAAGACAAAGTTGTAGATCAACTGGTTCACTGCTCATCCCAAGTTAATCTTTTTACTCTTTTATCAGATCTCTCTCATTTCTCCTCTTTGTTAGTCAATCTTCCTGATTAGCGGCTCAATCTCGACTTCGTTCACGATTCGCGACACTCCTCTCCACTCCGAGGTACTCTCTACGTTGGTTTCGTTTTTTCGATTTCTTTGTGGAATGGTATCTGAGCAAAATTTCCTTCGCCATCTACGGATAACCCCGTGACTCCTTGTGAGGGGCACTAGTCTGGCGGGGTAAGGTGGTCATTAAAGCTGAAGAACTCTTGCCACCGGAACACTGACTTTTCGAGAGAATGACTTTTCGAGGAGGGAAAATAGGGCTTTTCTTACCTCTCGGTGCTCTCTCTTTAAAAAACACGGTACGATGCTTTGCCTTGCTTACTAAGCTTGCCTTCACCTTCACGAGTGATGTGCTACGCTCACTTCACTTAAAGTTTTCCCTTTTTCTCGTAATGCCATAACAAAGCAAAGAGTCTCCTTTTCACAATAAAAAGACACCGAATTCCGATTTGCTCACCCTACTCGTAACCCACAACGTTAAGAAACTGAAAAACAGAAAAGCAAAAGACAAAAAAGAGAGAGCACTGGTAATAAATGGAACTCATACATAGGTGAATCCACAGAAATGATGACACTAATGACTATGATTTTGCATAAAAGTTCAGGACTTAATCACTTCAAATGAAAGGTTTAGGACTCAATTACACAATGTGTAAAAGTTTTGTTGCTATGAAGAGGATGATTAACTTAGAAGGAATATTTATATCCTCAACTGACCATGGAGTAATTTTCCCATCCATTGTCCTTGTTTGCTTCCATTTCACTAGCTTTTGTCTCGTCCAATATGTTCAAATGGACTGATTTCGAAAGAAGGAAATAGAATTTGTTAATCAATAGGAAAAATAAAAGAATAGAAAAGAATGAATTAAGTTACAAGGTAGGAGTGATTATGATGGAAAGAGTTGGAAGAGAGACAATTTTAATCAACTGTAATCAAGTGGTCTCGATATTACTCCTTGGTTTTCCTTCCTTTCTCTTTATATCCTCCAAGCAAAACATTGTTAGGTCGATTATAAATAAACACAAATTCGAAGCATCATGGGTTTAAAATAGTTTTCCGACTAGCAGTTTTTAAAATGAAACTATGGGATTGTTTTGAAAAAACTGGAAAATAAGCGCCAGTTTTGATAATCTTAAGCGTTAAAAAGAGAAATAAAGAACTGTTTGATAATAATTACAAGTATATCAGTGGATATGATCAGTTGTTACAATATGTAGAAATACGATTACTATAGACAGGTTTTAACAACATTAATGGGAAGATTTAAATACCATCTACTATACTGATTACTAGATTAATTGAATGTTCTGACTGAATCCAGTCTTTTAAGTCAAATACTCGTTAGGATCTCCTATAAGTTTAATCCCATTTAGTGCTTAATTTCTAATTTCCAACGCGTAATTAATTGTATTCTCAAACAGTCCTAGTTGTATCTATTAAATTGAACAAAAAACAATTAACAATAATGTACATACTCATTGTCGCGACCGAACTCCCGAGCCCTTTTTGGACAACATACAAAAAGCAGAGGGGCTCAAATCTAATACATGCTAAGCCTAGGTTCGGGACTTAACTCGGGCTCTCCCAAGCTCATACCATATCGCGACTTAGGATTTAAGTTTTTAACATATAGGTAATTTACATGCAGGAGTCGCCACTAATCGGTTTGGGGTAGGTCAATTAGAAACCCAAATAGGGTGACGGAGAATCACCATATTCCTACAAACCAGAGATTAACTGAATTAGGGGACTTGGTTACACTAGTTGGATAACTAATGCCCTTTTCGGTACCATTTTTGTCACGCCTCGAACCCCCATCGAGCCCGCGACATCCCCTGCTCCGGTCGAAAAGATGCGATGTCCCAGGAACGTCGCCGACCCAACCAAAAAAATCAGAGTCACATGCGGAAGCGGATAACAAAACCCCGGACAAATAATGGCGACAACGAGGGTAGAACAACAGAACAATCCAGCAACCACATATTCATACAACACCAAATATACAAACATCATATTACAGACACAATTAACAATCTAACATCCGAAATCACCGTCACGACAAAATATCAGGGTTTGGTTAACCTAACTTCCCTATGGGTCAACCCGATTTACACAACCCTTAAAATACTCTAGGGAAAACCTAAGGATCGCCCTTCTCCATTCTGCCCCTAATTCATTTGGCTCAATCCTCAGGAGATCCCTTGGGCACGCTCGCGAATCCATCGGGCACCATGGGCAGCTCTTTGCACTTCCCGGGTTTACGGTGGGGGTCTCAAAGTAGCGGTTATACAACCGTGAGACGAATCTCAATAAGTGTATAACTCCAAACCCACGCATCGCCGTGGGCGAAAACACGCGTAACAACACACAATCTATCAACCAAACTAACAATCACACGCGACCCTACCTGGAATTCCTCATGCACGCCCCTCGCACGTTAGTCAACCACACAACCAAGATGCCACAGTAAATACATTACAGTTAGCTGCTGCGTGCCCCGATTATATAGAGCAAAATCCACTTGGGCACGCGTCCCATACCATGCCTAGCAGTTTTTGCCCCATAATCGAGCACTACATCACACGATACAATCACAATCGCACACCAACTCACACCACACGTCACTTTCTTAATTTCACTTTCGTCCGCCAATACTTGCTCATTCTCAACCTTTCCACCACTACCATGCCGCGCAGTAAAACGCATCAGGCCAACGGTCTTGACCTCGTCAGCATCGTCACCCGTTGGGCGGGCATCGCCACCCTGTCGGGGACGGTATCGTTCCGTAAACGAACACGCCTCAGGACGGAATCTTACACACACTTTCCTTCTACCGTTGCCCGCGTAAAAACGATCAGGCCAACGGTCTTCCGACCACGCGAGGGCATCGACATCTCGTCGGCCGGCATCGCCACCCTCGTGGGGACGGCATCGTCCGCGTAAACATACACGCCTCAGGGACGGATCCTCTCAACCAATCCCACATTTTCCATACCCTCGTTCCACTCAAGCCACACTTACACACGGTCGACAACGCACGACCAAACATACACACCTTACACGCATTTATAGCCACGAACCAATTCACATCTCACGACACTTCACAAACACATGTTCTTATCATACGAATACACCACACGACCATACACATTTAACACGCAAATTCAATGAGCATTCACACTATCACACCGCCACACCTCACGACCACATACACACGGCACACAACCACGCCATATTCAGCCCAACACATATTCCCGATCCAGCCAACAAATCACAAACAATACAATTGATCAATTAAGCACAATCAAGCCATAACAATTCCACTCGATCACACAAATGAATCCCGATCGATCCACAATATCACTGCCCTATCCAAATCTACTAAACCTCAATTTTCCATTGCCAAATCAGTTCAGAACCAACAAATATCCAGCCACTAATTCAGTCTCCAAATAGTCACAATAATTCCAATCAATTATACAAATTAACTGTGATCGCCCACACATCACAGCCATCATTGAGCCTACAAATCCTCACCAATTTCTTCACCAAAAAAAATCCCCAAATCAGCCCATGACAACCAAATACCAGCCTTCATCTCAGCCCCCAAAACAGCCACATAAACCCCTAAACCAAACCCTAAACAGTGACCGAAATCCCATCAAAATAAATAGTAACCGAACTCCACAAATTCTAAAATTTGGACACGTTACGTAAAACATCTTGCTGAACATTTTCCGTGAAGAACTCGAAACTCAGTTCCAACTAGAAACACCTCTTTTGGTCACTTGAAGTCAGACGAAAATCAACTCGCTCCAACAGACCGTTTTGTCCTCAAAATATATTTATTTCAACACCCAAATCACGTTGAAAAGCTTTGAATTTTTTATATGTTATAGCCACCAATGTCCCCAACAACTTTTGTGAAGGAAGTATTTTGAAAATAGGCCTAAAAAAATTTATAAAAATTCGAACAGACCCGAAGGTCGGGTGAACAGTAAATCGGGCAGTTTTATTTCGGTCCAAAGATGGACTTCCGAATGGCATCAAATGATTTCCAAAAATTCCCAAATTAAAATATGTTATACTTCAAGATGTTGGGAACAACTTTGATGAAGAACACTTCCTCAAATTCGGGCCACATAAGTCACAGTAAAAATAACAAAAACCAGCGACGCAGCAGCAACCTAACTGGAAATCAGCTAACACATACCACCGAGCAAACCAGCCACTAAATTCACCCTAAACCGAGCCCTAAACAAGCCTAACAATACCCGAGGTCCTAGGTGACATTTGGGAGGTCACTTACCTAAGAAAGGCGAGAAGAACGGCTGAACGGGAGGAATAAAGAAGAAGAATAGCAAAGAAGAAAGAAGAAGAACAATGGGAGGAACAAAATGAAGAGAATGAGAGAGAGAGAGAGAGGGGAGAGAGTGATCGTGGAAGGGGGTTCTGGCCAGAAGAGGGAGGAGAGAGAGAGAGAGAGGTCAGAAATAGTGGGCTGGTGGGGACACGTGTCGCGATCCTACGCGATTTCCCATTTTGCCCTTGATCCGACGGTCCTCGTTTGTCTTTATCCAATAATTCAAGGGCAAAGTGGTAATTCAATAATTCCAATTTCTTTTCACTTATTTTAGTCCTCAATTATTGCCCAAAATTATCCAAAATTCGGAATTCTAACACAGGTCCAGGGCAAAATGGTAATTTTCCGTCCCGGGCGAAATTCAATTTTCGCACATTCGCTGTTCCATATATGCGTACAACATAATATGGTGTCGGAATCGCGAAATTCACTTTCTAAGTCCTCGAAAAATTGATTTAAGTTTCGGGAATAAAATAATATTATTTTTCAATTTTTGTCGAAATTTCCGCTTTTTGTCCAAAACCACTCTAAATGTGCGTGGCCACCCCAAAATGACCTTGGTCGCGAAAAATAACCTCAAACGGCCTTCGAATCCAGCTCGATACCTGAGGGGCAAAACTGTAATTTTTCCCGCCCCGGATTTAAATCCATTTTTTGCGTAAATGGTGGTTCCCAAGGTTGGCCAAGCCAAAAACGCCATCGGTCACTCAAAATTGTCACTTTCAAAATTCTCGATTCCCGAGCCCAATTCCAAGAAATAACTAAAATTGACTAATCGCGACTTTAGCTTATCTCCGCTAACGGTGGCTCATTAGATTACGAGCTCTCGACCGTGACCGACACTCAAGTCAAATCACGCTTAAGTTTGCTCGAACTAAGGCGACCTCGATTGTCATATAATTACGTGGTCATCACTAGTGCTCTCTCGGACACGATCAATCAAATAGATCGGTCTCGGTTGGCTCAAAACATTCCTTCATCAATCCATATGGTCAAGATCAAACTCAGGTCAAGTTCTTTGGTCGTGCGAACTCAATCCTGCACTGGCCTTACCCCTAAGGTTAGCATCCCGAGAATGCGCGAGTCCCGGTAAGATCTCACTATAGTGCATTGATCAATTTCATTTCTTAAATCCCGGGAAAAGGATCGAAAATTCAGATTTACAATTTTACCCTGTTTTTTTTTTTTTTGAAAACATTTGTCGACGGCTTGGATTGATTTTAGGACCTTTCTCCTAACATGTGAGGTGATCAGCGAGTGCATAATCGAAGCGATTAGTAGTCAAAAAATACAACAAGTCATGCGACCCTAAGGTTCTAACCTTAACTAAGTCGAGATGACATTCAGAAACACAACAACTCATGCAATTGTATTAAAACATGCATAATGTGACAAAGGGTTAAAACACTCGGGTAAATCAAAAAAAAAATTTGATTTTTTTTTCAGAGAAAAGAAGAAAAGAAGAAAAGAAAAAAAAGAACGAAAATATTTATTTTATTTTATTTTATTTTTGAAATTTTTTTATTTTTTTAAGTTTTTTTAAATTTTTTAATTAAAAACGGAAAGAAAAAAGGAAAAAAAAAAAATTTAAAATTTTTTAATTAATTTTTAATTTTTAAAATAAAAAAAAAACCGGTCCTGGTCTGCCGGATTCGGGTTCTGAATCGACCCGGGTCAACGGACCCGGCCCGTCACATTGACCCGGTCGGATTTCCGGATCCGACCCGGGTAAAGGGTCGACCTGGGTCATTGACCCGGGTCTAGACCGGATCGGGCCCGGTTGGGGCCCGGTCCGGTGGAAAAGGACAGAATAGGGCCGGTTCGACCGAGCTTGAACCGGTCTATGAAGCTGACCCGTCCGGCAGATCGATCCGACTCGATCCGAAGACCGGTTTAAGCCGGTTCTCACAGGCTCGAGGCATGCGAGACCGTCACCGGCGAGATCGGCATCTCGCCGCCGACCTGCATCGAATCCGGCCCGGCTTTCCTTCCGGGGTCGCCGACAAGCTCGCTAGCCGCCAGGGTCACGCACGCCGCCGGCGGCAAAAATAAAACGGCTTCATTGGGGCATTTTATCGAACGGTTGGGGAGCACGATGAAAACCGGGAAGTTCTGACCTGTTGGCCCGATCCGGTCAGACTCGTGGCCGTGGCTGCGCTCCGACGGACGGAGGACCCTGGAGGGAAGGCGGTATGGACCGGGAATCGCGCGACACGGCCAGCGCGATTCCCGGCCACGCCAGACACCAAAACAGGGGAGAACATAGGGAATTAAATCGGGCCGAGAGCTCACCGACCCAGCGGTGGAGGGTCCGGGTTGATCGGGGAACGACGAGTCTATTGCTTCCTTTTCCTTCTCCCGTGGTACCGGTTCTGTCCTCTCTCTCTCTCTCTCTCTCTCTCTCTCTCTCTCTCTCTTCTTTTCTCTAAGAATTTTTGGAAAATGGCCGGAGGCCAGGGGCCTCTCTCTCTCCTCGGCTTTATAGGCGACGTCCTTTGCTGCCGTTTACGCCGGCGTGACGACTCCACTGCGACCGCCTAGGCTCCACGGTAATCACGCCGCCCATAGGCCGGCCAGAGGGGGGGACGCCAACGCTGGGCAAAGGCAGAGCAGAGAGGAGAAGGAGGAGAGGAGGTCGGGTTTTCAGGAAGGACGGACTAGCAATTAATGCTAGTCCCGTCGGCGTGCTCGTTTGGCCTTCCTCTAGCTTGCTGACGACGATGACGAGGGGCGGCGCCACCGGGGCCGGGCGTGACGACGGACAGAGGTGAACAGGGGAGCGAGACAGCGACGCGGCAGAGGGAGAAGGAAGAAGAAAAGAAAAAAGGGCTGGGCCGGGTGGGCCCAGTCCATGCGGGGGGAAGAAGAAAGAAGGAAAGGGAGGAGCGGGCCAGGCCCGTGCGGAAGGAGAGAAAGAAAAGCGGGCTGGGCCCGCAGGGGGGGAAGAAAAGAAAAAGGGAAGAGGAAGGAGGCTGGGCCGCGCGAGGGAGAAGAGGAACGGGCCGTACAAGGGGAAGAAGAGGAACGGGCCAGCGAGGGGGAAGAAGAGGAACGGGCCGATTTCTTTTTTTTTTTTTTTAATAAACTAATTAATCTATTAATTAATTAAAAAAAAATTAAGATTTTTTTTTTGAAATTTTTTTAATAAAAATAAATAAAAAAAATAAAAATAGGCACTATTAATGCAAAATGTGTCTAATTTCTATATGCAATGCATTTAAATAAAAATATTTTTGTTTTAGGAATTAATAAAAATTAACTCCTAAATTTTGTGCATTTAATTTTGGGCAAATTAAAAATAGGTGTCAACACTCATTGTATCACTATCTTAGTGTGAGTATTTGACCTTTTTTCATAAAAAAAAAAAAATTCTACTTGGTGACCTAATTTTCACAACCCATCTGAGCGGTATAAAAAGTCTATTACACGTTTAGATAGACTAATTTGGATAGAAATGGAACAATTGGAATAGTTACTAAGGAAACAAACGGAGATAAAAGAGTAGGGAAAATAACACTAAAAGTACTATAACTTTTGAACGACGCTTAATTTAGTGTCAAAATTTTTCATTGGATCACTTTAGTGTCACGTCGGATAAAAAATGATCACTTGAGTGCTTCGGCGATAAATTCTTGCAAAAAGTCTTACGTGGCATTAATAGAATTTTATTCAGACGTGGCTTTTTTTATGTGAAAAACAAGTCCAACATGGATGATGAAGTGGCCATTCATGACAAAACGACGCTGTATCCTTCAAATTTAATCTCTCTTTCTAAAAATAGACAAATCTCTTGTTGTCGTTTGTGTTGACTTTGACTCTCTCTCTCTCTCTCGCTTGCTCGTCGCTTGTCCACACCCTGTCTCGTTCGCTGTCTTGCTCACTCTTTCACTCAGTCACTCAATCGCCGTCATCCTCTCTCACTCACTCACCAATCGGCGCTGGGAAAAAAAAATTAGGGCTTTGTGTTTGGAGGGAAAAAATTAGGGCTCGGTTTTTCACTTGTCTTTTGCTGGTGCTGCTGCATATAGTTAGGGAGGTTATTGTTGGGGAAGTTTTTGACTTGTTTTTTGCTTGAGTTGTTGCATATAGTTGGGGAAATTGTTGATGGATAGGTTTTTGACTTGTTTTTTGCTGATGTTGCTGGATTAGCAGGGGAGGTTTTTGACTTGTTGGGGACTTTATGTTGATGTAAGAACATCTTTATTTTGAATGCAATGCCGTTTGATTTGAATATAAGCCATTGTTGATGGAGTAATTGTTTTTTTTGTGTTTCCAAGTTTGTACTCAATGTGTGTTGCAAACCAAGTGGTCCAATCATGTTTAAGAAAGTGAAACCAAAAAATCACTTTTAACAAAAATTGGCAATCAACTGATCATTTTTCACTAACTTTGTCACGTCGGATTTCCAGCATCCCAAATTGGAGTTGACTTTTAGGTGTCGTTTTTTTTTATTTTATCAAACTGGCATTGAAGTGATCCATTGAAAAACTAAAGTAAGCGCTGTACGAAAGTTATGATACTTCTAGTGTCCTTTTTTCTTAAAGAATTATCAACATGTAAAAATTCTATTTGATGTAAGGATCAAGCCTAAGTGCACGGGAAAATTGTGAAAAAAGAATTGGAAGTAGAAAGGGAAGGAGTGATATTTTAATCCCTCCTAATTCATTTTCTTCTCTCCATCAAAATAAGCCAAACAAGGAGACCCCGTTCAAATCTCCTCTCTCTGAATGATTCTAAAACCATGTATTTTCAACCCCTTAATATTTGTCTTGGATTAGATTATGTCGAATTCAAGAATCAAACAATAAGACCCACCCCGCTATGGCGCGTTGGCTCGGGCGGGCGACGCCCCCATCCTGCTGGGGGGGTTCGATTCTCCACTCGCGCACATTTGGGCAACTTAAGCGGCACCGTGGGTGGTGGGCCCCCGCTAAGCGTCGCCCTCGGTTTACGTTGCCGGTTGTCGGCTATAACGGGCGGTTCCCGGTCATCAAAAAAATAAAATAAAAGCACGAACAACCACGAAATCAATGAACTAGACTTCGGGCTACTATTGGGACACATCAATAGGAAAAATTACCAAAAAAATCCTAACCTATTGCAATTGTGCCAATTCAGTTATAAACTTTTTTTTTTGCCAATTTAGTCATGAACCTTGATTCAGTCCATTCGGCCATTACTAATTGAAAAAATCTGATGTGGAATCCTGGTCAACATCGGCTGGTGCTGACATGGCCTACGGAAAAAAAAAAAAAAATTAAAAAAAAAACTTCCTCGATGGCTGGTGTCCCCCAAATTAGCTGGTGTTTTTCCCAAATTGATATGAGAACCCTAAATTGAGATCTTCCCCAAATTGATCTCCTAAATTATTGCCCTAGATCTTCCTCGATGCCTTCATATGACGCTCGGTCGACGATGCCTTCGTCCAATGCTCGGTCGATGACACCTTCGTTTGACTTGCCATCTTCATCCGACACTTGTCGCCTTCATCGACACTTGGCCCAGGCGATGCTAGGTGAGGCGGCGAGGGTAGGGCTCGCCTGGCCGGGCGATGCTCGACGAGGCTGCCGTGGCTTGGGCAAGGGTTGGCCTTGCCAGATTTGGCGAGGCTAGCCCTTGCCGGCCACTGCCTATGGCCGGTGGCCATTCCTCAGCCACCGGCAAAAAGAATAGGAAAAAAGAAAGGGAAAAACAAAAAAAAAAAAAGCAAAAAGTTATAAAAATTTTTAAAAATTTTTAAAAATTATTTAAAAATGTCAACGTCGATTGTCGGTCGTGCCACGTGGGGACGGTGGCATCTACGTAAGCAATTTTCGATCAAAATTTGCGGATGGACTCAATTGGTAAAATGTGAAAAGGTTTAAGACTCAATTGGTAAAATTGAAAGGTTTATGACTGAATTAGCAAAAGTGCAATAGGTTTTGAGACTTTTTGTACAATTTTCCCCATATATATGCATGTACAATTTCAAATAGAGGAGAAATTGCAGGTCAATAAACAACAAAGAGAGAGAGAGAGAGAGAGGAGGATGGAAGGCTTGTCTACTTGATATCACTAAGAGAATTTTCAGTTTGATGATTTTTAGTTAATATGATGAGGCTTCGTGAAACTAACGTTTATGGAAAAGAAAATTGGCCAACAAAGTTTTTTTTTTTTTTTTTTGGTAAAGGTAAGAAGATTGGGCAACAAAGTTATTGTTAAAAAACCTAAAATGTGTGTTCATGAGTAATTCATGAAAAAAAACTATACCTTCTGCAAAGCACGGTCTTGCCATTGATTGCTTAATTTTTCGATTCTATCCAGCCTAGTGTTTGATTGGTGGTGTGGTTATTTAGTTTAGCATTGTCTAGGCCCAGTAATTTTCTAATAATATGATATTGTTTATCTTTCTTCTTTGCTTTTTCTGTTTTCCTTTCCATTTTTATAAATGAGAAAGTTCCACATTCGTAGCAAGTCTACAGGACAAGGTCAATTTTTGTCACAAATGATTGGAAAAACTTCAATGTCGAGAAGAGATATATAGAATAGCTTAGAGTCTCTTATTAAAATGTTATTTTCGTTTTATATGGAGCGAATTGTTTAGTTTAGTGTATCTTTTACGTAATATATTCCACTTTATCGTCCATTTCTTACTTAATAATATTCATTACAAAGACGAGTTTGGTGATTGCGATTTCTACAGTAAAAATAGAGCATTAAAATAATCAAATACTCAATGCCAAAATTTACATGCAACTAATAAAAAAAGTTGGATTTTTGCAAACCTTAAGACAAGAATCAAAGATTAGATGCACCCGCCACAAGAATTGTTAAAGTAAATAATACTTGCGAAGTACTTTCAATCATTTGATCCTAGGAAGTTGCGACGCATCTCCTTGGGGCATCGATTCGTTGTCATACTCCTATATGCTTGAGCCTCATGAACAAGAGGAGACAGATCGTGGCGAGAAAAACGATCTCAAGAAGTGTCCCTAAGAACATTGCTGCCGCCACAGCGGATGTCGAAATTTGGATTGATAAAGAAATAAAGTAAGCAGTGCAGAGAAGGGGAATAGAGATGAAAACGACGGAAGTGGCCCCTAGTTCAAGAGCGGTAGCCGAGATTGTGGCAATCGAGTTGAAAAAAGCCATCATATTGCAGATCATATACGAATCTAGTCTCCAACCGCTCATGATAATGTCTCCGGCTTGATGTGGTATTCCAAGAGCAATGCTACTGGAATTGGCGGTAACGACAGTGGAATTGGCTGTGGGATTTGAAGAGGAATCCTGCCAGTATCCTCCTGGAGGAGTGAGAACAGCTTGGTAAGTGACAGTCGCAATTAAGGCAGACACTACAAGGATCACATTGCGAGCGGATTCATCTTGGACTCTGAAAAACTTTGCATACATCTCAGAGTTAAATAGTTCCCGGTTAAAAAACTGTGATAGAGAGAGGGAAGGAGTTAAAAGTCTTGCTCGGTTTCCTTGACGGAAAAACCTCTCCGCAACATCTGGACCGCCACTAGGATTGACTAGGAAGATTTCCAAAGGCGTCTCATCCTGCGAGTTCTTCACATTTACATCCGTATACTCAATCAACAGGTCGATAATCTGGAAGAAATGCAAAAGTTACAAAATAAAGTATGTATGCCTTCAATTTCATTCACTGCTTTATCACAAGCTTTACTGTTATGCACAAAAGGAGCTCATGCCATATAACTTTGAATGATGGTAGTGATGCAACGACCGATGTACAAGGAGGAAAAGTTTAATAAATTTTATTTATCAAATACAATCATTGTAACCAATGTAACGAAGTCCAAAATCTTTTCAAATTGTGATTTAGTCCTTTCACCCCGAAATTGTTTACATAATAGCTAGAAATTGCCCAAGTAAGTTGTAACATAGGCAAATCCATAGAGTAATGATCCCAGTAACGATGATTTCTCAAAAAAGTTTAGGACTTAACCACGTCAAATGAAATGTTTAGAATTAAATTATATCTTCTATATGGTTTTTTTTTTTTTTTCGTCATTATGAAGAGAAAGACTATCTTAGATAGGTGCATTTATATCCTTTATGCATAAGATTCAACTGATCAGGGAGTAATTGTCCTATCCACAAAGTGATTATTTTATGGTCGTGTTGATTGTCGTTGTTAGCACCCATTTCACTAGCTTTTATCTTGTACAATATAGTCGGGTGGACTGATTTCCAAAGAAATTTTACTAATCAATAGGAAAAATAAAAGAATAGAAAAGAATGAATTAAGTTATTGTTGTGTTAGGTAGGAGTGACTACGATGGAAAGAGTTGAAAGGAAATTATGCTTCCAAAACCGTCCAACTTAGATTTAGAGCTCACTAGAAACCGAGTTTTATAGGGTTTCGACGTGAAACAATTTTCATCATACCTTTTCTCTCCGCTAAATAAACTCTGAACAACTATATGCTCCAATGAAAACCATTGTTAGCCCAATTAAAATGAACTCAAATTAGAAGCATCACGACCTTAAAATAATTTTCGCACTATCAATTTTTGAAACGAAACTATGGGTTTGTTTTGATAAAACTGAACAAATAGCCTAGCATTGATAATCTTAAGTGCTGAAAATAGAAATAAAAAATCTTTTGCAAACACATTATTGAATATGATTAATTTCTTACCATATATTTTGTGATCAGTATTGATAGGTTTATACCAATTAATGGGGAAGATTTTCAGTACTATCAATTATATTGATTACTAGATTAAGTAAATGTTTTGACTTAATTGGGTCTTGTAATTAGGATTATCTTACAAGTTTAATCTTATTCAATGCTAAATTTTTAATTTTCAATACTTAATTGGATTTTTAAAACTTGTCAATATATATTAAATTAAACGAAAAGAATTCAAACAAATCATACTTATATAATCACTATCTTAATATAAGTACTTGATTCTGACAAATATACATACATATATATAAGTACTTGATTTTTTTTATTATAAAAAAGCACTAATTGTTGACCTAATTTTTACAACCCATCTGAATGGCATAAAAAGTCTATTATATGTTTGGATGGTGAGTGAAATGGAGAGAAATGAAATGATTAGGATAATCACCAAGGAAACAAATGAAGAGAAAAGAATGGATCCACCTGTGTAAAAACTGCATTCAATACAAGGGTAGAGCCTACCCTCCAGTGATCAAGTGCACAAGGGAAATTGTCAAAAAGAGAAGAGGAAGTAGAATATTGGAAGGGAAGGAGTAATATCCATCCCTCCTAATTCATTTTCTTGTCCTCATTCTGAAGGTTTTTCAAAACCATGTACTTTTTACCAATTTATATGTTCCCGGATTAGATTATGTCAAATTCAAGGATCAAATAATAAAAGCAAGAACAGCCATGAAATTGAAGAACCATACCTCGGGATGCCTTTTGGACACAGCAATATGTAAGGCGGTGTTACCATCTTCGTCTTTCCAGTTCAAGATTTTTGTCAGATGGACTTGCTTAAGCCATCTAAACAAAACCTTGAATGTTTCCGGTGTTGTCCCTCTTGACGGCAATGTGAACCGCAGTCTCACATTGGCTCGTCAAGTCTTCGATGGATGATTTGCAAGCAGATAGGAATTTGGCCAGGAGTTCCAGGAGCTCCACATTCTCTTGCTCATTATCTCCTTTTTCCCCAGCTACAAAATGCAAAGGGGTGATTCCGCCTCTTCCTTGGACTCGGATCAACTCGTGATCGAGGCTCATTAGTGCCTTTGCAGTGTGATAATGCTTCTTTTGCAAAGCCAAGTGCATGGGGCTGTGACCCCCTCGATTCAGCTTTCGAGCAAACGATGGCTTCAAGATGGCTATCTCCATGGCCACTTTAGTTTTCCCCTGGTCAGCGGCGTCGTGTAGTGGAGTATTTGGGAAGGGGCTCTCGGATCCATGATCGAAGAGATTTTCGTCCTGCTCAATTAAACTATATAGCTGATTAACATCATCAGCTGCTATTGCTTCTTGAAGGGCCATTGTTTGAGGAGGGAAATGTAGGAGAACAGGGGCTTTTCCCGCTGACGATGGATGGAAGCAGGAGTGGCGAACCTGCAAAATCATATAATGGGGCGAGTCACTGTTTATTATTTATCCCGTAGAAACAATTCAATAGGTTGGGGGATCTTTCTCTTTAGAGAACTTGTATGCAAAGTTTCGCAATGCCGGGAGTCAAGTCGTCAATTATAATTTAAATTAATCGAAAAAATGTAATAAACCCTTAGCCAATAATTTGTGGTCTGAATTTTTATTTTTTGTTTATGTTAATATCGTGGGTGTAATATCCAAACGGCCTCAGCGGTTTCGATAAATCATGACTACACCCACCCGCTTCGCAAAGATGGTATCTACTTAAAACTGTGTGAAGCATAAGAATTTCATCGCTTGAATTCCGCTAACAGCGAACTCGATAATTTGCTTAGAGCTTTTTTTAAAAAATAATTAAGTCATCAAGTGGCCAAAATAAAACTTTAACCCTTCAATTGAATAAACGCCCAAACTTAAGCCCTTTTATACGCTTATCACTATTACCGTCAAGAAGATTGAATCAATAACTGCAAACTGGTAAATCATTAGTGGGTTCTTCATCACTTGTTCCTCTTTAATGTAATTGGTAATTGAGTTTTTCATAATCATAAATCAGACGTTTGCTATTAGGAGTGAATAATCGGGCAGTGAACCAGCCTTATTAGTTCCAAGCTAGTTCACATAGGAGTTTGTTCGATTTCCGGATAGAAAGTTTGGAAACCGGTTTTGATCAATTCGGTTTCCGATTCTATATCCTGAACCGATTAATTTTACCAAAAATTGGCCTTGCAAGACAAAGTTGTAGATCAACCGGTTCACTGCTCATCCCAAGTTAATCTTTTTACTCTGTTATCATCTCTCTCTCTCTCGTTTCTCCCTCTTTGTTACTCAATCTTCCTCTTCAGCGTCTCGATCTTGACTTCATTCGCGATTTGCCACACTCCTCTCCACTCTGTGTTGCTCTCTACGTTGGTTTCTGTTTTTCAATTTCTTCGTGGAATGGTATCTGAGCTAAATTTCCTTTGCCATCTACAGGATAACCCCGTGACTCCTTGTGAGGAGCACTAGTCTGGCGGGGTAAGGTGGTCATTAAAGCTGAAGAACTCTTGCCACTGGAACACTGACTTTTCGTGAGAATGACTTATCGAGGAGGGAAAATAGGGCTTTTCTTACCTCTCGGTGCTCTCTCTTTAAAAAACACGGTACGATGCTTTGCCTTGCTTACTAAGCTTGCCTTCACCTTCACGAGTGATGTGCTACGCTCACTTCACTTAAAGTTTTCCCTTTTTCTCGTAATGCCATAACAAAGCAAATAGTCTCCTTTTCACAATAAAAAGACACCGAATTCCGATTTAATTACCCTACTCGTAACCCACAACGTTAAGAAACCGAAAAACAGAAAAGCAAAAGACAAAAAGAGAGCACCGGTAAAAAAGCCCTATTTTCACTCCTCAAAAGTCGTTCAGACGAAAACCCAGTGTTTAAGTGGCAAGAGTTCTTTAGCTTTAATGATTCGGGAACTCTGGAGAACTGCATAATTTTTAGAAAGAATAAAATTTAACCATAACACAAAATTAAATAACATAGCTACTAGCTAATTTTGGGGATGGATTATATATTTAAATATAAATATCTCGTCCAATGACTATTAAAACTTGACCTTTAGTTATAAAAGACCCATGAGAGGAAAATGATAGTTAAATGATGGATTTTAATGCTCAGTTGGAGAGACAAAGAGCGTAAGAATGAAAGTTAACTGCATAAAAGCATCACCCGGGAAACTCTTTCATTGGGTTTGGATCAGCCCAACATGTTTGGGAGTCGATTTGAAATATCCCGATGATTGTTTATCAAGAATATCTAATAGGAAGGAGTCCTATTATGGTATGACACAGAAAAGGAAGAAATCTATATAAGGAGGAGTCTTATTTAGAAAAAAAATACCAGGATGGAATCAATTATGGTGTTTGCCAAATTAGATAAATTCTAATCAATCGGAGAGATTTCTAATTGGCAGGTGATTGTCAATCAATTAAGGAGGATTCCTAACTTGGGTGTATGTTTACCACTATAAATAAAAGGGCTTGGGCAGAGGTTTCCGTATGCACCAAAAAATACTCTAGAGATAACACAAGATTCTTCGACAATGTGTGTAAACACGAGAGATCTTGAAAGTTCATCAAGTGATGATGTGTTTTGTGATAGTTACGAGAGAGAAATATTGTTAGAGTGTTAATTTTGACCCTTTCATTATAGTAGAGCAGCTCCTGGATTAGCATCCCATGGTTTTTCCCACAATGGGTTTCCGTGTAAAAATTCTAGTGTATCGTTCTTCTTGTCTCTTGTTTGCTGTGTTATTTATGTTTTTCTACAAAGAGAATATATGGCTACATACCGCTATGGGTAGTATCGAGGACTCCTACGGGGGAATCGGCTTCTTAGGAGAAAGTGGGACCTTAGGCAACTATCTTTTGCTAGCAATGCAACCAGCCTACCTTTCCGGTTATATGTCGCATCTAGTGGGGACTTTCCTGTTCGCCTCTCTCTATTTCTCTTTTCTTTTTATGCCCTTTGACGGGCTTTGACCTTTTGTATAGTTCCTCTTTGGACCCTTTTGACCTTGTTTGGACACTTGGTCCTAATTGGGTCGTGAGTTGGTTTGAAGCTTAGTTTGTCTTGGTGTTTTGAAAAGTTATACAATTACTTACCTTACCAAAAAAAAAAAAATATATGGCTACATATTGCGTGATTTTGACAGTTAGAATTCCATTCTTTGTTGATACCTAAATTTTGACTATCCATTTATGGTTTAGTTGCATAGAAAATTAGGGATTAATTTTTAACCCTTAAACAAAAATATTTTTATTAAATTAAGTGGCATATAGATATTAGGCACATTTGCATTAATAGGATTAGAACATATTTTTATTTTTGTATTAATAAAAAATATAAAAATATATAAAATTAAAAAATTCAACAAAAAAAGAAAAGGAAAACAAGAATCAGGCCGGTTTGACCCGGCCCGCCCCACCTGAGCCCTCTCCCTTCCTTTCTTTCCCTGGCCCATTTCTCTTATTTTGTTTAATCTTGGCCCAGCCCATGGCCTTCTGAGCCCATACCTCATTTTCCCTCTCTGTCCTTTCTTCTTCCACGCCTTTGCAAGAGGAAGGACAGGAGGAGCAGAAGTGGAAGGCACGCTCGTACAAGCGAGAAGGACCCGAGGTACCGAGGAGAGGAACGAGGCAGCAGGCGCGCGAACGGTCGGCGACCGGCCGACCACGACAGTTTCGCGGTTCATCGGTACGCCTCGTCACTTTTTAGCCGAACGCCCAAGGGTTGCTCGATGAAATGTCGCTGAGAAGCGACCGTAGAATAGCTTCCATTTCTGTTTCGAATTGAAGGCACGTCTTGTTGTGTTTCGTTCGGTCGTTAGGTTTAGTTTTCATGAGCAATGAAGTCACCACATCTTTGTTCTTTTCGAGATTTATTGTGTTTTTTCCCTGAACGCGATGAGTGGCCGGCACGATGGTAGTCGTCGGAAGTGAAGTTCGTTTTCTAGCGGTAGTGTCCGGTGATGTTTGTCGACGGCTGACGTTCGGTATTTAAAAATATTTGGTGATGAAATATGTTATTCTTGGCTTAAAATGAGATAATGGAAGTGTGATTGTTGAATTTGTCTGATTTTGGAATTGATGAAAGGGAGGCATTATGGCCAGGAGCTGCCAGCGCTGGTGATGGTCAGGTAGAGAGAATAGTAAGGGTTTGGGCTTAACTCAATTCTGGCGTAGAAAGGCTTGAGCTGGTTTTCTGTTTTGCAGTATGGGCTGGGTATATTTGGGCTTGTTCTCTGATGGGCTTGGTTCAATTAAGAAGGCTTGATTAAGAGCCCAATTTTTGTGTGACCAACGGCCGCCCATGTTCGGGCCAGGCTCAGGAGGGGCCAACCTGAGGCCCTTTCTTTCGGAGCAAAATATCATTATTATTATTTTAAAAAATTTAAATTAAAAATTCCAAAAGAAAATTATTTTTTTAAAAAAATTGGGAAGTAGCTTGGAAATTAGATTTTTGGTTAATTTTTCTAAAATGTGTTCGTCTTTTTTGATGAAAATTGAATTCAAAAAATTGAATAAGCCATTAGGGCTTTTGATTTGCCTTTTCTTTTCTAGAGATGCTGCTAGGTCACTTTGGTTGTTTTGGTTCTATTATAATTATTTGATTGCGCACTTTTTTAATATATTAGTTGTTATTTTCATTTTTAGAATGGTTAGGATGAACTTTAGGTCCTTTGATAGGTTTGTCATGATGCGTTAGTTAGCAATTGGTGAAGTTTTAGATCTTCGAAAAGAGTACTAGTTAGACGACTAGTGTAATCAAGTCCCCAATCCTTGGAATCTCTGGTTGCGCAAGTATCGAGATGACTTTCTTGTGCCTCGATTAGGATTTCTAGCCAACCCTTGATTATGGCTAGTGGTGACTCCTAATGAATTCATAGGTTAGAAAAACCACGTCGCATGAGGTATGAGGTTTTGGGAATGCCTCGTCCCTGAATAAATGAGTCTTTTGGTTAAACCAATCAATGTTCAAGTCCACCGACCCATACATTATACATACATTCTCCCCTAATTGGGACGGGTAGTGCAATAGCTGTGATCGGTTGTGATTGGACTTAAATTACAACTAAGTGGTATTAGAGTCGAGGTTGTAAAAAATGTCAAGACAAGGTCAACATGATCGATTTATGCAATATGAAGGTGCAAGATGGAGGATCATCTTTACATCAAAGGCTTGCAAAGGCCAATCAAGACAAGAATGCCTAAGGGCATGGTAAAAACTCTAGCACGAGCTCAAAAGTTGAGAGAAAGCAGAAGACTCCTCAAAAGCCTCGAAACTAGCAAAGAGAAGAAGAAGAAAAAAGAAGGAGGATGAGTGGACTATCCTCAACAAAAGATGTGTTGGCACCATTAGAAAATGGCTCGATCAAAACATCCTTGAAAACTTCACCCAAGAAGACAACATTTTTTGATTTGTGGAAAAAACTGGAGCGAAATATGGGAAGAATACATCTCAAAATACATCAAGCCCGATAAAAGTGTCACATATGGAGTACAAAGATGGAACAAGCTTCTCCGAACATATAGGCACTATGGGAGGTATGGTAAAGCAAATCAATACAATAGAGAGGATAATCACTCCGAAATTGCATGCATACTTCCTGATAGGTTCTCTCGCCAAAAAGCTGGGACACATTAATTGTGTCGATTCACAATTCCATGCCCGATGGAGCATTGATCATGGAGTTAGTGAAGGATAGATTGTCGAGTGAAGAGCAAAGGCACAAGGAAGATGGATACTATAATCGTGGTGATAGAACTCTTGTTATCAATTATCAAGAGAAGAAAGTATATCATGGGAGGAGCAAAAGCCGTGAACCTAAAGGTCATTCAATCTCAAGACCGAAGGCTGAGAAGAGCCAGTTTTCATTATGGAAAACTAGGCATCTCATTAGAGATTGTCAATTGAAGGTAGCCAAGAAGCAAGTTGAAGCACTAGATGCAAATGTCACTACAATTTATGAAGACATGATGGTTATCCGCACTGATGAGAGCATCAACTTAATATGACAAGACACTACTTCTCAAGTTGATTCCGGAGACTCCCACGTAGTCCCCAAAAGAGAGTTTTTCTATTCATATATAACTGAAGACTTCGGTCTCGTGAGAATGGGTAGCTCGTCCAAGATTGTTGACATATGAAGTGTTGAGATCGAGAACAACAATGGATGCAAGCTGATTTTGAAAGAGATAAGGCATGTCCGTGATATTCGCCTTTAATCTGATCTTCGTAGGAAAGCTAGATGATGATGGTTATATGAGTCACCGCAAAGTGAAGTGGAAGTTAACCAAGGGAAATTTGGTGATAGCAAGAGGAGTAAAAGACATATCGCTCTATACCATACAAGCGAAGCTATGTGGCAGAGATGTTAGGGAGGTATCTACCATGCTTTGGAACATAAGGCTTATACATATGGGTGAGAATGGAATGAAGGTTCTCACATCGAAGAAGTTACTCTCAGAAATAAAAGGTACCTCTATAAACCCTTGTAAAGATTGCATTGTATGAAAAAATAATTGAGTTGCCTTTAAATCTATTCCACCATTGAAAAAGGCTAATTGACTTGGTTTGTCACATACTGATGTTTATGTTATGACTTGAAAATTACGGTGGTGCTTCCTTTCATGTTACATTCATAGATGATTTTTCAAGGAAGGTGTGGGTTACTGCATTAAAGATGAGCTTCAAGGATTTGTATGTGAAACTATAATGGGAAATTGACAGAAAATTGAAATGTGTGAGGGCTGACATTTGGTGGGGAATACCAAGGGCCATTTGAGGATTACTACAGAGTTTCATGGCATAAGGCTTGACAAAACAGTACCTAAGACACTACAACTCACTAGTGTTGCCGACAAGATGAATTGAACAATATGTGAGAAGATAAGGTTTATGATCTCCCATGCAAAGTTGCCAAACTCTTTTTGGGGAGGCAATGAGGACGGCGGTGGATTTGATAAATCTGTCACTTTTGATTCTACTCAGAGGTAAGACACCACAAAGTGTATGGAATGGAAAGAATTCATCTTACAATCATTTGAGAGTGTTTTGTTACAGGGCATTCGCACACATACTTGAGAGATGAATGAGCCAAACTAGATGGAAAAGTCAAGGAGTGCATATTCTTGGGATATGCTCACGAGGATTTTGGCTATAAAGTGTGGGATCCCGAAAGTAAGGATTTGCACGTATGAGCAAATCCTTAGCTTGTAGATTGAAGGGAGATGTTTTCAATTTTTTTTCTTGTGGGATCAAGTGCAAGTTGGGCATAAACGAGCATGTAAAGCACCTATTTGAACATGGCATAAAATGTGAAACCTATTGAGGCAGCGATTTTCTCAGATTGATGATCGAGCTGATGTGTCGACAAGCCAGTTTCATGTTGTCCTCGACAACATTAATCAAGGAAAAAAAAAAATCTTCGACACTTATATAATTCTTGTTGATAAGGTTGTTGTTTGGCCTGAGGAGAAAGAAGTCAAAGTTTCTGAATTCCCTTTTCAAAAATTGGAGGCCTTTGAGCTTGAAGAAGAATCTCTGAGCATGTTTTCCATGACGATGGAGAAATGATTTTGGAGAGAAGCCCTCTCATGTTAATGTGAATTTAGATATAGATGACATTTGGGTGGAGAAATTTAAAGCGAAAGAAAATGGAAAGAATAACAGTATATCCAAAATTGATTTCATTATACTGGGAAATCTAAAAATCAATTGATAGATCGATCTTGAAGTTTAGTTGGGATCTTTTCTTAAAGCAAGAACTTGATTGATTTTGCAGATATAATTCCAAAGTCCAAGAGGATTGTAGCACATATTCTTTGTTTGATAATCCGACATTTCTAAAAACTCGAGGTTGAGCTTTTCTTTTCCAATGATGTGAGAATGGTGTGCGGCACTGTTGACACCTATTTTTAATTTGCTCAAAATCAATTGCACAAAATTTAGGAATTAACTTATTAGTTCCTAAAACAAAAAAATATTTCTATTTAAATGCATTGCATGTAGAAATTAGGCATATTTGTGTTAATATGGTCTATTAAAATGTTAACTTAAAAAAACAAAAAAAAAGTTCAAAAAATTTCGAAAAAATAATAAATAAATAAATAATGAATAAAATAATAATAAATAATAACAAATAATAATAAAAAAAAAAAAAAAAAAATACCGGGCCGAGTCGGGGTAAGGGCCGACTCACTACCCTATTTCTTTTCCCCTCGCGCGGGCCTTCTCCCCCGGCCCACTCCCCTTTTCTTTTTCTTTTTCCTTCCCCCCCGCAGGCCCAGGTCTCCTCCTCTTCTTTCCCTGGACCCGACCCCTCCCTCTCTTTTCTTTTCTTCCTCTTTCCCCCCTGGCCCAAATCCGTTTCTCCTTTCTTTCTCTCCCTCACCCTGTTTGGGCCCACTCGGCTTGACTTCTTGTTCCTTCTTCCCCTCCTTGATGTCATTGCCGCCTCCCCTGTTCTCCCACACATGACGAAGCCGAGCATGGCCTTGCAGTAACCCTCTCCTCGTCGTCGCATTATCCGGCGGGACCCGAGGGCGAATGAGCATGCCAATGGGATGGCAATTAATGCAGGTCCGTCTTTTCCTCCCGTTCAGGCCTCCGCTATCCTCTCTCTCTCTCTCCGGTCCTGTTTAGGCCCCTGCATTGCGAAGCGCCTTTTACTGCCGGCTATGGTCGAGGTGCCCGGGGCATAGGCAGTCGCAGGGCTTATAGGTAAATCCCGGCAGGAAACTGATGTCGCGCCGTGGCCAGAAGCCTATAAAGAGCGAGAGAGGTAGGCTGATGCGGCAAAAATTTCTGAGAGAAGAGAAAAGCGAGAAGCGGTAGGGGCGAAATAGAGAGAGGTAGTACTGCGAGGTTCATTAGCCTGTATACTGCTTGGCCCAGGAAACCACGCGCGAGAGCGTTGGCGGTGACTTTCCACCGGCCGAGTCTCCTGCGTTACGCTGTTTCTCTTTCGATTTGGCGGGACGCGCCGTCCGTTTGTGAGTCGGCCGATCTTGGCCAGATCCTTTCGCCCGTCGTATGCGTCGTGAGGTAAAGTCCGGGCCCGGGCTAGGCCATGGGAGGAGGTCAAATCTTGATTTTTCACCGCGCCCCCCATCATTCGACATTTTGCCTTAGTGAAATTTTGAGATTATTTTGCTTTCCGGCCGGGAAGCGGTGGTACGGACGTGAGCAGTGATCCGGTGGCCAGTGGTGATCTGGGGGGTCGATTTGGGCGGCGCTGGTGCAGGTCGGCCGTGAGTGGCCAATTTTTGGCCCGCCCGGCGTTTACCTCCAGCGGGTATGTATATCCGGGTCGGATCCGGCCCGAATCATCGATCGGCCAGGTCAACGCCCGGGTTGGATCCGTTGACTGGGTCGATTCGAAACGACCAATCATCAGGATCAGGCCGGGTCGATCCCGGGGTCGGATCCGTTGACCCGGTCGGTTCCGACCGACCGGATCCGATCCGACGGGTTTTTTTTTTTTATTTTATTTTATTTCATTTTATTTTTAAAGAAAAATATTAAATATTAAAAAAAATAAATAAATAAGGGTTTTTCTTTTCTTTTTTCTTTTTCTTTTTTTTTAATTAATTTAAAAAAAATTTAAAAATTTTTTTAAAAAAAAAGGATTTCCTTCTTCTTTTCTTTTTCCATATTTAGTTTTTAAAAAAAATTAAAAAATTAAAAAAAAAAAAAATAAAAAATAAAAAAACTTAAAAATTTAAAAAAATTAAAAATTTTCTTTTAAAAAATACATTTCCTCTTTCTTTTCTTATTTCATTTTTTTAATCTCTTTTTTTTTTGAAAAAAAAAATCCGAATTTTTTTTTTGTATGACTTATCCGAGTGTTCTAATCTTTTATAATTATACATGTTGTTGTTTTATTTAAATTAAACAAGTTCGAAATCGCACGGTAATATGTTGCATGTTTTATTATTACCGTTGTGTTGTTAGTATGCATGTTTTTAGTACAATAGCTTGGTGTGTTGTATTTTGAATGTCATCGACTTATTTAGGATTAAAATCCTAGGGTCGCATACCGCATGATTGCCGATCGTTTTCGATTATGTACTCGCTTGATCACCTCACATGTTAGGAGAAAGGTCCTAAAATCAGTCCAAAACTGTCTCGACAAATGTTTTCAAAAATGAACAGGTAAAATGGTACCGAAAGGGCATTAGTTATTCAACTAGTGTAACCAAGTCCCCGGATTCGATTAATCTTTTGGTTCGTAGGAATAGGGTGATTCTCCCGTCACCCTATTTGGGTTTCTAATCGACCTACCCCAAACCGATTAATGGCGACTCACGCATGTAAATCACCTACATGTTAAAAACTTAAACCCTAAGTCACGGATATGGTATGGGCTTGGGAGAGCCCGAGTTAAGTCCCAAACCTAGACTTAGCATATACCAAAGTAGCCTCTTGTTTTTTTTTTTTTTTTTTTTGCATGTTATTCAAAAGGCTCGAGAAGTCGGTCATGACAGATTTGGCGACTCCACTGGAGACTTGTTTTTTTATAAAAGTGGACTTAAGCAAAAAATTTTACCTTGTTCAAAATAATTTTTGTTTGGCAGCAAGGATTCCAGGTTTGAGCCTGACATTAAGGTGTTATCTGTTTTTGCAGGTTTCAATTGATTGTTTATAATTTTTTTGTGCATGTGTTAATGATTTAGCACTACACCATTGCACACACAACTATGTCTGCCGGACACGGGGCATGAATAGGACATTTTAGGATGGTGTTAAGAAAGATACGACCTCGAACGCGAGTCCGCGATGTAGAGGTTGCCTTTCTTTTCCCGAAATTTATTTCTAAAAATTGTAAAGAAATATCTTTAGCCGCTATTCGCGTGACTATAAGATATTCCTTTCGACGGCCGAGGTTAAAAGGACTTGACATCAACGCGAGACTACGACGGTCAGGCACCCTTTTAATTTCACTTTGCTAAGCCAGTCTAGATAGAAATCGAGCCTCACTCCTCATGTGTATGTCGTTGTGATTGCCATGGTTCAAGGAAAGGTATATATTCTATCCCTTCTTATTTTATTATTATTATGCAACCTACTAATTCCATTAATTTGTTATTCTTAGGCCACTCCGTTGGTTGCATTCTATACACGATGGGAAGAGCTGATGTCCAATTCGTCCCCACTCCTAAAAAAGAGCTTTTGGCATGGTGGGACCAACTTGATCAAAATGGCCAGCAGTATGTCAAATCAAGAATTGGTCGCCTACTCCCCTTGCTCAAAATCAACATCCATTCCGGCATGATGCAGGCATTAGGACATTTCTGGTGCCCACAGACATCCACTTTCATATTTGGTAAATTTGAGATGGCCCCGACCTTGGAAGAGTATAGTGTTGTCATTGGAAAGCCTTTGGGATCCGACCTCATCAAACCACTTTTGGGTGTGCCCCCTCCGTCTCCGAACTATCCCGGTTTTTTGCGAACCGATAGCGAAGACCGTGAAAAGAGTTGTCAAAGCTCATTGCAATGCCTGCCCTGATTTTTTCTAAATGAACGTTTTGAAGTCAACCCATGATCCAAAAAGCTAAGATTTTTATTCTTGCTTTTTGTCGGGTGTGTCCTTTTCCCCATCGCAGAAATTCAATAAATCCTTCAATCGCGTATGTAGCCAAACAAATCATCTTGGTCTTGGTTACGTTAAATCGGTTTTGGTAGAAACATTTTTATCTTTAAACCGCTTTTAAACAAAATGATGATAAAATCATGCGGGCTGCCCCAGAAATTTTGCAAATTTGGTTTCTATCTCATTTGAGGGGATTTGGGCATCTTATGCGACTTTTTGAAATAGATGACTTTCGCATCCGATTCAAAGGTTTGAAGTTTTAAAAAATAATTCCCCCATAAAGATTATTCTACCTGGATAAACTTTTGAAAGACCCCGATCCCGAGGCCTTCTTATGGCACGCTAAGTGGTTCCATGAAGGTCGGGCCCGTTCGCCCACCAATTTCATAACCCTGTTTTATTTGCTTTCGGTCTATTTGGCATTACTTCATACTATCCCTACCAGGTAGCTCACCGAAGTCTGAGGGCCCTCCAGAGACCCCACCACCTCTCCAGAGCCAGACATGTTTCGAGTTGAATCACCCGCTCGAACTACAGCTATGTCGAGGAAATTCGTGTCATTCGAGAGAAAATGGACCGAGTGTCAACTTTGAGAACATTCTTGTACCTAGGCTATTGAAAGGACAGGGAAAAAGCTCACCATGCCTCTTTTATCCTACATCGTACATCACCAAATCCCGCCGGTCTCCGGCCAAAAAGTCCGGATGTGACCAACAAGCCCGGTCGTCAAACACAAATCGACCAACTCGAAAGGACAATGGGGACGAAGGATACGCTTATTGCGGAGCTTGTCCGTGAAAACAATGACTCAGAGACCAGTAGCTTCCACATCATTTATAGAATGAGCATCCGGAAGGAGTGCCTTTTTGTAAAAACCCTTGTATTTTATTTTATTTTATTTTTCCTAGTAATTATGTTAGGGATTTTTGGTTTTGTCGTAAAAACGTTTATAAGTTGTACTAATGTTAATATAGCTCGGACCGTTGTTTACTCTATAAATATTTTTTTTTGCACTCCAACGATACCACATGGCCTTTGGCCCGGTGGTATCTGGGAATGGGAAAACGGTCCAAGGCGACCGGGGTTGAATCCGGGGACGCCGCTTGTAATATATATAAATAAAAATCTTTTTCTCTCATTCTTTTTCTCATTTATTTATTTGTAAATAAATAAATTATGCAATGATAATATCCCTAGGTTATAGAATGATTTTTAATTGAACATTATACTCATTTATTTCAATGTTTTCCACGGGTAGTTATAAAAATGGTCGAAGAAAATTTTCGTCTCAACACCATGGAGGAAGAAATGGCGGTTCTCAATGCAATTCAAAATCTCACAAAACAAGTGGAATCCATTGAGGGCAAGCTCACGCCCCGCCTATTTTGTTGAGGTGGTGTTGCCACCACCATCTCTTGAAAAAGATAAAGCCTCTGCTAGTGAGCGGTAAAATGCCTCCGCTAGATGACGATCCATTTCCCTTGCTATCGGGGAAGCCTGAATATGAAGTTGCACCGATGTGAGAACATGACAAACACCTTGTAAAAAGTCGAAGAGATCTTTGAAACAACTCAAGGTCCATAAAAATGCTGTCTACTCGACTGTCTATATATAAATGGGTCAAAGTACCAGAGAAGTTTAAGATGCGGAATTCGAGAAGTATAATGGTACCACATGCCCCAGACATCATTTGTACATGTATCATGTGCGGATGGCGCTTGAGACGTTGATAATGAACCCCTCATGATTCGGACCTTTCAAAGCGAGTTTGAAGGACCAGCCACGACATGGTATATGTCAAAGGATATTGATGCTTTCAAATCACGGGATGATGTTGATGCATTCCTCAAGCGGTACCAATTTAACCTCGGCGTCACCTTTACTCGAGATGATCCGAACGACCGAAAAGAAAAAAAGAATGAATCCTTCAAAGAATGCGCTACGGATGGAGAAACTTGGCCACCCGGGTTACTCCATAACTCACCGATCATGAACAAGTAAAGTTGTTCATAAAGTCTCTTCCATACGAGTATAGACACCGCCTGGTTGGTGCCACTGCTGAATCTCTTAATCGTTTGGTCCTTGTGGGAGAGCGAATTGAAATGGGATTGCGTGATGGGTGGTTTACGGACCCCTCGTCTATGAGCAAAAGGCCGAGTACGCGAAAAGAAAAAGAGACCCTCACGAAAGGGAACGTTTCGTATACCCAAACTATTTCATCCTCCCGAGCAGTTCAAGTGAATCTTGGCGGCAACCGACCTCGAGTCGTCAACCTCCAAGGCAGTATAAGAAAAGGCAATTCACTCCGTTGCCTGGATCCCCTTCTCAAGTCCTAGCCATACTCCGAAAGAAAAACCTGCTTTCTACTGAACCAAAACGGCCCAACTCAGAAAGTTTTGCGAATTATGATCCGTCCAAAAAATGTGACTATCATATGGGCGAGATAGGACACTCGACGGATGATTGTTATACCCTCAAACACCGAATCCAAAACTTGCTCGATACCAAAGCTTTTTCCTTCCAGACATCTAAACCAAATGTCCAAAGCAACCCACTGCCCGAACATGAAAACAGAATCAATGTCATATCCACCTTTGATGCTGTCCGAATCAGGAGTGAGAGGGTATATACCGTTGATGTTTACAACGCTTTAGTGAGAGCAGGGTATTATCCTACTGGTGAAGTGCTACCCTTGTCCCTTATGGAAGAAAGGGTTGCCAAAGATGGCGAAAAGGTTTGATCGTGTATGTCTTGACCGTACTGCATAGTGGCCACCATCTCCGAGGTCATCATCGATGGGATAAAGAACTCTCAAAGACCGAATTTGAAGCAAGTGAATCCACCCCCGCTTGTGAGCGAACCTTTGTCCGATAGCCCGGATGTGGAGGAGGAGCTAACGATTGAGTTACCTCCACCAGCGGACAAATAGTGATCGAAATACCTCGCCCTACGGTATGAAAATGATTGTGATCTGTGGTCCTATGAATTGGATGTGGACCTAATCACTAGGTCGGAGACGAGCGTATGCTCAAGCAGGATGCTCGACCTCAAGCACATCTCGATGAGGAAGCCAAAGAATTCTGGCCATTATCAAGGCCGGTGAATATAACGTCGTGGATCAACTAAATAAATTGCACCTTGATTTCACATTAGAAGCTGCTCCAAATGTCCGTGAAACATCAAAAGCACGATGAAAGTACTCGATTGAAGTAAATGTGCGAAACAATTGAGCATGACAAAGGCTGGAAGCATTTGTGGGGTCTATCCTTTTTGAAGGATCGGGATAACGTTCTCGGAAGGCAATTTCCAGCGGAAGGAAGGGGACATACCAAGGGTCTCTACATTTACATCAAATGTAGAAATGCCCACGTAGCTCGGGTTCGATAGATAATGGGTCATGAATATCTTTCTTTGGCAACCTTACATCGTCTTAATGTGGACACATCTAAGCTCCGTACCTCCAAAACATCCGTCCGAAGCTTTCGACGGAATGAAAAAAAAAAGACACCGTGGGTGAAATCGACTGGATGTTCAAATTGGCCCAATAGTATTCAGCATCTGTTTCAAGTAATGGACATCCCCACGCCTTTAGTTTTCTGTTGGGCCGTCCCCGGATTCACTCTGCTTTGGAGCTATACCTTGAGCCTTCACCAAAGTGTAAAGTTTGTAGCCCAAGGAAAGCTAATCACTGTCCTTGGAGAGGAAGACCATCGAGTCTACCAGGAAACCGCCATCCCGTACGTTGAACCAAGCGGCAAAGTGGAATCTAGCTATCAATCTATTGAGCTCGTTTCAACTGTTCATGGTAATCGAGGAACTGCTCCTCTTGTCCCCGATATGTCAAAAGCTTCGGTCATGGTAGGAAAAGTCATGGTTGGAAATGGTTTCACCCAGGTCAGGGACTCGGCAGAGAAGGCGGGGTATTCGAGAACCTATCCAAGCTACCAAGAATCACCGTACCGCGGGTCTGGGGTATCGTGGAGGAAATCCACAAACCAGCAAGGGGCATATGACAGGTCAAGTCGGTTTGTTACTTCCCCATATCCAGGAAACTTTTCCGTCACCTGCTAAGTTGTTACAGGATGAAAAATTTATCTTAATCCCTCAGAACGACCTAATGAGGGATCCAAGCGTCCGGCTGAATGTTCAAGCCAACAGAGTTCCTCGATGCTTCCCTTAAATGTTGCTATTAATCAACATCGGAACCCAGACAAGCTACCAATTGAAGGAGATTGTGGACGAGAAGAAGCTATTTGGATAACGTAGTCACTCTATTTGACAACATCTTTATAGGGGTCATATATGAGGACTCGACTTGAAAAGCAGTACAAACCCGCTTTGATTTGCTCGCACGTTTGCGGTTCAGTTAGGCGAGCTAGTAGAATTGCTTGCATCACTAATGAGATACCGTTCGCCAAATCTCGGACATATCTTTGCGGTTCCCAATCAAGAGCGGTGACCCGGATAAACCGTCCCAAAAAAGTCCGTCCTCGGAAACCTTTCCCGATAGAACTTTGTTGATACCTAAATTTTGCCCAAATCATTCGGGGTTTTATTGCATAAAAATTAGGGTTTAATTTTTAACCCCTAAACCAAAAATATTTTCATTAAAATTGCATGGCATATAGCTATTAGGTGCATTTGCATTAATAAGACCTATTAGAACATATTTTCCATGTTTATTTTCAAAAATTAAATTAAAAAAAAAAAAAAAAAAAAATAAAAAGGAAAAAAAAAAAAAAAGTTAAGTTAGTCATTGATTATAAAAGAAAAAAAGGGGAAGCCAGCGTTGAATGAGTCAGCGCTGGCCACCCTCCAAAAAAAAGAAGAAAAGCGTGACACAGGGGAATGCAAGAAGAAAGAGGCAAAAGCGCAAAGCAGAAGAGAAGAGGAGAAGGAGAGAGTTCCGAGGAAAAAGAAAGGGGAGTTCTGAGGAGGGAGAGGGGAAAAAAAGACACAGAAAAGAGAGATAGCGGGAGGATAAAGCTTGATGAGCGAGAGAATAGAAGGGGAGAGGACCGAGAAAAAAAAAAAAGAACAGAGAGCATCGGAAAGAAGTTTTGAGAAGGAGATGGAGACGAAAGCCTTTTTTCTCTCTCGGGTCTCCATCCAGAACACACGAGAGCCCGGAGAGGAGTCGAAAGTTTGCCAATGATCCGCCTCGAAGAGTTGCCGGAGGCTAAGGTCCTGGTCGGTGAGAGAGATCGCGAACCAGGTAGGCCCCGGACAAGGTCTTATTCGCTGATTTCGCCTCCCTTCTCTCCCCGCTTGGGTGCCAGCACACCAAGTCCATTCGGTGATCGCCACCTGCCCCACGACGGAGGCTAAAATTTGTTTGACACTTAGTAAACTCTTTTCTAAAAGTTGTATGTCAAAAATCGATCATAAACTTTGTCAAAATCAGATCTGCGAATCCACTTTTCGCTACACCACACTGTTTGATCAAAGGTCCGAACTAGACCACTTGAGCTTTGTAACGTCGAACTGGTTGTACATCTCTTTGGCGTTTCGAGTGCAAGCCGAGTTGAACCCGTGTCGAGAGAGGGTTGATTCGAGCTTTTATATCATCTTTTGAGCCAAAAATGGCCCTCAATCTCGGTTTTGAGCTTCCGCCTATACTCTCCTACAAGGTGCTCGATAAAATGTCTAAGTGAAGCTCGAATCTGCTTTTGTGAAATCAGCAGTCTAGAACTTTGTCTTATGCTCGATTTATTCTAGTCTTGTTGTTGCCTTGAGCTATCTCTTTTTCGTGTGATTTCGTGGCATACTTGTCGATCCCCCGTAAATCGGCCGTGGACGAGCACCTTCGGAGATTCATTCCTCTCGAGCGATGCCCGTGGTTAGAGGCCGCCATGGTCGGATTTCCCATCCTTGTTTTGTGTGTTTTTGTGTGTATAGATTTAGAGTTTTAAAGGTGGTTGAGATGTCGAGATATAAAAAATGGAAGTCGATATCGGTGTTTGGTCGCCGGTGTCCTTTCTCGTGGCGGAGTTAGGCGACGGTTCGGTGGGTGTGGCGATCAGTGAGAGTGAAAACCCGATGTCGATCGTTGGGCGTTTGTGGCGGCGCCATCGGTCGGAGACCGAGAAGTGGTCATGGCGTGGTCTCGGCGGAAGAAGAAGTCTCTGTGGTGAACCGTTGGATGGGAAGTTCACGTGCATGGAAAAAGCACGTGGGGAGGAAAGAATAATAAAAATAGAAAAACAGTAAAGAAACAAAAAAAGGGGGAAAATCAAAAGAAAAAGATGGAAAAGAAATGAAAATGGGGTCCGGGTAGGGTCGGAATTCAGGTCGGTGTTGGGCGGATCGGGTCAAGGGATCGGTCCCAATCCTTATTTTATTAATAAAAACATTAAAAAAATTAAAAAAAAAAAAAAATAATAAAAATATTGAAAATTAAAAAAAAATTCGAAAATGTTTAAAAAAAAAAAAAAATATTAAAAAGCCTAAAAACATTAAAAAATTTAAAAAAATAGAAAAATTCAGAAAATAAAAAAAAATTAGAAAATGCTCGTAAATCTTTTTGGGCTTTATTTAACTAGATATTAGTTTTAATTTCATTCCCGGCTTAGTTTAAAAATTCGTAAAAATTGAGAAAATCCTTTTAAAAAATTCTTAAAAATCAAACAAGCTATTAGGGCTTTACTTTGGGGCTTTTGATTGCCTTTTCCTTTCTAGAGACGATGATAGGTCATTTGGTTGTTTATTTCAGTTGTGCACTTTAAATACATTGATTGTTATTTTCCATTTTTAGCATGGTTAGGACGAGCTTTAGGCTTTTCAATAGGCTGCAAGGAACACGTTAGGTGGTGAAGTGATCAAGTTTAGGTACCGAAAGGGCACTAGTAAATCAATTAGTGTAATCAAGTCCCCAATTTTGGAATCTCTGTTTTTCGTGAAGCGTTTCTCCGACGATACTCTTGGGTCTCAATAGGGGTTTCTAAAAATCGATTAATCATGGCTAGTGGCGACTCCAATTCAATGTATAAATTAGATAATTCTCGTGGCGTGAGGTATGAGGCTCGAGAGTGCCTTGTAATTGACAAATACCTCTTGGCCTAAACCCGATCGATTCGAGTAGGTCGCGATAGATTGGCGACTACTGGGGACTTCTGTGGACTTAGGCCGTTTATCTTGTTCGAATACATCCCTAACGTGAATATTCTTGGCACTGACCCCTTATTTTGCAGGTTTGAGGTTTGGGGAATAAATGTTTATTTTCTTTGGGCGCTTGAAGTGTTGTTTGCTTATAAATTGTTGTGCATCGTTAGATGTTTTAGCACTACACTATGGCACATACAACCATCTTGCCCGGACCGGGCCGTGATGGGGACGCTTTAAGATGGTGTTAAGAAAGATACAACCTCGAACGCGAGACCGCGATGTAGAGGTTGCCTTTCTTTTTCCTCGAAAGTTCTTCCTCGTGTCGTAAGTGTTTATCCTTGTCTGCGAGACTGTGTGACTATAGGGTATCTCTTTCGATCGAGGCGGAGTTAAGAGGACTCGACACCAACGCGAGGCTGCGACGGTCGGATCACCCTCTTAGCTTCACCTTGTTAAACTGTCTAGATAGAAACGAACCTCACAAGTGCATATCGTGTGTTTTTTTTTTTTTAAAAGAAAAAAAAAAAAACAATCGTCACTCCTTTGTAAGTATGATTCCTCTCATTATTAGCTTACTTTGAATTGAAATTTTCATTTTTGAAATTCGCGGAAATCAATCAAGTGTCCTAGGTGATTTGAGCTTATAATAGAAAATTTTAGACAATCATTTTTTACAGTGAACCTTGAGCATAAATCTCAAACACCTGTGATTTGGCCCTACCAAAATAGATGATTTTGTCTAAACTTTCGGTTATGGGCTTAAAATCGCTTTTTTTTGTGCAGAAATTCTTTCAAGTCAGGATTGCATTTTGGGGCATAAAATTGAAATCACATTTTCAATAAAATTCTTTTTGTTCACATTTCGGAATCAAAATTCAAATCACTTTTTGTGTATTAATTTTTTTTAAAAATAAGAATCACCTCATTTTTGCAAAAGTAAAATCACAAATCGGTCCTTCAAAATTGATGCCGCATTTTGCGATGAAACTTTTGGAATAAAAAGGGCGCTCGATTGATAGCCGCGATTTGATCTTTTAAAGATATCTCCACTTACGATGAAATCTTGGTGAAATACTAAATGCCCACAAATAGGAACCATGGGGGTATGTATTGTTGCCTCGCTTTCTTCATAAGAGGCGGCATCAGTGAAAAATCATTTTTCATTCACATACTAACATTGTCTTTCTTTTCGCAGGTTATGCACAATGGTCATTCTTTTGAATTCTCTCGCTTGACCACGTCAAAAAGTAAACTTAAAGCTAGGACAAGAATTATTTATTGTATTCCTTTATGCAAGAGTTTTGTACTATGTCCTTGTTTTTATTCTCATTGGGAATAATATTTTCCGATTTAGGTTTTAGTTGTGAATCCAATTGATGTCGTAAATCACATGACTCACATCTTTGAGTAATGAGGTTCTAATTTAGGTCATTGTCCTTTTAAAGTAATTGTAATATTTCCAATTGAGTCATCGAGTTAGGCTTTTATGCCTTACCTTCAAAATGTTTTGAAATTGAGTTTCAAGAATGACTCGCATAAAATTTTATCTCTTCACCTGGCTAATTTTGCAGGTTGATTTGCAAAAGGACATCGTGTGATGGTAACTTTGTAATCGTTCCAATAAGAACTCTTTGTGCAACAACTGACTCATTCATCCATTTTTGTCAAAACAGATAATTGCAAAGTGGGTAATACCGAAGCGTAAGATGACAAGTGAAGGACTCTAATGGCGCAGCTGACCTTCAAGAAGGAATAATGAAAAATGAGCGGAGTTCTGCAAGTAAACATGACAAGTCATTGCAATGCCAATTTACCCCTACAAAAAGAGAGCACTTAATAGGGAGATAATGTGGCCAAAATGGAGATGAGATTAGAGGGGCACAATGTTTCAAGAAATTCCCAAACAAAGCACGATGGAACGACAATGGAGATGGATTGAGGACCGGATGCCAAACTTCATTTAACTCGATGTGAAGCATTTGACTAGAGGGCAAAGTCTTTTTCCTTCCCCCATCAAGCAAGCATGATGGGGCAACATGTATAGAATAAGGCCTCTCACCAACAAGTCATGATAAGACATCCAATTTAGCACAAAAGGATGTATCGTCCCTAAATTAAGTTCAGTCGAGAGAGGAGATAACATGCTCCATTTCCTTTTATGGGGTGGTAAATAGGGCAAGTCACTCAAAGGGCAATAACTCTCACCCATGATGCACAATAAAACAAAGACACGCATTGTTGGAGGAGGCGACACCTCCTACCAAGGAAACATGTAATAGATGGGGAAAAGCATCCAAGGGACAATGCCATCAAATATCAAACAAGTGTGAAAAAGTCAAGAAGTAAATTCAAATGAAAGGAGTTGTCGAACACCCAAGAAGGCAAATTCAAATGAAGGGTAAATCGATCGTTTCCAATTGTCTATTTTAATACAGTTTTTGACATGATTCTTTTTCCTTTGATAGGAAGCATTAAAGACCTGAAGGACAAATGCAAGCGAGGGGTAATGTTGTATCGTTCCCAATTTTTCAATCCTTAAAGGGTCTTTAACTAACACATTCTTTCCTATTCCTTACAGGGTTAGCAAGTCACCATGCCCCAGGTAAGTGCCCTTCTTCCGAAATTCAAATGGAAATCAAATGAAGAGTTTTCATTACGAAGAAGGTTTTTTTTGATTTTTGAGAGCACAAAAGTGAAAATGGTAAAATCAAACTTTTCACGAAATTTCTTCTTCAAAAAAAAAAAAACCGTTTCACAGAAATTTTGAATATCATCATTATCTCAAAATTGTTTGTTTGCTTGACGGATCATTCATTGTGAATCAAAATTCCCTGTGGAGATTGATCAATTCATGATGATCTCAACAAAATGAAAGGGAAATGTTAATAATGCCAAGTGAGAAATACTTAGAATGAGGAAAGGCAAGCCATTCCCAAACACGTCCCACAAACACTTTGAGAGTTGAGTGGAAGAGAAAATTAGTGTTGTTTAAGAGCAAGAGATTCATTCGCAAGTAGTACATGGATCGAAATGAAAGGAGGCATTTCCTTCTTCTATCCTATACACTACAGGTGATCATAGTTAGCCCATTTGAGCCATTAAATGTGAAGAGTTTGCAAAATACCCCTGTCAAGAACCACTTTACAACGGGTAAATTTGGAGGTTTTGGTTGACATACTTTGGAGGAAAAGATGAGAAAGACTTTTTGCCCTTATTTGTATTAATCTTTTTGTGATAACTTCATATGAGTCCTTATGGAAGCTTGAAACATTTCAAAATGAAGAAGAGCATTCATTTCTCTATCCAAACACTCATACCATTTGCTTAGCCAAGTTGAGCCTGAATATTCATTTCTAAAGTCCGAATGGTGATTATCTCCCTACACTTTGGGGCAAAGCACGTGATTTAATCAAGACAGCTGGTACTCATGAGACAATGTGAAAGACATCTCGAAAGTTTTAAAAGCTCAAAAAATGAAAAGAGCAAAAGTCAAATGAAAACTAGGAGGCATGAAAAAGCGAGTGTACCTGGTAAAAGCAAGGCCGATGCCCTTTGTAAAAAAAAAAGAAAAAAGAGCAAAAAAAAAAGTTGCATCAAGAGAAAAATTCCCATGAAAAAAAAGGGGGGAATGTCAAAAGCAAAATGCTTGCAAAAAAAAAAATCATTGCAAATGCAAAAGTCATTAGAGAAAAGAGCAAAGCTCTTACATTAAAATGATTAGTCAATGGACTTTCGAGACAAATTGAATTTCAAAAGTCAAGTGCCTTCAAAAGATTGGATGACATGGTAATGATGCTATGATAGTCACCAACTCCTAAATCCCATTTGAGAATTTCTAAGCCTTTCGAGCCTTTACCCAAGCCAATGTTACAACCTTCTTCAAAGTCTCTTCTGATTGGGATGGTTTAAGTAGAAATTTGGATTCCCAAACAAGCTATCGCTTGAAGAAGTGGGGGCAAAATTATCTTATCTCATCTTAAGGTTTCTTGACTTGTAAACCCAATGGAGATGCTGATTGATAATTATTTCACTCCTTAGCCGCTAATGCTCATTCATTCGTTGAAACCGTGACCAAACCTACATTACGGTCCTTTAAAAGACCTCTTGGATCGGTCAATGCGTACTTATTGCGAATGATTCTCGAAGCCTTCGACACTGATAGTGTGAGATATATAGAGAGATCATGTTTACTTCCCACATCAATGGATGGGATCAAACAGCCTTTTTAAGAGTATGTGAGCAGTCCTTTCAAACTAAGGAATTCTTGATTGGCATGCTTAATAGGCTCTCTTCGGAAGTTAACATCACTTTGACAAAAGACTTTCTCCTAAGGGAATTTGATGATTAATGACGTCCTCCATGCATTAAGGCAATTTTGCAATATTGAAGGATATTGAATGCTTTCCAAACAATTGAGTTTATCCTAAATTACTCGTACAATCAATGCTTTTTCATTGATGATACCATTTTCATATGGCCTATTGTGATGTTATCTTGCCTGGCACGCTTTTCGCTACTAGAGCACTTGTTATAACACGTACTGTTATTACTAATCTGTAAGATAGGTGACGTTTCCTCAAACACCAACCTTCATGCTGATCTCGGAAATGCTAAGATGCATCCAAGCATTCATGAATTCCCAAGACCCCACCTTGGCAAGGATATAATAGGCGATCTATCAAACCCTTGACCAAGGATCCCTAAGTGTACGAGTCTTTTCAAGTCTCACGACGGAGGGCTTTTAAGCAATCCGATCGACCTACGGTATGTACACCTCGCCACTCTTTCCAAAAAGGTTTGTGGTCCAACCTTAAACCACGCTTTTCAAAGATTTGTGGTCCAACCTTAAACCACACTTTTTCAAAAAGATTTGTGGTCCAACCTTAAACCACACTTTTCAAAAAGGTTTGTGGTCCAACCTTAAACCACTCTTTCCAAAAGGTTTATGGTCCAACCTTAAACCACGCTTTCAAAGGTTTGTGGTCCAACCTTAAACCACGCTTTTCAAAAAGGTTTGTGGTCCAACCTTAAACCACGCATCAAAGGTTTGTGGTCCAACCTTAAACCACTCTTTCCAAAAGGTTTGTGGTCCAACCTTAAACCATGCTTTCAAAGGTTTGTGGTCCAACCTTAAACCACTCTTTCCAAAAGGTTTGTGGTCCAACCTTAAATCATGCTTTTCAAAAAGGTTTGTGGTCAACCTTAAACCACGATCAAAAGGTTTGTGGTCCAACCTTAAACCACGCTTTTCAAAAAGATTTGTGGTCCAATCTTAAACCACTCTTTTCAAAAAGTTTGTGGTCCATCCTTAGATCACGCTTTTCAAAAAGGTTTGTGGTCCAACCTTAAACCACACTTTTTCAAAAAGGTTTGTGGTCCAACCTTAAACCACGATCAAAGGTTTGTAGTCCAACCTTAAACCACTCTTTCCAAAAGGTTTGTGGTTCAACCTTAAACCACGCTTTCAAAGGTTTGTGGTCCAACCTTAAACCACTTTTTCAAAAGGTTTGTGGTCCAACCTTAAACCACGCTTTTTAAAAAGGTTTGTGGTCCAACCTTAAACCACGCATCAAAGGTTTGTGGTCCAACCTTAAACCACGCTTTTCAAAAAGGTTTGTGGTCCAACCTTAAACCACGCATCAAAGGTTTGTGGTACAACCTTAAACCACTCTTTCCAAAAGGTTTGTGGTCCAACTTTAAAACACGCTTTCAAAGGTTTGTGGTCCAACCTTAAACCACTCTTTCCAAAAGGTTTGTGGTCTAACCTTAAATCACGCTTTCAAAGATTTGTGGTCCAACCTTAAATCACGCTTTCAAAAGGTTTGTGGTTCAACCTTAAACCACGCATCAAAGGTTTGTGGTCCAACCTTAAACCACGCTTTCAAAGGTTTGTGGTCTAACCTTAAACCACGATTACCAAAAGGTTTCGGGTCATCCTTAAACCCCGATTTCAAAAGGTTCCGGGTCTTTCCTTAAAACCCTGAAAATCTTGAGTGCAATTTAAAATCCTAAGTGGAAATCTTGAGCACTTTAAAATCCTGAGTGAAAAACATTAGGTATCTCAAAATCTTGAGTGCAATTTGCCGTTCAATAGGGTTTTAGCCCCTAGGCGGAATCTTTGGTGTTCATAGGGTTTTAGTCCCTAGGCGTTCCTTCTGGGTTTTATTCCCTTTGCCGTTCAATAGGGTTTTAGCCCCTAGGCGGAATCTTTTGGCGTTCATAGGGTTTTAGTCCCTAGGCGTTCCTTCTGGGTTTTATTTCATTTGCCGTTCAATAGGGTTTTAGCCCCTAGGCGGAATCTTTGGCGTTCATAGGGTTTTAGTCCCTAGGCATTCCTTCTGGGTTTTATTCCCTTTGCCGTTCAATAGGGTTTTAACCCCTAGGCGGAATCTTTGGCGTTCATAGGGTTTTAGTCCCTAGGCGTTCCTTCTGAGTTTTATTCCCCTTACCTGTTCATAGGGTTTTAGCCCCTAGGCGTTTCTTCAAACTGTTGTTCCTATTGCCGTTCATAGGGTTTTAGTCCCTAGGCGGGATCTTAGCTGCTCATAGGGTTTTACTCCCTAAGTAAAATTTCTGATGTTTACAGGGTTTTAGTCCCTAAATGTCACCAGAGTCTTCCTCTTTCCTTGCCCGGTGGGCCAGAGTCGGAGCACCTTATCGACTGGCGAGCTTTCCGCGACCCGTAGTCTTTCTATTTCCTTGCCGGTAGGCTTTCGCGACCGGAGCACCTTATCGACCTGGCGAGCTTTCATAGCCCAGAGTCTTCCTCTTTCCTTGCCCGGTGGGCTTTTGCAGCCCGGAGCACCTTATCGACTGGCGAGCCAGAGTAGCCAAAGTCTTCCTTTTCCTTGCCCGGGTGGGCTTTTCTGACCCGGAGCACCTTATCGACCGGGCGAGCTTTCGCAGCCCGTAGTCTTCCTTTTCCTTGCCGGTGGGCTTCAGCGACCGGAGCACTTTATCGACTGGCGAGCTTTCACGACCCGTAGTCCTCATCTTTCCTTACCCGGCGAGCTTTTGCAGCCCGGAGCACTTTATCGACCCGGCGAGCTTTGTGACCGGAGCACTTCATCGACCTAGCGAGCGTAGCTTTTATTTCTTAGTTTATTTCTATAAAAAAGCATCTCTCATACATCTCCCCGTGCCCTCTGTGGACAAAATTTAAGTGTCTCTTATCTTTGAATGGAACTTCTTCGAACTCCCCTTCAAAGGAGGGCAGTTGTTGACACCTAAATTTTGCCCAAATCATTCAGGGGTTTTATTGCATAAAAATTAAGGTTTAATTTTTTAACCCCTAAACCAAAAATATTTTCATTAAAATTGCATAGCATATAGCTATTAGGTGCATTTGCATTAATAGGACCTATTAGAACATTTTTCCATGTTTATTTTCAAAAATTAAATTAAGAAAAAACAGAAAAAAAAAAAAAAAGGAAAAAAAAAAAAAAGTTAAGTTAGTCATTGATTATAAAGAGAAAAAAAAAGGAAGCCAGCGTTGAATGAGTCAACGCTGGCCACTCCTCTTTCGATGGGGCGGCCGACACGGGGAATGCAAGAAGAGCAGAGAGGCGCAGAAGGAAGAGAGGAGAAGGAGAGAGTTCCGAGGGAAAAAAGAAAGGGAGTTCGGAGGGAGAGGGGAGAAAAAAGACACAGAAAGAGAGAGATAGCGGGAGGATAAAGCTTGATGAGCGAGAGAATAGAAGGGGGAGTGAAAAAAAAAAAAAGAAGAGAGCATCGGAAAGAAGTTTTGAGAAGGAGATGGAGACGAAAGCCTTTCTTTCTCTCTCTCTGGTCTCCATCCACGGACACACGAGAGCCCGGAGAGGAGTCGCTAGTTTGCCAATGATCCGCCTGAGTTGCCGCCGGAGGCTACGCCGTTGGTCATTGTAGAGTCGGATCGCGAACTAGGTAGGCCCCGGACAAGGTCTTATTACATTTCGCCTCCCTTCCCCGCCTCTTGGGTGCCGGGCACACCAAGTCCATTCGTGATCGCTTTCGGTCCGTCGACGGAGGCTAAAATTTGTTTGACACTTAGTAAACTCTTTCTAAAAGTTGTATGTCAAAATCGATCATAAACTTTGTCAAAATCAGATCTGCGATTCCACTTTTCGCCACACCACACCTGTTTGATCAAAGGTCCGAACTAGACCACTTGAGCTTTGTAACGTCGAACCGGGTTGTACATCTCTTTGGCGTTTCGAAAGGTGTTTCTAGTTGAACCCGTGTCGAGGAGAGGGTTGATTCGAGCTTTTTATATCATCTTTTGAGCCAAAATGGCCCTCAATCTCAGTTTTGAGCTTCCGCCTATACTCTCCTACAAGGTGCTCGATAAAATGTCTAAGTGAAGCTCGAATATGCTTTTGTGAAATCAACAGTCTAGAACTTTGTCTTATGCTCGATTTATTCTAGTCTTGTTATTGCCTTGAGCTATCTCTGTTTTTCGTGTGATTTCGTGGCATACTTGTCGATCCCCGTCGTCGGCCGTGGGCGAGCACCTTCCGGAGATTCATTCCTCTCGCCCAAGCGATGCCCGTGGTTAGAGGCCGCCATGGTCGGGTTTCCCATCCTTGTTTTGTGTGTTTATGTGTGTATAGATTTAGAGTTTTAAAAGGTGGTTGAGATGTCGAGATATAAAAATGGAAGTCGATATCGGTGTTTGGTCGCCGTGTCCTTTTCTCGTGGCGGAGTTAGGCGACGGTTCGGTGGGTGTGGCGGTCAGCGGTGAGAGTGAAAACCCGATGTCGATCGTTGGGCGTTTGTGGCGCGCCATCGGTCGGAGACCGAGAAGTGGTCATGGCGTGGTCTCGGCGGAAGAAGAAGTCTCTGTGGTGAACCGTATGGAGAAGTTCACGTGCATGGAAAAAGCACGAGGGGACGAAAGAATAATAAAAAATAGAAAAACAGTAAAGAAACAAAAAAAAAAAAAAAAAAGGGGGAAAATCAAAAGAAAAAAGATGGAAAAAAATGAAAATGGGGTCCCGGGTAGGGTCGGAATTGGTCGGGGTGTTGGGCGGATCGGGTCGGGGGGGATCCGGTCCCAATCCTTATTTTATTAATAAAAACATTAAAAAAATAGTTAAAAAAAAAAAAAATAATAAAAATATTGAAAATTCCAAAAAATTCGAAAATGTTTAAAAACCCAAAAAATATTAAAAAGCCTAAAAACATTAATTAATTTAAAAATAGAAAAATTCAGAAAATCCCAAAAATTAGAAAATGCTCGTAAATCTTTTTGGGCTTTATTTAACTAGATATTAGTTTTAATTTCATTCCCGGTTTAGTTTAAAATTGTAAAAAATTGAGAAAATCCTTTTAAAAAATTCTCAAAAATCAAACAAGCCATTAGGGCTTTACCTTGGGGCTTTTGATTGCCTTTTCCTCTCTAGAAACAATGATAGGTCGCTGGTTGTTTATTTCAGTTGTGCACTTTAAATACATTGATTGTTATTTTCCATTTTTAGCATGGTTAGGACGAGCTTTAGGCTTTTCAATAGGCTGCCCGGTACGTTAGTTTGCGAGTGATCAAGTTTAGGTACCGAAAGGGCACTAGTAAATCGCTAGTGTAATCAAGTCCCCGAATTTTGGAATCTCTGGTTTTCGCACGTATCGAGACGATACTCCCGCGTCTCGATCAGGGTTTCTAGTCGACCCTTGATCATGACTAGTGGCGACTCAATTGAATGTGTAAATTAGATTATTCTCATCGCGTGAGGTATGAGGCTCGAGAGTGCCTTGTAATTGACAAATACCTCTTGGCCTAAACCCGATCGGGCCTCGAGTAGGTCGCGACAAACTTGGCGAGACATCCAACTCCTACACGAGGGTGGCGGGGGCAATGTCGACGATACTCGCCGGTTCCCAAATCCATGGATGTCATATTCCCTATCCTTCTCCAAAAAGGACTGATCACGAGGAGGCCAAAGCACCCCACTCCTGAATACTTCATTAACTACGATCCCTCCAGATCCTGTGACTTTCACTCAGGAGAAGTCGGGCACTCGCTGGATGGTTGTGATGCATTGAAGAATAGAATTCAAGACCTACTAGATGCCAGGGCATTTACTTTTCGTGCTCCGTCGGCTGTGTCATGGTGAGGATGACCTCTTGGTGGTGCCTAGCCTTCGCGCCGCCGCCCCTGAGCTTTCTGATAAAGCACGTAAAGGAAAGGCTATCATGAATACCTTGGGCCAACCCCGGTGGTAAATTCGACTATTATGTTGACTACGGATGCCATCAAGTTTTTATGAAGACCAGCAGAATAGCAATCCTAGCGGATGGGACGACTTGGAAAAGCTGACACCCATGAAGAGAAGAGCCGATGAGCTGGATTCCTGGAACAATGAGTTTGAAGATTTCTTCGTCGGCGCAATAGACGAAGGACCGGTGGAGGGAATGGGCCCAAGCCCGCCTGAGTAGAATTCCTCTTCTCCTTCCTACATGAATCCCTGGAAAAGGGACTATCTTTGTGTTTTGTTTTTTGGATGTTGTTTCTGTTGGAAGAAATATCTTTTCGAACTTTCCCTCTTTAGAGGTTGTAAATTCGTGTATTGTAAATAAATAATGTTTTGAGGGCATGAGGTAGTACACCAAATCAGCTCGTTGATGATATCCAATCACGAAAAGGGAGGTATTCTGAGGCCGGACTATCTCATGCTTCCTCATTTCTAAAAATTTTCGAAAATTAAAGATATCTCATGATTCTTTCAAAAAATGCTTTAAGAGGAAAAGGACAATGAAAAATTTATATCCCCTTTTGTTTGGTGATCGATTTACTTTGTGTTTCGTGTATGATCTTGCGGTTTGCGAGAGAGAATTAGTACGGTCCAGCCTGATGAAGTAAATACTGATAGTAGTGATTCTGACGATTCAAGCGATGATCCTGCTGAAATCCAAAGAAATTGGGAGCAATATGAACAAATCAAGCCCCTTACAACCGAAGATACCATTACCATCAATTTGGGCGGTACTCAGGATTCAAAAGAAGTGAAGATCGGGGCCAATCTTCACGAAGAAAAAACCATGCAAGCGATAACTCTCCTCAAGGAGTACCGGGGACGTCTTTGCATGGTCTTATTATGATATTCAGGACTAGACCCTCGGATTGTCGAGCACAGCTTGCCTACCAATCCCGACATGCCTCCCAAAAAGCAAAGGTTACGAAGGACCAAACCGAGCTATCGAAAAAGATCGAAGAAGAAGTGATGAAGTTGCTGAAAGTTGGGTTCATCGAGGTTTCATAATACCCTGATTGGGTAGCGAACATCGTACCAGTGAAGAAGAAGGACGGTCGAATTCGAGTTTGTGTGGATTACCGCGACTTGAACAAGGCTAGTCCAAAGGATGATTTTCCGCTTCCTCACATAGACGTCCTTGTGGACAGCACTGCTGGATTCGAATTGTTTTCTTTTATGGATGGATTCTCTGGATACAACCAGATAAGAATGAACGATCAGGACAAGGAAAAGACGGCGTTCATCACTCCTTGGGGTACCTTTCATTACAAGGTTATGCCTTTTGGTTTGAAGAATGCCGGGGCAACATACCAACGTGCTATGGTCACCCTCTTTCATGACCTAATGCACAAAGAAATCGAAGTCTATGTCGATGACATGATTGCCAAGACCAAGCGCTGGGAAGACCACATTGAAGCCTTAAAGAAACTGTTTAGCGGTTCGTGAGTTCAAATTACGCCTGAAACCGCAAAGTGCATTTTTGGGGTGACCTCTGGTAAATTACTTGGATTCATCGTGAGTAGCAGAGGGATTGAGGTTTACCCTTCGAAAGTCAAAGCAATATGTGAATTGCAACCCCCGTCCACGGTAAAAGAGGTCAGAAGCCTTTTAGGAAGGTTGAACTACATTGCTCGGTTCATCTCCCAACTCTCCGAGACTGCACGACCTTTCTTCAAACTCCTCAGGAAAGGAGCCCAAATCAACTGGGATGAAGACTGTCGAGAAGCATTTGAAAAACTGAAGCAATATTTGATGAGTCCCCCGGTACTAGTTCCACCAATTGCAGGGCATCCTCTAACTCTCTATTTAACGATTCATAGTGAATCGTTGGGAGCCCTATTGGCTCTAGAGCCACCCCGATGATGGAAAAGAACGAGCCATCTATTATCTGAGTAAGAAGTTCACCATTCGGAATAGAATTATTCGAATCAGAAAAAAAACATGTGTTGCATTGGTATGGATGTTACATAAACCCGACAATATACTTTGCACCATCAGACGTTCCTCGTGATTGAAAACGACCCTATCCGGTATTTGCTTAATCGACCGGCGTTAGTGGGAAAATTAGCTAAATGGCAAATTCTAATTTCTGAATTTGACATTCGAATGTCATCACGTAAATCAGTAAAAGGTCGAGTGATCAGCGATATCTTTGGCGAGAATGCCTGGAGAAATACATGAGGATAATCTTCCAAATGATTGCATTTTGTCAATGGAAGAACATACGTAGACCATGTTTTTCGACGGAGCAATAAATCATGCGGTTCGCCTTTTGGGCAGATCTTGATATCTCCATATGGACAGCATTATCCTATGGCCGCAAAATTGGTGTTCCCCCGCACTAATAATATAGGCAGTATGAAGCATGTATTCTCGATTTACAAGCAGCAATTGATATGAAGATAGCCAAACTGAAAGTATTGGCGATTCTGCTTTAATCATACTCCAGACTGTCGGAGAATGGAAGACTAGGGATACTAAATTAATACCCTATCATGACTATCTGGAAGACTTGGTTTTGAGGAGTTCGACGGGATCTCGTTCGATTATTTGTCTAGATCTCATAATCAATTATTTGATCGTTGGCTACACTATCATCCATGCTACAAAGTTACCGATGGTTTGGAAATAGAACCTCTTAAGATTGAGATTCTGACCAGACCGGCGCATTGCATGACTGTGACTGATGAACCTGATGGTAAACCATGGTATTACGATATCATGAATTACATCAAAGAGCAGCAATTCCCTGAAGGGATTACCTCTGCAGACAGAAAATATATAATGAAAATGGCCATGAAGTTCTTTGTCGACGGGGAGAAGTTGTACAAGAGATCCTATGACTTTGTTTTGCTAAGATGCGTGGATGCGACTGAAGCAACGCGAATCATGCAGGAGTTGCATGAAGGAGTATGTGGTCCACACATGAATGGACACATGTTGGCTAGAAAAATAACAAGATTGGGTTATTACTGGCTTTCCTTGGAAAGTGACTGCATCCGACATGTTCGAAATTGTTATCACTGTCAAATACATGGAAACAAGATAAACGCTCCACCCTACTGAGTTACATTAGTTGTCAGAACCGTAGCCGTTTTCAATGTGGGGCATTGATGTGATTGGCCCAATTAATCCAAAGGCATTGAATGGGCATCGTTTTATCTTGGTTGCAATTGATTATTTTTCTAAATGGGTTGAAGCCGCATCATATGCCAATGTCACAGCTCGGAATGTGATGAAATTCATCAAGCGAGATGTAATTGCCCATTATGGCGCGTCCACGAAGCCATTATTCTGATAACGGGACCAATCTAAATAACAAGTTTGTTGATGATTTGCTCAATGAATTCAAAGTTCGTCATTTGAATTCGTCTCCCTATCGTCCCCAAATAAATGGGTATTAAATTTGCTAACAAAAACATTAAGAAGATCTTGGCCAAGGCTGCTGAAAACTACCGAGATTGGCATGAAAGATTGCCTTTTGCATTGATGGCATACCGAAGCGTCAATTCGAACATCCATTGGGGCAACCCCTTTTTCTTTGGTGTATGGCATGGAAGCGGTCTTGCGGTTGAAGTAGAAATTCACTCACTACTGGTCTTGTCCCAAGTGAAACTGTCGATGCAGTGGAAGCAAAGAGAGATTGGAGCAGCTGAATATGATTGATGAAAAAGGATTGAAGGCCCTTTGTCATGGACAATGCTATCAACAGAGGGTAGCCAGATCCTTCAATCGGAAGGTACGCCCCAGATACTTTGAAGTAGGTGATCTTGTCCTAAGAAAAGTGCTACCACTACCCCCTGAACTTGGAGGTAAGTTTGCTCCAAACTACAAAGGCCCTTATGTCGTGAAAAAGATACTTCCTGGAGGAGCTCTGATTCTGACCGAGATGGATGGACGTCAATTCTCCACCCCGGTCAACTCTGATGCTATAAAGAAGTACTATCCCTGAAATAATTTCTCCCTTCATGTTGATAATAAGGGAATTGGCAGAAAAGTTGTTGATAGAGACACTCCTAATAGCGATTCTATCCGGGGAGAAGCTCACATATGACAAAATGGTGCTAAGGCCAATCTTGACAGCCATGGAGCCTCAAAGTTATTCAAAGGCTTTGAAAGTAGAAACTAGCTTTGCTGCGAGATCCTCCACATCTGTCAAAGACTTTGAAAACAGAAATTGGCTTTGCTGCGAAGTTCCCCTACAGTAATCGAAGACCTTTAAAGTAGAGATTAGCCTTTACTGCGAAGATCCCCATGCAAGCAATTGCACATGCCCTATGCATGTTTGGAATCAGAGGTTTTTCGAGAAATGCCTCAAAGATACCGTAATCGTTGGCACAGGATGCGCCGACAATAGGACTTTCCAACTGGAGGCACACCTAATTATAGAGGATCTCATTCGAGCTTCGAAACCAAGTGTAGGGAGGAGCAGACTGAGACAGAGAAGGCTGAACAAAGTAAAGAGGAGAAAAGACTCTACTAGCTTTGAAGGCAAAATGGAAGAAGGGTAATCAGACGTTCTCAATCTACCTTCAATCCTCTCATTTCTAACATAAGCCTCTGTTTTGTTAGAAAGGAATTGTTAACGTTGAGAAAACTTGGGAAGTTGTCGGTTGAATCTCAATGAATGGAATCATGAAGGGTAATGTTGTATCGTTTCTAATTCCTACCCTTTAAAAAGCCCATTCATTAACACGATCTTTCTTATTACTTTGCGGGTATGCCTCACTATCCCAAAGATAGGTAAGTATTTCTTTCCCTAAAGAAACTTTTCTCATAAAGGTAAAAAGAAACAAGAAGGAAGAAATAATTAAAGAAAATAAATACTTCTCTTCCTCAAGTGCATTACATGAAAGGGACTCTTGCATGGTAATTTTACTGTTTAATTCACCAATTTCCGTGAAAATTTTGACAATTCGACGAATGGTGTCGAACGCGCCGATATATTGAGCGAGGTGTGTCGGTGAGGAGAGACAACCCTTGGTCAATACACATTTTCACGTACCAAACTCTTGTAAGATGAGTGAAAGAGTTCCATTTCTATAAGGTGAAGGATTTTCGCATAAGATACGGTAGCCAAAATGACGAGAGGCGGTTTATTTCTCGCCCCATACACTATTATTGATCCTTTGCTTGACTATTTTTGAGCTCGCACACTCGGAGGTTCCTTTCAAATTACCTCTGTCAAGAACCACCCCATATTGGGGCAGCTTGAGGTAAATTAGCCCTCACGGGATGGATTCAAACTCATAGGAAACAGAAAAACATCCCTTCTTTTTCGGTCACTACCCCCATGGCTTCGACCCTCTCTGTTCTCATGAAACTTGTGATCCTCGTGAGTCCTCCAAGACAAATATACCATCAACGGCTGAACA